>VZRW01006596.1:304541-440860 GCA_013398125.1 Aegotheles bennettii
CGCTGCCCGCTGCGGTGCTTTGTGCCGGGGGGTGCCGCCGGTGCGGGGCGGCGGTTCCCTGCCGCGGGGGTCGGGTGCGTCCTTCGATCGCCGCTGTTCCAGATCCCGGCGGCCCTGAGGGAGCCCGCAGCGACAGGCGGGTGCACGGGCTCCATCTCGGTGTCCCTGGGGATGGCTCTGGCCGTGAGATGGAGATAGGCCCGGTTTAACACAAAAAAACATGGCAGACTCGTGCTGGGTACCGGGAGACTGCAGCGGCTCTGAACCATCCCTGCTCACGGCGCCGGGGGCTGAGGCTTCATTCCGATAGCCCTCTTTGGAGGCTGATTCTTCTGCTCTTGGAGAGAGAAAGCAAAGCCAGAGTGAGCAATTGAATTTGTAATTTTGGTATCTTTAGCTGTGAGTAAAATTGCATTCTTGTTTAAAGCAGGTGAGTAGCAGTCGGTATTTTTAGGTTGTACTTGCTCGATGTTGTCCGCAGGTATAAATGCTAAATGCTCAAAATCAGCAGCAGGATTAGTGAAAGAGAAAATGAAGATAAACTATGGAGATCCGGAGCATTCAGTGCAGCCTTCGACCTTTATGGACAGGATAGAAATATTATGAAACCTGCCCATTGAATTGTCCTGCCAGCTGGGAAAAAACGCTGTTATTCACTCAGCCCTTTGAATGTATTGTGCTGAAAGACATCTCGGGGAACAATGCTCCCCCAGTCTAAGGATTATAGAGGCAGGTCATGGAGAGTAATTTATGCAGAGAGATATCAGCCATGTGAAAATGTCAAGGGAGATTGTGACTCCTCAGGCCACTGCAGGAAATCTTTGCTGGAGGAAGGACTTGGGTGTACTCAGAAGCCTGTGGAGGTAGATAGGAGAGGAAAACAGCATGGGATAAAGAGCCGGGAGGGGTTGGTGATGGCAGCTACATGCAGTTTCTAGAAAATTGTTATTATCCTTTGGAATTCTTCTTTCTCACTCACTGTTCCTCTGCTTGCTGTTCCTCCATGAAGCAGCAATGGCTGTTGCAATGCCTACATGACTTAGCATCGGTCGCAGGGCTGCGGGGATGGATGAGTGGGCTCGCTAACGTGGCACAACCAGCACTAGATAAGGAATAAAAATGGATAGGGAATCTTTTGTTACTTCATGTAGCAGCGTAAACTTGGCTCTAAAAAAGAGGCCAGGTTATGGAACAGTCGCCCGTTCTGCATTTTTCTGTAATGCAGGTTAAGTGCAGTAAATGATATTCACTAAAGCAGGATGTAGCATTCTTGGATGAAATAGGAGCTTGCAGCAGTTATGTGGCAAAAAGCATTACAGATGCTGTTTCATCTCTATGGTGGTATGAATCCTGCAGCTTTTGGAATTATTGTGCATTCCTGAACTCTGCCTGCACACAAAAGTGGAACAGAGAGGGGGCAAAGTGTTCATGCTACATGTATGGAGACCAGAACGCTGCTGTGTGCCTCTCAGGCAGCTCCTTTTTAAATGGGTGTACCAAACCATTTTATGAAAGATGTTTCCTTGTTCCTTCAACATACATAAAATTTAATCAGTTAAAACCCCCTTACTGGGGGGCTTGTAATGCTCATTTATATTATGTCACCTGACTAAGGATTTATTTTTAATGTGGGTCAGTTAAAGGATTTAATGTTTGTAGTTGAATTACTTGTAAAATAAGCACCAGGAGTACATGGACATATTTTGTGGAACACAAATGAGAAGGTCTTATTTATCCAGATGTTTAAGAGTCAGACCGCAAGAGTTACTTAGTTAATCTCTGTAGGTACCTAAACTCCTTAGTCAACTGATCTGGGCACAAGTTAAAACCCAATACAATAGTTTATCATTGCCCGTGAGTCAGCTCCTAAATCCAGTCCCGGCTGGCATCTCTGCCCACAGGCCTCCTGCTCGCCATTTCATGGTTCTAGGAAAGCCACTGCAAGCTGCGGTGCTCAGGCTACGGGAACTGGACGGCCTTACGTCAGAGCGAGGAGCCACCAGCACCCCCTTGGATCTCTTTGCCTCTCAGTCGAACAGGGGGTGGTGAAGTAGAGCAGTGCAAGCTGTTTGCTGTGGTGTGTGATGCACACTGTGCTGTGGAAGCTTCTGATGAGATGAGGCCGGTGCTCCATGATACAGACTGTGGAGAGCCCTGTAGGGCTTTTCTGGCATCTGAGCTCACACCATGGGCTTGCTCCTGTTCCCAGCTGAGGTAGCTGGGCAGTTTGGTAGTACATTGGACCCTTGCCTCTGCCTAAGCTCATGGCAATTTTCCCAAGTTAAGCCAGCAGGAATCTGGCCTAGAGATACAAAATGTGAAAATCTAGTTATCTTCTCTTGCTTTCTAGTGTATTTACACCTTAGAAGTCATCTTGCCTTTGATGGTTACCACCAAACGACGTTTGCCTGGTGAAGCGAGTGTTGGAGCTGAAATGCTGTCAGATGGCACCGAGGTGCACTCGGTGTGCTGCAGAGAGACTGCATTGAAGACTGCTTTGCCCACTGTTATTTTTTGCCACATATGGTTTTCATTTGTCAGGTTTTTATTATTACTCTTAAAATGATCTGTTGTGAATTTGTTTTTTTAATGAACATGAGTACAACGCTGCAGCAGTTACAGCTGGACCTTTCGAGGCTTTGCTTACCTTTAATGAAAAAGGGGTTATGGAGTTATTACATGTAAGGAATTTTTCTTATGCCTAGTAGATCTCAACTTATTTAACAGCTTTAGCAGAATGATCAATTCTATGTATTTAAGCAGGCTGCTGCATTTCTGTTCAGCTTTATTTCTTTTTCATGTATTGTTAATTCCAGATACATTTTTCACTGTCCTTTCCTCGCTAAAAAGCCCAATTTTGCATGGAAAAAACGTCCATATGTATTGTTAGTTCATGGTCGAGTTCATAACAGATTTTATAGTTGTTTGAGAAAGATGGCTAGGGAGAGTGGGGTTGTGTCTGGAAGTGTTATTTCTACCTGCAGTAAAGTATATGTGATTAGGAAAATATATACAGCAGTCTATAATCTCTGTGCTCAGGGGTTGTACACCTCTTCCTATGGCTAAGGACAGATTAAGGTTGAGGAGTATCTTGAGCTATTGTTTTTCAGCACCACTACCATTTTTCTCAGCCTCTTCCCTGTAAGGTTTTTTTCTTGTGGAATGGTGAAGACGTCAGAACGTTATTACTTTTTCATGTCTTTTCACTTTCCTCCTGCTATTCTCTTTATATATTGCACAAACTTTTTTTCCCCCCAAACTCCGTGTTTTTTAGCACACCAGAAATCTCTTTGGCATGTCACCACTACCACCAGAGAAACATATGATGCTGTTGTGTAGTCGTTTTTATTTCACAATGTTTTGAATGTGATAAGCATTAGAACTTTGAAAAGAAGTGGTATATTGGTTTATTCAGTGACCCCTCACAGGAGGGGCAGCAAGAACTGAACAAAAGAGCCACTCAGCATGAAAATCTTGTGCCAACAGGTGCTAACACACACCTGTTAGATACTACGAATAGACAAGCTGGTCATACCCGTCATGCCGTTGGAACAGGGGAGGTGTGTCACTAATACCCTGTTCACAGATCTAAAAATACACTGCTATGAAACTGTTCGCAGGTAAATGTTCCAAATTAAGTAGCTTTTCTGTTTACTGGGGTTCTGAACATACTCTGTTCTCTTTCTGGAAGAAGTGGCCAGATCCTGAAGTGACACCTGCTGAGCAATTGGTTCTTGGATGTAGTCTCCTGGTTTTGCTCACGTATCCACAGCTGTACACAAGAGGAAACCATTTCACCTTCTCTGCTAAAGTCATACTGCTTGGAGTTAGCGTAGTTGTAAGAAGATGAAACAAGAATGCTTCTGCAAGTAATTGGGGAGACTGTGGACTTGCTAGAGCAAGACTTGCAAAGTAGCAGCAACAGGGTTTTTTTTGTTTGTTTTTGTTAAAAGAATAGGGATTGACTGACAGTTTTATTGGAACGACCGCTAGGTTTGGTTTTCTTACTCATGACTCAACACGGTTGGGAGAGTGGAGAACAGTCCCCGAAATGGGCTTCAGACAGGGGTACAGTTGCTAGTCCTTAATGGCTCTGTAGGAGGGGACATGCAACGTGTCGGTTCTGTGAAGGTACGTAATTGCGTACCTGGTTAAAAAGGTCTGGTTCAACTGGTGAAGATACAATCGGAGATGAAGATATGCAGGCCTAAAGCAAACAAAGCAACTGCTTCATGGCCTACAAACTGCTTTGTGGCCTACATGATTGAATGGCACGTGGGTTAACGTGTTTGAGATAGCCAGCTTAATGAATCAAGTGTTTATGTGTTCAATACCACTATAGACAGTGGTTGAACAGTCATTGTCATCCTTCTTGGCCTTAATCTGTAGGGACTACAGACCTTTAGTTCTGTCTATTTTTGAAGTTTTCCTCAAGCTTTCTTAAAACACAGCATTACATTAAGATAATGATCTGATGTGATGTGCTAAAATCTCATGATTCAGGGCGCTAGGTGGGTGCCTGTAGTGGTCAGGAAAGATCACTCCCCGCCTCGAATTTTGTGGAGTTTTTATATTCTATCTGCTTTTTCAGAGGTGTTAGTGGCTGGGGGCTGACTGGGACGAGGCAGTGAGCTGGGTGGGAGGTGCTTTGAGGTGACGCAGAGGCTCCTCTCAGCAGCCTGGCCCTGACGTTTTAAGGTTATACTGATTACAGAATTTGATACCTGACAGAAATTTCTCCCAAGCCAGACCAACAGGCGTCTTTGGGAGGTCTTTCATCTTCACTGTGGGATCCAGCCCCCAGTAGTGTTACAGTCCCAAGTACACGATCAGGGTCTTCTACAGGGCATCGTGGAGACTTCTGACCGTCAAGCAGTAATCGGGATCTGCATTTTTTGTTATTGTAAGTTAACTGCCATTTGATCCTGAATTAATCCTATCTTTCTGATGATTGATTTATTATAGAATGGCACGGAGTATCTGCTTTTGATTCATTCTTCTACACGATAAAAGGGAGCCTGGTGTTTATAAGAGCAAGAAGGCTGTCAGTATATGTTGTTTCTTACAGCATGGTGAGTGCTGGCTGGGCAGGTCTAGAGCCTGGTTTACAGTGGGGTTGATTTGTGGTTACTGTAGCTGGTGACGCAGAGTAGAAAATACAGTTTTGTGCAGTATGACCAAATACTTATTTTTTTTTTCCCCCCTCATTAAATCAATTTTGCTTATTGCCTAGACAACACAGATACTCCAGCTAATTATAGCAAGTAGCTCCTCTGTTTTTCTGTCTTGGAAAGGAAAAGGTGCTGCCTCCTGTATCTAAATTAACTTAATGTAGATAAATTTATTTTAACGCCCACAGTTTTTAGTTTGGGCATCTGAGTTTGCAAGTGTTGGCTTTTGTTTGTAGCTAAACTAATTATGAGATTTTCTTCCTAAGGGCTTTCAATGACTTTTCTCTTAATAAACAAATATTTAATTAGAGTGTTTAAGAGTGAGCTATAGCCAATCTCTTTGCACTTGGTGAGTAGCTTGTGGCTCCAGTACGCTAGTGGCATATACATTTATACCAACACTGGAATGCAGAATGAAGCCAATAATGCTAGACTGTGCTTGGAGAAAGCAGTTTTTGCTTCTCATTGGCCTCTGTGCTTTTGGAAGGGTACTTTGGGTCTAAATCTGTCTTATGGAAGTCAGGGGGCTTTTTGATATGGGACGATCAATCAGTAGAGCCCCTCTATTAGATCCTGTTTCATGTGAGGGTCCAGTGAGGGAGTCGGGAGAGCCAGTGCTCTTAGTTCCTGCTCTGCCACTTACACAAAATATGGAAGCAAGGGAGTGGAGCAGCATACATGGGTTCTGGGTGCCTGAACTTTCAAAAAGTATGGAATCTGCATCTCTCGAAATTTGAATGGTCCTTTAGCCAGCCTGACTCTGAGATGGCTAGTTGGGGGGAAAAATGGGCTTTAAACTACCATGCTGCAATTCACCTTAGGATAACGGGTATTGCTTGTCATGTAGGATCCATGTGCGGTGAAGGTAGCCTGCCTAGTTTAACATTTGCTTCATTTTTGAAACTTAAAACATCTTGACCTTTTTCTGCATGTAATTTTATGAATCATTCTCTACAGTTTCATGATAGCAACTAATTCATCCACCTTTCACTAACTTCTTATTTTTAACCTTTTTTTAGAGTAGCATAGTCTTACTGTGGTTTAATGCTTTTAGAAGGTCAGACCCTAAGCCTGAAAAAAATCTAGTTGACTGTGATGGAGCTATGCTTGCTGGTTTGCAGTAGTTGAAAATCTGTATTCTGGTCTTCAAGTTTTGATAAAGCAAACACTGGAGCCTGTTGTATTTTATTCTCTTTGTGTTTTTGGCATCAGAGAAGCTTTTCCTGATTGTTTTTCTCATTTGAAGGCTGATTATACTGAGTGACCTCTTGCTACTAAAGGGTGGGTCAGTTTATGTGGGAAAGTCTTAGTCAATGTGTCTGGGAGATAAGTGGGACTGCATCCCAACAAGCGTTGTGCATTAAATACTGGAATGTGCTGGGGATCTGCCAGGAGATTGGAAGCAGCACTATGCGACAAGCGCGAATGCAGTCACACTCTCCCTAAAATAGTACTCTGGATAACAGGAGATCTGGAAAGTTATCGCTTACCTCATTTTAGCACAAATTCTTTCCTAAAAATGGATTATTGACTGAGGGTTCAGGGGGACTGTTTTTGTGCATGTGTGTGTAATATATCCTGATTGCATCTTAAGAATGTTTAGGTGCTTCTCAAATCTTCAGCTGAAGGCAGGATAGGACTGCAGGTAAGAACGAAAAAGCTGAATTAAAACCACACAAGTGAAGCACAAACCCCGCAGTCCCAGCTTGGGGAAAGCTGTTTATAGAATCTTCATTGCTATCTGAATGAGAAATGAGATGGATTTTTATCTTAGTGCGGGTTAGTAGTAGTGTCTTCAATTTCATCTTGAACTGTCTGGAAGTATCAAGGCAGAGATGAATCAGCTCGGTGGCCTCAGACATGCCTGGACGGGTTGTCAGTGACAGGATTTTGGCACAACATGCTGTATGCAAGTGATCAGTACTTGGATATTGAAATGAGCAGCGGTTTACCACTGCAGACTGTACATGGTTTTGTTTAAGGGTAAAAATAAGCAAATTTGATTTTCGGCCCAGTGTCAAATTTGTCAACAGAAGAATCTGATCGTGCAGCTTTAGTCGTTGGCATAAGCCAGTTAAACTTCAAACCTGTGGTGCCTACATTAGTTTCTTATGGAAAGAGGATGAGTTAACTTCTAAATGGGATGGTGTAAGGGAAGCGCAGGGGCTGGGGTTGGTCCTTTGGAGCAAGGTTGTAACACACTGAGTCAGCAGGTGGTTGTGTTTAGCCTGGTGTGAATCTGCTGTAGGAAAGGACAGCTTGAAATAACTGCTCTGCTCCCTGGATGTGTGTTTGCACTGCTGCAGGGACCTGGTTAAGGAGCTTGGTAAAAGGAAAAATAAAAGTGGAAACGTTACAGAATCATGAACAAAAAGTGTGGACTGCTGTTAAGCCATGACCTTTCAGTGCATGCGGATTCCAGGACAGGTAATGAGCTGCACTTTTTGAAAAGCAAATGGATTACTTCATTTGTGTAAAAATATCTGTCAGCTTCTGGTCTGTGCTACAAGGCTGGGATCATTTAAGCTCTTGAGGACCACAAGATGTATCTGTACTACAATCATCAAGCTCTGGCCCCAGGTATTAGGTCCAACTGGCCTGTGCTTGGAGAGGAGCAGTTTTACATCCCCTGTGCTGCAGTCCCTGAGCTTCTCTAAATGAGGAGACTTATTTAGGCTGCTGTACAGCAGCAGCAGCTGCAAGGCTGCTTTATGTTACACCAGTTTACCAATGCATTGGGAAAGGAGACTGTTGCACCAGCTCAGGGTAAAGTGGGGCATAGTGGTTATGCTCCAGAGTCTGTTTTGGGAGAGGATGTGGCGTACCAGATACACCAGCTCTGCACTGCGGGGTGTTCCCTGACCCCAGCTGGCCCATTAAGCCAGCTTTGCAGCTTTCCATCACTGGAGTGCATAAAGTGGCTTTACTGCTGGTCAGGGTCTGGCTCCAAGGGGTGATGTTTGTGTAAAACTCAGGTAAAAAGTAAATAGAGGTAAAGTGAAAAAAATGCAATCCAGTTTCAGTGGGCTTTGTCTTTTTCAGCTTTGCATGCCTTCAGATTACCTGTATGTGTTAGGAAGCATAAAAATTTTCAGAAACTGCACTGTTTTATATGAGGGATGTGAGTATGTTGAACTGCCCTGGGGAGCTGAAAGATGGGAGGAGTAGGTTATTTTGAGAGATCTATTCCCATTGTATGCTAGACAAACAAGAATAAGCTGACTTTGAGTTAAACATATACCACAAAGAATTAAAGATATTTTTCCCAGACAAGTACTGAAGTAACCACAGTATAGTAATGATCTATATTGTCTACCTGATTAGTAATGAAACTCTCAACTGTATTCTTCACTGTGTTTAATAAGAAAAAAGGGACCTTCTATTTTAATTCTCGTTGCAATATTATGATTCTTCTTTCTCTGCTATGCTTAAGAATGGAGGACCTGAATCTCCAGTTGTGCCAAGTTACGTAGCTACATCCCAGCATGTGAAGCTGTGCTGGTTTACATCACCACAGTCTGTGTGGCTTGAGGCTTTAAGTCATCTTCATATAAAAAGATGCTGAAGAACATGTCTGAGATGGTTTTGTATTGCTCAGTTACATTTCTGGACCACATTAGAAACATAGGGATTGTAAAAAATATGAAAAGATACCAAAATGTGGATAAATAACTCTAGGAGTCAAGGATGCCTTCTTTGTGGGCAGCTGTGAGTGGTAGAGAGCACATAGCTCTTATCTTATCTATGCTTTTAGTCTAAGTAATCCTAATCAGGTAGTAAATCCTGAGTGAGATTATGCTGCTGGAGTGTGCGTAACAAAGATCATCTAGATACGCTGTAGGGGCATAGCAGGATCTAGAGATGCTTGTTTAGGTATTGATGCTGGTAGGCTGTGATAAACCAGAAGTTTGGTTGTTTTAGCTAGGATCCTCTCTGAACAAGTGGAAAAGAAACACCATGAAGACCTAATTATCTGTTTGCCTGAAGCAGAGCTGACAGGTGAGGACCACATTGACATACCAGTGATAGGTGGAGCACCAAGTTGGCGGAGGGCATGCCAACCATTTTAGAGATGTTTCTACAGCTGTTGCTGACTAGCAGAAAATAATGTGGATCACTTGGGCTTGCAGTGGCTCAGCTTGCTGTGAGAGTTCAGAGAGTCACAAAGTTCCTCAGATTTCTGGCATGGGGGGGTGAACCTACATGTCACCTTAAGGGCAATTTGCAGAGCAGCTTGTCTTGACCAGGGTGCTTTTAACGGTAGTACAGCTGGTTTCATTTTTAACTTCTGGTTGTCATAAGCTGTGGCAGGACGCCAAGGAGCCATGGAAGAGCTTTGGGCCTGAAATTAATTTTCAGCAAACTCGATTAGATTGGCGCCTGAAGCAGTCTTGCCATTAGAAGTTTTGTACATATTTTGAAATAAAAGCATCTCCTTTCTGATATTTAGTAGCTTGACCATACTAGCACTTGGTGCTCTAAAGAGAGAGAGAAGGACATGCAAATACAGGGTGTTTCAAAAAGATGGAGCCATTTGAAATGGACCTTCAATTGGAATTGGGTCCATCTTTTTGAAACACCCTGTAAAACAAGGACAAAAATAACCTTGTATGTATTTTCAATGTTCTGTTTTGTGGATTGATCAAAATGTAGCAATGTTAGAAGACTAAAATGCTTGATGGTAATGAATGTTGAGAAATGGTCACTATGCAAGCAGCATGACTACTTTATCAGAGGGGAATTTCCAAATTGCATTCCAAGCATGTTATTAAAGGATTAAAGAGATGGGCAATTCACCTTGGGCTGACTGTCCTGAAACGATGCTTATGATACATATAGATAACTATTATGCAAGTATTGCTGTAATAACAAGTGGTATTTTGACTTTGCTTTGTGCCTCACAGTGGTTCACACAGTGGTCAGATGTATTTGCCATATGAACTTGATAGGTGTGTGGTTTGGCAAAGGAGCTCAGGACCGGGTGAGTGTGGTAGGGAACACGATCCCAGTGTGAACTTACTCTTTGTCGTGTAAGATTAGGGTCTTGGACCTCTTGACCATGCAAAAGGTAGACACACGCTTTCACCTTAACAGTGTGTTTTGTCTGTGTTCCATGTCACTGTACTGAGATCCCAACCATTGTAATTCTGGGTGAGCTGCTTTCTCAAACAATGAGATGTTCATGTCAAGGTGCCAACAGTGGCACTGTGGTGGGCTGAGGCTGGGATGTTTGCAACTCTCCAGTCACCTTCTTTTGAATGTGGAGTATGGTCCCAGTGAGTGTTCCTAAAGATCTTGATTGAATTGCTCTTGTGAATGGCAAACTCTTTTCTTTTGTTCCAGTGTTCTAGATGATAATCTTGTTTTCTCAAAGCAGAAAGTACTTAACTTACCTGTGCAGTGAAAAAAAATGAACTGTGGTGAAATACATCACTTAGTTTATTTTTGTCTGGGTTGACTGCAGTGTATAGTAGCAAACTGGAATGTTTTGTACATAGTTTCCTTCCTTGATTATGGTGTTAAAATTAAAGAAAACTTCCCATTTTTGTTGTCATCAGGAGCAACGAATTCTTGTTCCTTTTAACGATCTGTCGGTTTGGGTTTTGACTCTCATTAGCTACTGCCTGGCAAACACAAGTATTTCTCTCCAGAGTGCTGGAACTCTTTCCTCCGTTCAGCCTGAAGGGCACAGTTCACCTTTGGTAAGTGCCAAGTGGAAGATTGGTGGGTGCTGAAGCTGCAGTGACCATGGTCTGAGCCCTTTCAGATCTGCTGGCTTTCAGACATAAGGACCAGGAAAAAAATGCAGTATTCACTTTAGTTCTCTGGGCATAACAGTTTTTAAGCCAAGACTTTAGAGTGCATCAGAAATCAGGGGCTGGATGGCTACTGTTTTTTGCTTCTAAACGCTAACATTTTTTGTGCTGATACATGGTCCTTGAGTATTGCACTTCAGGAATTTGTTCCCCAGAATTGCTTGGAAAACCCTTTGCTACTCCTCTGAGAAGTCTTTGAATTGTCTTGGAGACACGAAGTGACTTGCAGAGAGAGGCCCCTGTTGCCTGGAGTGGTGGTTTCTGCATCGGGGGGTTGTGGTGGGTTTGGGAGGCTCCAGTGCCTTTGAGCAGTGTCCTAGTTGTTTTTTTCAGGTATTTGGAGCCACACAAATGTGGGGTCACAGCAGAAGAAAACATCTGAACCTCTGCTTGCCAGGATTCTGTTCAAGATAACTACTGTTAATTTTTATGTCTGAAAATTGCTCTGCTCTTAGGGCTGCTTACCAAAGATGTGATCTTAACTTGTTGCAGCTGATTTTCTTCTTAACAATAGTAGTACTGTGAAGTAATTGTGTTAACAGCCTGTTCCTGCTGCATTGATACTGTATCACTAGAATGACCGAGTTGGTCTTGTCTGAGGTTTGTGTTTCCCTTACAAGGACTGATGAGGCAATTTCCACAAGCAGTGACTTGTTTGGGGAAATGATGTGGTCTTTGTGTTTGGATGACTGGCACTTGGCGTGTTTTGATGTTGATTTATTGCTAGTGGACCCAGGTCTCTTTGACAATGAAGAATTACCCTTGGTCTGTCAGTACTGAGTTATTTCACTCTGGACTGAACAGGGGTTCCTGGTGCCGGCAGTCCGATAGGGAGCTCCGGGAAGTGCAGTGGGACTGGTTTGGATGGTCAATAGCATAGTTAGTATTAGCATTGTGTTTGACAGTATGTTGTTTAGAAGGTGCGTTTTCTGGGGGGAAAACCCAAGCAAACAAAACTTTCTGGTCTTCTTCATGAGTTTCTGGTTTCAGAATGAAGGCTACAGGCGATCTGTAGCATCAGCAAAAAGGGGGAGGAGGCTTTGTAACTTGAGTATTGCAGCAAAAAGAAACCAACCCAAAAACAGAAGAAATGCAGCTGGGGGGATTTTTATGCAAGCCTATAGTTAATTTTAGCTGTGGGCTTTGAGTTGGTTTTGGTTTTTGTTGGGTTGTGGGTCTTTTTAAGTATTTTTAGTTTCAAGGACTGTTGAGGGGTGAGGAAGGAAGGAGCCATTGTCCCAGTTAGTCACATCACAGTGTGTGCCTACCCCCTGGCTCCCTTTAGCTGTAGCCTGAGGTAGCACCTGGTTGGGTTCAGCAGCTGGATGTGTTGAGAAGCTGTCATAATTACTAGTTTTATGCTTTTGCTGCATGGTGGTTTCTACTGGAGACAACGATAAATTTCCCCAGCTCTGTTTCCATGCAGAATCCAAAGTGACATGGAAAGCACAAGCCTTATGCACAAAACTGACAGTGCCACAGTCTCTTCTTTGATTGCCCCTCTCTGTGCTACAGTGCCATGATTGTAAGTCATCCATAAAGTCAGTGATTGCTTAAAATAGGCCATTCCTTTTGCAATTGCTATTACAATTCCAATATTCAAATATTAAGCCTTCTCTACAGCATCTGACATAGCTGTGAATAGAGAAATTCTTTCATTAGTCTTACCAGGCAAGTTAAATATTCAGTGTGTCAAAGGTTTGCTCCCAAGGCTGGAGCTATGTAGGCGTTGAGCCGAGGCTTCTTCACCCCTGTTTCTTCAACTCTGATCTGTTGTTATTGTTGGACAAAGAGTACAAGTGGGTGGGAGAAAGAAAGAAAGGAGGAGGAAATGGATCAAAAGAAAGTGAAGAGTATCTAAAACCAAGTTGTGGAAATAACGGACCAGAAGGAATGCAGAAGTAAAAAATATGAATTTAAAATAGAGAGCTGCATTCACAGAGTTTCATCAGGACAAGGCTGATCCTGGCTTTGATGCAAAAGGATGTGTAACAGTGAGTTGGGTGGCAGGCAGCACCCTGTTCACTTGGCAGGGAGCATAGGGAGGACTTGCCTCCTCTCTGGAGGCTGTGGGTTCAGCCCTGCGTGTTTGTGGCAGGAGGACTGAAAATTGTAGCAAGCCTCTAATTGCCTTTTGGGAGCCCATGACAAGGGTGGTGCAATCGGGATGATTGCGCTTGGTGGGAAGATCAAGGGCTTGGCAAGTTCAAATGTGTGCACTGAGTGCTGATATCCTCAGCCCACATGTTGTAAGAATGCACAAATGAAAGGCAGGTGTTTATTTTTTTCCCGGATGTTGTTGTGCATTAACTAATGTGAAATTTAATAATAAAATACCATTTCAGCAAAATTGTTTCCTTAAAATTGCCATCAACAAAGGATGTATTGGAAAAGAGCATTTCCTCTAGGGTGAAGTAGAGGACAGACAAACAGAAACGTCCACTGTGTATTTAATGGAGAAAAAAAATGTACTTGTCATGTGGCTTGAATGTCATCTTAATGATATCAGGAGGCGAAGAAAGGAACCAAACAATGCACACCTTTTGTCATGGAAGCGACGTCCAGAAAGGTTTTCAACAAACACTGTTTAGCCAAAATGAGTGGTTCTGCAATGAAAGAAAATCTAATTTGTCCATATAATCCTGTTGGCCCAGGTGAGTGATGGGAGTGCTGCTTTCCTAATTACCTTTGAAGTTCCAAGTGAAAGAGAGCGTTGCTTCCGTTCTGTTCTCCAGCTTGGCTTCTATGGGTAGGGAGGAGACCAGCAGTAATATTTCATTTACCAACTTAGCTTTGGTTGAACCAGTTGCATTTTGCTGGAAACCACTCTGCTGGCCAGCTGTTACGGGCTGCAGTCCTCTTAGAGAAGACTGGAGCAGGATATTTCTCCACAGTCCCCAGCTGCGCGATGTCTGGTGGAGCACTTGCTATGCATTTCCCAGCTCTGCTTCACAAAGGGCTTTGCCAGTATGCTGTGCGTTACTGATCTTGTCTGCAGCAGGGAAACTGAGGCAGAGAGGGGACATTTGGTTGCTGGGTGTCTGGCCCCAGGGTGTCAGGACTCATCCCAGCCCCATGCCTGGACCATGCAGCCCGGCCCAGCTCCCCAGTGAGTGCAAAACACCCCTGCCCTGCTGCTTCAGGCTGCTGGGGCATGGAGCTGGGTGCTCTCTGGCTGGAGATTGCTCGCACTCAGGTGGGGTGGACCCCAGCAAGGCAAAACTGCAATGATTTTGGTCTCTGACACTATTATGTGTGGCATAATGGGCTTGTCCTGGCTTTACCCCAGAGAAATGCAGTTTTGGATTGGGTGACGCGTGCTGTCTGCCTGCTGGTGGTAAGTGAAGAGGCACGGTAAATCTCTCTGTCGTCAGCCTGTCTGGCCACATCGCAGGGCAATCACAGTACCTCGGTGGTGCTAATGTTCTCTCCCTCCGTGCCCCAGCAGCTGGCTTTGGATTTCCCATCTTTAGGAGGTGCTCCAGGAAAGGGAATGTCCCTCTGTGTTCTCCCACCTGTCCTGGCACCAAGCCCTACTTCTCTGGTCGCAGCTTGACGCTCACCAGACTTGCTCTCTAACCCAAATAGAAGCCCAAAGCATGTAAAGGAGTACAAAAATCCCATAGGAGCACAATCAAGCTGAATTTAATTGCAGATGAAACACCAGGATATAAATGCTATTCAGAGGTGGGGGGGATGTCATGACATACACCTAGCCCCAGAATTTGCTCCTGGTTTACAATGGCCTCTGGTTGCTGTTCAGGCTCTCTAAATTAGCTAGTAATTTTTCTCTTGACCAGATCACCTGTTCACGTAGTGGTGCAGCCAGTATAATTTAAGCACGTCCATTTCTGTTAGGTTTGTATTGGATCCCTCAGATCTAGCACTCTGCCTGCATTCATGCTACAGAAGTAGCTTTCTGGGCTTGGCTATATACAGAAAGGGATTTATTGGCTACCTTTCCTTTAGTACTCACAGTAAAATGTAGTCTTTGGAAGGTAACACTGATGTGTATGAAATGCCTGTTGTGGGTTGTGTGCAGTGTGTTGTGCAGAGAGCTGACCTGCAGACCATTGGCACCCTGTCAAAGTGTCTTTACTCGAGTCCTGTTAACTGTTTTAAATACAAAGGCACTGACGCACTTTTAATGCCTTGTTAGTGCTTCCTTGGGCAAGCAGTTAAGTGCATTGCTTTAATTCAGGAACACACTGAAGAGATTGAATCGTGGACACAGGCATTGTTATCTGGGCAAAACATGCTTGTAGGCTGTAACCACAGGGCTGGCCTCCCAAATAAGTTAGTTTTTATTCTCCTCTGTGCTACGTTTTGGTTATCACACAAAAAGAAGATGTCTGAGCAGTGCCAGCTCTGGATGGTACCCATTAGCAGGTTGTGCATTTCTATGAATAGGTGATGGCACTTCCTCATTCTGTTTGATAGATCCTAGTGCCTCCTGTCACCTCCCAGCTTCACCGTTCTTTGTTAGACATCCTCAGCATCTTTTGTCTAGTTCAGTTTTATTCAGCTATACTTCCATTTCTCAGTGTTGTCACAAAAGCATGTGGTGGCACATGGTCTCCACAAGTGAGCGGTGGTCCTCGTGAACCTGCCAGTATTTGCTGAAGTTGCTGCAGTGGGGTCTTGATTTTTTTAAAATTACTTTTGGTGTGTACAAAAGTAGAAGTATCTGAAATAGCTTAAGGGATCTTGGCTTCAGGGCTCATTTTTCATTGACGTACACTAATTATTTAGCAACATGAATCAGGTCTTGGGAGGTTTATTTTAGGATCAGTCCCCATTTATTCTTTCCTGAGCAGTGATTCAATCATGGGGAGAAGAGCAGTCTCAATAAATGATTGGGCAAGTGTGTGTGCCCTGCTACCAAAGGACTCCGCATAAATCTTAGACTTGCTCTGCAAAGACAGACAGACAGATCCGTTATCCATCTTGGGAATGCTGCTGCGTTTGAACCAAGGCTCCTGCACAGCTTGTGCTTCAGCCCTATTTGACTGTGTCCTGGCTTTTAAGCCATTTTTCTGTCTCCCTGTTTTTTCTTGCTGCAATCTATGTGATTGCCTTGAAATGCTCTTGCGAAGGTCATTTTGCCATTCTGAAATAGCCTCACTTGTTCTCTAAACTTACAAGTATTGGTAAAATACTGGCTCACTCACTGCAGCCTAAACATTCAGGCCAGCTGATACTTGCCTGACTGAGATGTACTTCAAGGGTGGAAACAAGGGCTTTTATATTAAATAACTTAATTTTATGCCTGCAACAAATGTGACTTTTTCAAATAGTTTAAAATCAAGACCAGTTTTGTACAGGTGAGCAAAATTGAAAATGATGCGAGTAAGAATCAGGGTATTTTTTCGGGGAGGGGAAAGAAGTTTAGACTTATGGCTGGCTGTTCTTAGTAGGGCTAAATAGCAGATCCCTTGTCTTCAACTTGCTCGTAAACCCACCTTTGGTTAAATTGATAGCAGATTCAAGTGAGGAAGGAGGGGGAGCTGTGCTAGTCTTCATGAAAGAGAATCTGCCTGAGGAGCAGCAATCTCAAGCTGTATTTCCTACAGAGAATGTCCCTAGTTTTTGCTAATTCAGAACCTCTTTTCTCCTAATCTTTGCCTGGGTACCTGAAGGCAAATTTGTCTGTGTCTTGTTGTCAATCAGAATAAAAGAATTAGAGTTATGTAGGAAATGGAGTGCCCAGTCCACAGACGAGGTAGTGCTGGGGAGTGTGCTGGGGAGCAGGTTGTTTTTGGGCAGCGAGCGGTGCAGCAGCCAGCCCTCAGCTCTGCCCAGGGCACCACTGCCCTGCTCTGGCTGCATTGCAGAGCCAGCTGCCATGTGATCTGGGGAAAAGCCCTAAATGGCAAAAAAAAGAAGGTTGTTTTTTTTTTTAAAAAAAAGAAAGAGAGAAAAAGCCCTAGCAGCATTCATGGGACTAGAGAATTCCTGCATAGCCCCATGGCCACCACTCTAGGGCTCCTCTTCTCCTGGGGATGGTCTGTGGCCTGGCTTCAAGTGTGTCTGCTTTCCCGACTAGCTCGCAGAAGGGGAGGCAATTAAAAACACCAATGGGTGTCATTTTTTATTGGTTCTGATCTCTGTGGGTATTACCTAGACTTGCAGAGAATATAACAACCCCTTCTGCCTGCTCTGACCCTGTGAGCCTTCAGAAAGCCTCGACAGGGTGAGGGGTCCTGAAAACCCAGTGCTGGAGACACAGCTGCTGTAAACTGTGCTGCTCAGGATAATGAAAGTAGAGGTGGCAGTTTTGCCTTAGGCGTTGGACACTGGAGACTCAATTCATTGTGATGGCAGTTGTTGATGTCTTAACACCTGTAAAAATTAAGCTTCTAGCCTTATGCTACAGGTAAGAAAGTTGCTCTGGTTTTGAATCTCGATGCTGTCTGGTTTGTCTTCAATGAGGTGCACAGGGAATTACAGAAATTGCTACTTTGGGGGGGTGAAAGCATTACTTTTGATAGTCTCTGCTAGTTCTGTTGCTAAAGGGATGACAAGGAGTCTAACTTTTAACTCGTAAATTGAAATGGTTAATTTGTTGTTCCTCCTTTGACTTTGGACAGAGACTGTGATTAAAGAGTCATTTTTGTCCCATGAGATGACAGTGCTGGTATCTGGTTGGATGTGTCTCGGAGGTAAGGTGATAGCTGGTGACCATCTTAGAGAATGTCTGAGGCTCTCTGTAATTTCCTGCTCTCCAGATCCCCCTCCTGCTCTGTAACCCACACCCCTACGCTTGTTTGTTCTGGTTTTGGCCAGGTTGGAGAAGTGCCTTGCTTTGCTGTATTTGGTGTTATTGTTTGATACTACAGCTCTCTTAATGCAACAAACCCATCCAAGTATGAGTGTGCTTCAGGCCATAGAGTCACACCGATGCTGAATGGGACCTGTGATGTTTACAGTAGGTGCCAGAAATGCTTATTCTAAGGTATAAATAAGCTTCAGGGGAAATGGCTTGTTTTAAATCAGCATTTATGTTCAGTGTTTCTGTTACTGCCATATGTATGGGCTTCCAGTGTTAACTCAGGGTTGGATAGTCCCCAGAAATGTGATAGTGATTTAGAATTTCACCCCCTCCTGTATTCCCTGCAATAACATCTTTTAATATCGTGCTGTGCCAGGGTCCTGAAAGAATCTGATAGCAGCCACTGGTGAAGTGAGCAGATGAATATAGAAGGCTCTTGTGCTGAGTGCTTTCATTTTTTAAGTTGGAGCCTTTCAGCAGCCTTCGGGAATTCAGAGGTTTTATTTTAAATCAGGATCTCTATTCATCTTTCAGTTAGTTTCCCTGTTCTTGCATAAATTCACAGGTTGCAAAAAGATTCTGGAACAGTAGAGCCCTCGTTAAATACTGAATGCTGCGTATATCCATTTTATGTTGAAATGCATCGTGATAGGCTCTGGAAAGTTACAAACAGAATTAAGTTGCAAAACAATCTCTTATTTTGTTGTACAGAATGTATGATAATTTTGAATGTTATGAAGTTTCAACAGGCATTAGATCTTTGTAAAATATCCAGTATAACTCTTCTGTGTCTGCAATTCATAAGTAATTCAGCCACGTCAAAGTCAAGCAAGCACAAATCCCCTTTATACCACACTGTACCATCTGTCTAATCTATCTGTGTCAAATATGGCTTGTTTGGGTCTGTCCTTCTGCAGTCTGTTCTGGACAGATTAAAATTTCTGGTCAGTGACTGTTTTGATGTTTGTAGCTCAGGTAATAAACATGTTTTTCGTGCTAGTTTTATAACGCATTTGGTAAACAAGAATGTGGTAGTCAGCACAAATATCTTTTTGTCATGGTTGGCCAGAGGGTTTTTACAGCTACAGCACCTTTTCAGCAGTTTCTGAGTACAGTATTAATGTGAAATATCTGAATGAAGGGATTGTACTTCAGGCACTTGCAGGGTAACAGGCACCAAAATGGATAGTGTAGATTCATCTATTGCCTAGAGCTTGCTTTCTGTTGATTCACTGCTCCCCTGGAAAGGCTCAGTTCTGTTTGCCTGCACCTTGCATTAGTTTTGTGGAATGTCAGAAATGACTGTTTGAAAGAAGCGACTGTTTCATTTCTATTTCATTTTGCCAGTCTGTGAGCTGTAAGCTGTCCCTTCTGAGTGCTGGGGGAGTGCAAGTAGTGGTATTGCAGCACGACAAAAATAAACCCTGAATTTTGCAGGTAACCTTTTCTTTTGGCATCTCTGTAAAAACGAACCGAGGCAGTGACACATGTCCTTGTGGGTCACAGAGGCTGCTGATGAGACCATTGCTCTACTGGCAGCTCCAGTTTGGGCGAGGGAAGCTCCAGTTTGTGCAGTGCTGGCTCCGTGTGCTGCGGGCATTAACGTCTGGTTGCATAAATACCGTGCTGTGGCATTGTCTGCTGATTTGCATCTACCTCCATCTTCTGCACATGGATGTGACTGGCTTTTAGGCAGAGAATAGCAACATTTTCAGGACTGAGAAATCCTGCTGTAAGAGGGAGTCGCACGTCCTGCAGCTGCAGTGGGTTGCAGCCCCTGCCCTTGGGAGGGATGCTCAGGAGCTCAGGGTGGGAGCGTGACTCAGGCACCTACGTGACTTGCAGGTTGTGTTGGCAAACTGTCAGCCTTGCACCCCAGCTCTGTGTTCCTGCGCCGTGTCTGCATTGCCTACAAGTGTCTGCACACCCAGCCTGCGTCTCCGTGCGTGCCAGCTCACTCCTACGGCTCGGGAACTGGAGTCTTCTCTCCAGGGCTATTATTAAAGGCAGCATAGATACAGCCTGTGTTCATCATTACCCTCTCAAAAGAACCAGATTGCAGAGTTTTTCCTGAGATGCCTGTTTGGAAAAAGAAGCCAGGGACAATCTAAAAATTCTGTGATTTCACATATTGAGCCCTACCTCTCACCGCCTTCCCCTAGCCTCAATTTGTTTTTTTTTTTACCTTCACTTGCATGTGCTTTGTGCAGAGGGTTTCCTGCTCCCAAGACAGCTGAGCCTGATGTACGGTGCCATGCTGAAGGGAAAGCAAACTCGAGTCATTCAGGAATTAAAATGGCTGAATCATTGTGTGGTGAGGCAGTATGTTAAGATGGAGTCAACCAAGCAGATCATTCTAGAAATAAGAGGGGGCAATTTTTCTGTCACTGTTGAAATTATGAGGCGTCTTTCTGCAGGTTGTGTTGACACTGATGCCATCACTAATAGAAAGCCTTTATATAAGATTCCACCTTCAGTGCTTCATTCTGTCCGGCTGTGATACCAAGTGTTGCATAAATAGAAACCAAGAGCAGGATCCTTAGGAAAATAAAGGGGTAAACAATGATTGTAAGTCTGTTTTAACCTCTTGCTGTCTTCATAGTGCATGATTTTTAATGGAGGGTATAATAATCAAAAAGCTGACATAGTGTAATCCCGAGGTTTATATTAAAGCCTCTTACTGGGGCATCATGCATTTCAAAACACTCCCATTAACATATTCATTTCGAGAAATATACTGATCCAGACATTTTCTGGTCTTACTATTTCAAATCAGGATGCTTTAATTGCTGTTGACCTGATTTGAATATGGACTTGACTGATTTCATTTACAATATTGATTGCAGTGCATTGGATTGGTCATGTTTTTCATTATTCCTGTACAGCTACCATCCTCCCTCAAATCTGTGAGTTCAGATCTCACTTTTTCCGTGATGCCCAGAGACAGAGAGCTTTAACACATATGTTGGGAGGAGGGGTTTTGCCCACTCCAGGGTCTCAGAGCACGTCCTGTTCATTCCCGTCGATCGGTGCCTTAGGTGCTGTGCTGCTGATGAGCAGGGCTTGCTGTTTCGTTTGGGATTGCAGCATATTGAGCACGCTGCACCTCACGTGAGTAACAGTTGGTCCTGTTCCTGTATCACCCTGTATTTCTGTTTACTGCATGCAGACATTTTAGCTGTACGAGAGAAGGATGAATTACACTGCTTTATAATATGGTTTAAAATTCCGAATCAGTAACAAAATCCATAGGTTGTCTAAAATCTGGCACACACTGTGTTTTCAGGCCAGCCATGTGAAAGTCATTCCGTATTTGAGGTTTTCTCTGGAAGCTACAGGTGCCCCTGAGCATCTGGTACTGTGTCTGTCTGCCTGTCTTATGCCTGTTCCCATCCTTCCCATCACAACGGGACACAGGACCTACCTGGTCTTTTCAGTTCAAACACCCTGTGCACTGTGTTTGTTCTTGCTTTTACTGTGGGTAGCAGAGTCCTGCATGCTGCATCGTGAGTGGAGAGCCACGGAGAAAATGCTAGTCAGGGCTCCAGGAGACATCTGGTAATATTACAAGCAGCGATGCCAGCACAACGTGTGAGGTCTCTGGAACCCTGCAGTAGTGTTGCACTTTCACTAATGAACTGTTACACTGCATTTTTGGTAATGAGGAGAGTTGGGCTTTCTCCAGATGTGTGCAAGCTACAACAGTAACATGAAAGCACAGCTGGTTGGGTAGTGGGGAGGGTTAGAACATTTAATCACAAGTAATTGTTCCATTTTAAGAAATAATAAATGACAGTGCGTGTCATTTGAAACAAATGTCGGGGTGGATCTGGGCAATGTGTTAAAATCTATTCCCAGTAGGAGTTACAGGAGTGGCCCCACTGCCTTTGAACTGTATGGCAGTTTCGAAATCCTTCAAAAAAGAACTTTTCTGTGTTTTGATTTGTTTTTTGTTGCTTTTTGTTTTCTCCTCTGTTCTCTTGTTTGGCAATGCTTTTAAAGCCTCAAGATTTTATTTTTGCCTTGAAAGTGAAACAATGCTCAGGTTTTCCCTCGAGAAACGAAGCTTTTAGAGCCTGAAAAGACTGCGGAGAGCATTCTTCTCTGGAGGTTTTTCTTCACCCAAGATGGCTGTCTAGAGTGATGTGTAGGAGCAAGAAAAAACAAGATGATCTGGAGAGCTGCCAAGCATTTAAAAGGACTGTGTAGTAAACAGTCATTAGGTGGAAAATTATCAGGATTAGCACTTTCTAAATGGCTTCAGGGCTGTATGTTGGGTTTTTTTAACTGGAAATCTGCAGGTGTAAATCTTAAATATGTGAGAACCTTAGCTTTTACTTTTAAAATACAAAAGAGGTTCTACCATTTATCTGCAAGTGTTCCTTCATGACCCTATCACTGTCATACCTAAAAGACCTAGAGAGAAATGAAAAACACCTGCTGCTGTTATTTTCGAAACCATTCCAGAGCCTAGTTCTTGATTTTTATTTTATTTTATTATGTGAGAGGCAATACTGCTGTTTTACGTGACAATTTATGAAATTGCATTTGCAGTGTCAAATTCTGTACTTGGATGTCTTGTGTGACAAAGTGAGTTGCTACTTGGGTTATCTCAGGTAGGTAGAGCTACGTTGAACAGGGATGTGATTGCTTGGCTTGGGCACAGTGAGCTGTACTCTGGGGAAACATTTGCTTTCCACTCATCGGTCTTTTATTTTTGCCTTGTAACGAGGCAGCTTCTGCGTGTCCCTGCTGATGTCTCTGGGATATGACCTTTCCTCGGGGTTAACAGTCAGTATCCATGTTGATATTTTTTTTTCTCGTCATTAATTCAAGAAAGTGGTGTGATGGTTGGCTTGTTCTGGATAGACCATGAGATGTTGCCCTAAGCAACAAGAAAAGGTCTGGAATTTTCTTTCTTCTTCAGTTGCTCATATCCATCTTGAGGCAGTCAAGGAATAGAAGCTGGTTTATTGTGGCCGAGCACTCTGTATTGCCCACAAACTGTCTCTAAGTTGTTATTCTTATATATTTTTTTATTCTTATTGCAGATACATGAAACATGATAACATTGACATAAGGGCCAATTGGCTCAGTGGCCAAAGCAAGTGATCAATGGCAAGTAAAGAATGTCTTTTTCAGTTTCTTTCTTTCTCTATGGGAATTGTTTCATACGTTTCCATAACCTTAGACAATTAAAGGTGCTAAGGTCTTCTGAATTTCAGGGAGAAGGTGGAGGTTTTCCATAGCAAGCCCTGAATGCAGGGAGCATGAATCAAGAAACCAGAGCTATAGTGAAGCTGAATACGTACCAGCCAGCAGCATTTTTGTCCTTGGAGGCAGTTGGTCAGGTTCAAATCTGGTGATAAAAGCAAAATCATAACCAATCAAACCAACCCCCACCTCCTCAATAAATGAATGTAATTCTCCTTTTGCACTTCAGGTTGGAATTCAGAGCAAATTTGGGTGGTCTGAGCAGATACTGAGGGAAACAGCACAGTTTGAGCCATGTAGTAAAGCAACAAAACATCAAATTTCTTACACACTTGAAAGAAACAAATAAAATTGAACCAGCTGAGGATTTCAGACCATCAGTCCATCTGTTGGAAACAGTAGAAGGCAACGCTAAAACTATCCAAGGAATGAAGTTGGTATGTAGTGGAAGTGTTTCCTTGCTTCATTTGTTCAGAAGGAAAATGGAGAGAATGAGTTATCATTTTCCTTGTGAACAAATGAAGCAAGGAAACGTTGGCTTGCCATCCATGGAAGAATATTTCATGATGTAAAATGGAACTTTTCTGGCTGATTTCCCTGGGGTAGAAAGGGAAGCTGGGCAGACTCCACCAGCCTGCTGTCTTCAGTGTCTCTTTAACCCGTGTTTGGTATAGAGATGTGGTGGCTGTGCATGGCATCGGGGCATCTATCACACCAGCCTGCTGGTGAACAGTGGAAAACCCTGCAGTTGTTTACACATTTATTGTATAAATAGGGAATTAAATTTTTATTACTTTTTTTGAACCAAAAGTCCAATTGTGATTGACAAAGTCTTATTTCAGAGCTGTAGGAAAAACTTAATCTCCACAGACCTCTTTCCAATCCTCCAAATTTACCAGATCTACTTTTTTTCAGATGGGACCTGGGTGTCTAGATCTGTAATGAGGTCACGACCTTCATACGGTCTGTGTTGTGTAAGCCACATTATCAGAAAGGATGAAATAATTTTTCAGGAAGAGTTTATCAGTGGCTGTGGCCAGGGGGAAAGGTGAAGGCAAATGTCAGGTTATCTGAACAGGCAGGGGAGTGGTCCTGGATGCTTTTTATTTGACAGTGCTGGAACAGAAATGTCAGCGGTCGCATGCATTGGTTTGCAGAAATGCAACCTTTTTTGGTGATTTATCCTCTTTTGTAAATTCTTGGAAAAACAACTGAGCGAACATACCTTGTTTTGCCATTTTATGCTGGTGGAAAGCAAGCACTCCTGATGTAATTTGAAATGGCAAAACCATTACACGTCAGTTATGAAAAATGCCAGTGATTTTATTCTGTTTTTACTTTCATACTGTTTGCTGTCAGCTGCAGTACTTTGCACATTCCAGATACATTGTAGAATAAATTTAATGAACCAAGGTTCAGAAATCTGGCTGGGACCGGGTTACTTTTGTAGGCAGCTTAACCTGAGTATTGGCCTCAGTGAGGTTTGGGCATCGTTACAATTGTGGAGAAGCAACGGTCCCCAAAGACGTTGAGCAGATGTTGTTTGCCAGTAAATAGGAAAAAAAAAAGGTGAAAATGATTTGGTATTTAGAACAGTGTCTTTGGGATGATGAGATATTTTATCATGAATTCTAAATGCTGAGGATTTGGCAAGATGTGTCAGGTTTATTTTTTGGGACATGAAGTAAGAATGAAATAGTCTGATTGCATTTGAAAGTTGCCAGATAATGAAAACAACAGCCGAGATCTTATTTAAATATGAAATGAATATCAAGTGGCATTTATGGAACTCTGAAGAGAGATTGTTATTGAGAGGAGACAAGTGGAGATCAGAAGTTATTGGTTTTTGAAGGAGGAATTCTAGAATATTCTTTGAGGATAGCACGCATAGTTATCTTATTAAAAACTCAGAGAGCAAACAGGTGATAGAAACAATATGTATGATACTGTCCAGTGGATAGAGCTTCATAAATCTTCAACATCTGTACCCAATTATTTAGCTTCTCTGGATATTTTTTTTTTCCTGTAGTGCACATTTCTCACTATGGACTCTAATAGTGCGTAATAATAAAGTCTTGGGTGTTTGCCAGCACAAACAGGGTTTTGGCTAACTTTTAGAGTGTTTGTGGAAGTAGAGAAGCAATGCAGCTGTTGGGTTGGGTATGTGCCAGCTGAGGATCCATTTCCCAGACAAAAAACCTCAAATCAGAATGAAATCATAATCAGGTATTTTACAGATCATTGCTTTATGTGGGTTTTTCTTCAGCTTCTGCCGCTGCCTCTTGTGGCTCTGTGGGATTTGTAGGCAGGTTTGGGGCTTTGCACCTGGTAACTGGTTGAACCTGAGTAATCGCAGCAGAAATACAATGTACTTGTTTGTGTTTTTTCCCTGAGTGCTTCACAAGATGAGGGCTGAGACGTTAGTGTGAAAATACTTTGTACAATGGTGCTGTTTGCCCATGAGGTCAATGGAAGGAGCCATGAAGCTCTTGGACCAAGTTATTGTTCTTTTTTTTCTGTTGCCACAAAGCTGCTTCCATTCTCTGGGTACACAGGGCTGGCAGAACCCCTGTATGCAAATGGAGCCTATTTATATCTTGCCAGAAGCTGTTTATAACGAAGAGCCAGTAACAATAAGTAGATATTTTGGAAGAGCTAAATGTCACTAGTTTGTTTATTTGCCTGTTTTACTTAGAGTATTTAGAGCTGTGAATAACACACACCTCAGAGGAAAGCACCTCTTGCTCTGGGTGCTTCTCGAGGAGCCAGCATGCGTGGCTTGGGGAGCCCTTCTCCTGGCCCCAGCGCCTGGAAAGTGGCTTTTGTCGGGTGCGTAGCCACGGTCCAGGTCAGCTGGGGCAGAGCTGGCCAGGGGTTGTGTCACCACAGCTGCAGCTTGGCTGCCCTGGATGCAGCTCTCTTGGCTGGAGGAGCTGTACACTGCGAGTCAGGCCTTGTGGGTAGCAACGCTGTGGTTGACACCAAGCCGGGGTCTTGCAGTGTCCTTCAGGCACACGTGGGCAAAAATCGATTGTAGTGTCCGAGATGGATGAGATGTTTAAAGCACAACTTTGTTGTTCTGATCTCACCTGGTGCTGCTGCTTTATACAGAGTTGTTTACTAGGCTTTTCTCATGCTGTGCAGAAGTTTTGGGGAAGGATATTGTGGTGATCCTTCCAAAGCAGTCGAGGCAATTTGGGTAATTGCAGGTGTGTGTGTGCACTTTGCACAGAAAGTGCACAAGTGTACAAGACAGTACTTCTAAGTATTAGCAAACTGACACTGATCACTATATCACATATAAAATGATATCTCCATCTCACATGAAGTAGCAATGGATGTGCACTAAAATACCTACCAAAAAAAAAAAAAAAGACTTGGCCATAGATGAAACATCAAAGAACCAAGATAACGATCCAAGTTATTTAAGATGCAGCTTTTCTGGGCTTTTGCTCCACATCCATCATCTTATTTCCCAGGGTTTTAAATTCTGGCATACGTGCTTTTTCCTCCCAGGATGCATCTCAAATTGTTTGGTCACAAATGCCCTGAATAACAAATTGACTTAATTTAGATGGCATTAAGGCTGTTTAACCTATTTCAAAGGGCAGAGATGCACTGAAGACCTACAGGCATGCATTTAAATTAAGGCAATAATGATATATATTTCTTTTTCTTGCCTGAAAGTACCTGACTATTTTATCTGTGCATCAGATGAAAGTTTAAGGGGAAAGGTTTCGGTTAGTCTCATCGGGAGTTGGCCAAAAAAATGTGAAGAATGTAGAAAGGAATTAACAGCTGGTGTCCATTTAAAACTTCTATGTGGGCAAATGCAGGCAGTATGCTTAGTTTTACCTGTCTTGCCCCTCTGGTTAGTACCCACTAACCCACAGAAGGTTAGTTTAGAAGTGAGGAGACCAGTTTGGATGTGGTGCTCTTAATTCTTCTGCCAAGAGGCTAATGAGCGGATGATGTGTGTTTTGTGTCCTCTGGGGAGGATGAGACACATTTCCTCCTCTTTGGGAACCAGCGGCTCAAGCTGTGTTTGGTTACTTGAACCAGAAATCTCGTTGGCCTGGTAGAATTATGCTGTATGCTCTCTAACTTGGTGCTTTGCTTCTATGACTTCTGACGTTTTCCTCTTTTACTGGGGAGGGATAATTTTTCAGCCATATTTCTGGTTTTGCGTGGTCAAAAATGTGCATGTGCACAAAGAGGACCTCATCCCTTGGAGGGGAATGACTGAGGAGTTGGGAGATGGAGCCCTGTGCTCAGGGCTGCAGCAATTGTGGGCTTGTGCTCACTGGGCTGTGCCTGCACACATCAGTGCTTGGCCTGCGAGGTTTGCCCCAGTGAGAACTGAAGCAGACACACATGTGCTGTTGGCATGCTCCCTCCTTGTCCAAGGCCTTGCTGGGGGCCTGTCATCCCAGTATGAAAAATTGTAGGTTCTTTGTAAAGAAAGAAGGAAAAATCATGGACTTGGAGAAAAATGCTTTAAAGATTACATGGTACTACTGATGCTTTCCTGCTGAAGAGGGACAGAGGGTGCCATCGCTTCAGAGGCCTCGTGCAGATGTGCTGGGGCAGTGCCGTTCCTTCTCAGCCCCTCAGTGCTGGGTGCACTGACCACCTGGCACTGAAACTGTTGCAGTTTGTGCTCATTTGGAGAACCAACCAATTTTTAACCTGTGTGTTTTCAAGTAGGGGGTTTAATATCGAACTGCTCTGCACTATTTCTCAGTTTACTTTCCAACCAGTTCTGAATGGAAATGCTGGTGTTCTCTAACCAACAGTTAAGTGCTGTGTTCACATAATCTCACCAAGGCAAAAGTTGTCCCATTCTGTTAGTAATTCTGGTTTTGTTTTCATTGAAGAAATAACAGCTAGAATCCATATGGTACCTAGAACATACTCCAGTGCTGCACTAAGTTTGGCCATCAAGCTTTGCATGATCTTGGCTGTGACTTGGGTTTCAACATCTGAAGGAAATGCTCGTTCTGGAGCTGTCTTTCATGAGCCTCCTCTGGGACCACCACACTGTCCAAAACCAAATTCTTTACTAGGCCAGTTCTTTGGCCAGAGCTCACTGAGCTGAGTAAGGGTTTCTGGTTAAAGCAGAGCTGGCTCTACTAGAGAGGTCTCAGGAGTCTCTGGTACCCAGAGCGAGTGTTGATACGAGAATAGGCAGAAGTTATGTCGGTATTGCCATGGAGTAACTATTGCTGTCTAAAGTCTCTTCTTGGCCTTGGGGCTGCTCTTTCATGGGTTGGTGCTGGAGCTTTGTGTGCTGCTGAAGCTAACTATTGATTCAACTACGTTGCCTGCTGTTGCATTATGAAGTGTGGTAGCAAATACTTCCCCATTCCCACCCCCAAAATCAGGTTTTTGTTGTTTGTTTGTTTGTTTGTTAATTGAAAACCTGCAAACTGTGTAGCAGGTTATTTCTTCTAGGCTGGCCCTTTAAATTGCTTCCATGCTCTGCCTGCCTGGCTGTGAAATATTGCTAATAAACAAAGCCTGAACAAAAGCCTACACAACAAAACATCCTTTTCTCCCTAGGCGTCTCCGTGGGTGCGGTTTCCCGTTGCTGCTCTGTAGTTTGGAGGCAGAGCCAAAACAGCTCAGTCTTATTCTTCCTGCCCTGGAAATTGTCATCAGGCGGTCTCCACCGACCAGCATCTCCGAGGAGGCAGGAGGCAGCCTGTGCACAGTCTGCCTTTCCTCCTTGGCTGAGAGTGATGGAGCCTTTCTCTGCCCTGAAATGAAAAGTGCCAACACAGAGATTTGTCTAGGCGTAAAGCCGTATGGCTTGAGATTACTCCCTGTTTTCGTGTTCTCTCCCTCCTAGGCACACCTGGATTGCCAGAGCCCTAAGCATGGTCAGCCTCCCACAGCTGCATCTTGCTCTGGCTCTGCCTCAGCTCAGCATTGCCCCGTGACCTGGGTGGGCGTCACATCCTCATCTGTGGGAAGGAAACCAGGAGCTCACAGGAATCCAGTGAAGGGAAAATGGCACAGTGCTTGTGCAGAGGCTCTAGTTCACTCCTTGTCTACAGGTTGAATGTATGTTGATCGGGCTGAGACATATGCGTTGCCCTGTTGCTCCCCGGCGAGTAAGCCTGGACGTACATCCAAATCCCTTAGAGCATGGTAGCCAGGTCCTACAGACTTCTTTCTTTCTCCAGCTTGAAGTAGCTGTTACATTCTCATTTTGTTCCAGTTTATCAAATGAGTTTCAGTGCTTGAAGTGTTACTTTGGTCAAAAAAAAGTAATTCTTTGCTCCACTCCTTTTTTGTTTTGTGCCTGTTAGCTTTGTAGTGTTCTGGTAGCTGAGCAACAGCACTGGAAAGAAGCGTTGGTATTCTCTGTACAGACTGTGTCTTGGGTCTGTGCTCCTGACCTCCAGGGGTTCCAGTCACAAAGCTGACTGCACATTTGTTATCTGTCAGAAAAGTTGGAAGATGTATTGATAACACAGCTAGGAAGGGTGTGGGTATGGAAATGGAGAGGGAAAATAGAAGTGCCAGAGAGACAGCAGTTGGCTGGCCAAATCCTCCGGCCTGTTTACTTGGCAGCCCTCCTCCTGTAAGGAGGTCAGAGCTATCGCGTCTCAGGTTCCCGGAGAGAGACCACAGGAGGAGGAATGTGCTCGCGGATGTAAGTGTGTCAATCCGCTGTTGCCAGCTTTGATTTAGCTTTCACAGGCTCGGTTGTCCTCTCATTGCAAATATTCTCATTGTAAATGTAATTCAGGCCCACTTCTTCTGTGTAAAACCCTCGTGGTAGGAGTGAGAAGCGAAACCTTTGCTTCCTATGTTACGATTGAAGAAGACATGTTGCACAGCATCTCTAGTCCCTCTCACCTCCCCAGAAACTTGGCTGTAGCTCTCTTCATTCGAATTAATATAACAGATGTAAACTTATAACTATAAATTACATGGTCACAGGTAGGCAATCACGGTATTTATTCAAGGATGAAGTGACTGCTGAGTTTTATGTTTTTTTCCCAAGGAATATTTCATTCTAGGTTACAGACTGGCCAGACACTTTGGTTGGTGCTGTTTCCGAGATGCCTCTCAGCAGCCTGTGATGGGCTGGACACCACCTGGCAGTGCCAGTTTGCTGGAGTGCTAGTTCCTGAGGTTCCTGAGCACTGTCAAAATAAACAGGGATGTCACCAAGGGCATTCAGGTTGTCTGGGACTTCCTGCCAAGTTAGGGTCATGGCTAGGGTCGGGGTATTAAGGTTTTTCTGCTGTTCTTCGAGCACAGACAGTGATACCTTCAACCAAAGAAGAACCAAATGCCTGACAGACGTCAGGCAGCAGGAGCGTCTCTGTTTTCAGTTCTTTGCTGACACACAGCTGGTGTCCAAAGCTTGGTGCTCTGTTTCTTGTAAGCTGAGTCATGAGAGAGTAGAGACCAGAAAATGGGAAACTCCTTTCTGAGGATGACTGGTTTTGATTGGAACTCTGCATGAGCACTTGAAAAATACTTGAAACAGACTTCTTGTTTTATTCCACTGAAGAAAAAGGTAAATACCAGTGTAGGCAATTGCCTTATATTTTCACATTCTTTTGGTGAAGGTCAACACACAGATAGCTTCTAGAACATAGTAATACTAAATGTTGTCCTTTAAATTCTCAGTGACTGTGGAAGGAATTTTTTTGGTAGCTTCTTTGGAAGCCTGTTGATTACTATTGAAATACATCAGCTTTCCTTCCTGCCAGACCATGAGGCAAGTTGTCCCAACTGTCCTACACCAGTTTAAAGACCCAGCATATTCATCCACAAGTACTGGATTCTTTAGAGATATTTGTAAAGTGTGCCTTTGCCTTGCTCCATGGTCAGGATTGAGAAGGGTGAAATGCAGAGGTTTTTAACGAAGTTACAAGGTTGTTCGAAGTCTAAATGCTCCTTTGAAATGATGTTCCACCTCCATTGTGTGTCTTTGTAAAAATCTGCAGAGGTAGGTGTCCATAAATACGGAGAGAGCCGCATTTTCACTTCCTTATCTCTTCTGTTGTAACTGGTGAAACATCTGAATTGTGCTAAAACTCAAGTGTATATCAGAATGAAAATTATCTTGACAGTAGGAGCCTGTGTAAGAAAGGTCCTTCCTGTAATACCAGAAGGGACTGAACTGATCTGGATCCTGTTCGATATCAACTCTGGTTGATTTTTGGACTAGATGATCTTTTGAGGTCCCTTCCAACCCCTAGGATTCTGTGATTCCTCTTGTTGATTGCATTCAGTTTACAACTATGAGCACCATTTGTGGTCTATGTGGTGAACATGTTAATCCAGCCTACTCATGTTTTTAATCACTTTATATTAATTTACCACCATCAGAAGGCTTTTGCTATTATGTTATTTAATTTATCAAAAAATTCAGGCAATTCCATGATCAAAATTTTCTCTAAATGTTTTAGAGTAAAATAAGTTTTTTTTAAAAAAAGGCTGTAAAAGCTGAAGGACTCTTGCCTTGCTGACAATCATATTCCTCAGAAAAAGTATTGACATGCCAACTGGTCGTTTCAGATGACCCCACAGATCAGTGCGCGCAGGTGCACAAACACGTATTACTTGTGTTGTAAAGCCCTACCAAGATTCAGGATGCTATTCCAGCCACTGTCCAGAATTTAGTCCCTGAGTTTTACTGTTCATTTTTCACTTTTCAGTTTCAAACAGACCAGCTGCATTTGCTTTTGGGTGGTCAAGCACCAGAACAAGCCTGCAAAGTTTGAATAGGACTTTTATTTAAAACTTACAAACTGGCACTTGAATTTTACTTCATGGGAGTATTTTTACAAAGCCTAGGCTTCGTAAAAGGTACGTTCTGGGTGGGTCACCCTACACAGACATGCAGCTTTTTCTGAAAATGAGTGGGGAAATCTATTAAGTGGGATATAGAGGTTAACAAATGATACATGCAGGAACGGAGGTGGGGAGAGAAACTGTAGAGCAGAGCTGATGAGCTGGTCCCCCAGGTTGTTTCCAGCTAAGCCGTTGCATAGCAGGACACTCCCAGATACCCTAGTAATTCAACAGGCTATCTTTAACTGAGTTAGGAAAGACTCTATGAAGGTGATGAAAGTGGTTTTTAAAAGCAATTGAGTAAGAGCTGCGTAAATTGAAATCTGTGGGGATTTCTCTATTGACTTAATTAGAAACAGAAAATAGGATGACAGGTTTTAGAAAATGCCTGGTTGATGTTTCACAAGACAAGAGTTTTTTGCTGCTGAGTTACATCTCTTTTTGCCACACTGGATATCAAGGTGGCTTGTGAGATTGAGTGAAGCCATGTTTAATCCATGGACCCCACTTAAGCAGTCACAGAGTAGCTCGTGATGATTATTAGAGCTGAACCTTACTCTTACAAAACTACTACATTGCCTTAAGCCCTGGCTCAGCTTGTGTAAACCTGTCCCAGCAGTGATCGTTGAAAGAAAACCATAAATACACAAGGAAAGAGGTTGAGTACTCTTGTGTTTTGCTTAAAAACAGAATAAGGAGGTTGTGCTCATTAAGCCTGGGACTAGCGATCACAGTATGTGGAGTTTTATTAGCACAATCCTCATGTGTGTTTGTGTGCCTCTGTGTGTAACTCAGTGCAGGCTGTGCCACCCTCCAGTCTCTGAATCCCTGTAGCCTTTCCCTTTCAGTAGAGATGGAAAAACATCGCTCGCTAGAAGCGTGCTAAGGGCTGGTTACCAGAGCCCTCCCCACTTACCTCCCCTTAGCAGCTTGACAAAATGTGTTTTACATTCTTCAAGTGATGAGGGGAAAAGGAAGGGCAGTCCCAAGAGGGATTTCGTGCTTACTCCACCCTTAAGTGTTACGTGTGGTAATGTTCCATTCTGCTCAATTGTACTCCTCTTTATTAACTACTTTAAAAAAAAAACAACAAACAAGCCACTTTCTAATTAAAATGTCTCAATTTTTTTCTGGTTTAATCTTTTCATGGTTTATGTATAGTTGGAAGGGGAATGGGCTTCTCTAGAGGATGGTTCAGGGACAATATCTGATCTGGGATGCTCCACAGGGAAATGTTGGAACCTAGAGAATCCTTCCCCACAACTGACCTTGGATAAAACCAGTATGAAGCCTTCGCTCTCACCTCCATTCTGGTTTTAGGAGGCTCTTCAAATAAGGTTGGCATATTATGGGTTGCACTCTTGGCTGGGTGGAGTTACCTCAGATTACAGAGGACAAATTTGGACCCCATATGTCAATTAATTTATTCTAGAGTCTTCAGGAAAAAAAATGCTGGAGCTGGGCAATGGATGAGAAACTGGAGTAATTTTGTAGCTTTAAAGGTGGAGAGAATCAGAGAAGATAATTTTCATGATCCTTGCTGGAACGGAAAGTTTCGAAATAGAGATTTGGTTCATGTTTGCTGAACACCTTTTTTTCAGTCACTATTAGTTCACCTCTGCTCCCAGCTGGGATGCTGGGTGCTTAGTTGTAAGCACGACATTTCTGAACCAGTTTGAATCTTTGTCCTGTGCATTACATATGTTGGTGGCGGGTGTGTAACAGTCACCCCTGCTGAAAACTTGCGGATTTCCAGCACAGTGAGCTGTATTTTTGTTTACAGTGAACAGTGCACACGCTTTTTGAAGTTGTTTCAATGCTGATGTAATATGTACCAGTCTCCCAGCTAGAGCGTGATATCCCGAGGACCTCAGGAGAAAAATAAGAGCCTGGAAACCACTCTTAACTCCCTGGTTGCTGGCTTTCAAATGATGGGTTATCTGAGATGTGGGAAGTGGGACCTCACTTGTGAAGGACGGGCTGCGTGATTTTAATGAACTTTGCACACTTTTCCAGCCTGTACTGGGAATAGAGGAGCTTCAGTCTTGCTTTGTTTGTGCATTCCTGAAGTGTCTGTGCCCTACATGCTGATTGTGGCATTTGACTCCCCAGTAGCACAGCTGGTCTGCCCCTTCCCTGTGACCTTTCGGGGTGCTTTCAGCTCTCGGCCCCCACGTCCCAGAGCATGGACTGCCAGGGGAGTCAGCACCAGAAAGTGGGTTGACTCAGGCAGCAAGTAGGAAAGGAAAGAGAAAATGCGTGGAGCGCTCTTGGGTTGGAAAATGCAGAAACAGTGTGGTTCTGTTTGTCAAAGAAGAGGTGGGATTGGGAGCCAGACCCTGCAAGAGGAGAGAGAGAGGGGATATTGGAGATTAAGGGAGTTAAAGCGTTCCTGTACTGGTACTTTTGTTATTGTACAATTGGTTTAGCAGCTGAAACAACAAGCCAAAATGTAAGCGATTTTGTTGCCTATGCTGCCCTGTCAGGACAGGAGAAGCTTCTTTCTCTGCAGACTGTGTTGCAGTTTGTGTGCAACACGAAGCAGTGGTCTCAGGACAGGCTGGAAACGAGCTCTGCACACTTCAGGTTCAGAACCAGGTGGAATTGAGATATGCATTTTCCAGGCTTTCTCAGCTTTGCTCGCAGGACTTCACTTTTTCAATTCAGGTGTTTTGTAGAGCTCTGAGTTTCTAATTAGTATTTTTAAAACATTTGCAGAACTTGACTTGTGGGGGGTGTTTGAATATGTTATTTTGCACACAGCCTTGTCCTTCTCCAGAGGTGTCCCTGTTGACCTGTGATCAGGCCAGTTTCCTTGCTGTGGAAGCTAAGGTGAGAATCTCACCTTGATGGGGAGACAAGATGTGGCTGAATGCTGAGAGCTCGGAAGAATTTCCATTCTCCAGCTTAAATGTGGGTTTAAAACGACGTTTTAAAAATTATTAAATGTCTGTTGTGCTGCTATTAGGAAGAAGCTGAATATTACTCAGAATAAACATGAAGTTCAGTTACATCTTAACTAGATTTTCCTCCTTTTAATAATAATAATCACTCTAAAGTGAATTTGTTGCTAAAGAGCTGGACTAATTACCCTGGTCCAGGTCATCAGTAGGAGAAAAGCACTACAGACCGGGAATGAAAGCATCTGGAGGTGGAAGTCTTGCGAAAAGGGTAATTGAATTGGTTTCTGTGATCATCCAGCCCTGGTTTCAGAGAGGGCAAACCAAAAGGAGATGGTTTGTAGTTCTGGTTTCTTTGAGGTACATATCTGATCTGTAAGAAACAGAGAGGGCCTGTTTCCTTTGTTAAAGTGGTTGTGCTCATATTTGTCTCTGGACCCATGTGGTCTTATAACCTAGAGATATCTGGAAGTGTTTGTATCCCATTTTTAGTCCTCTCAGCCATTCAGTCATGTACAATTTATCTTAACTGTCAGAAAAACTGCAATAAGTTGGACTGTGTGCAGCCAGGGAATAAATAGTCTATTTACATAAGTAATGAGAGCATTTGGGGGTTGTTGTTCAAAATGTAGTTCCTTCGATCATAACAGCATAAAAACCTCTTGATGGTCCTTAGATAGTAAGAGTAACATGAAAATAACTACAGCTTAGAATGCTTCTTGGAAGAAGAATAACTCTTAAAAAAAACAGTGTTTGCTTTAAAGATAAATGTAACTATTAGGAAGTAATTCCAGATGTTTGGTTATGGCAGATTTTTAGTGATTATAGTCTTGGCCTTTTTAGTGAATTACATTATTGCATTTAAAAGTAGCCAATGGATTTTTTTAAAATTAATTCATTCTTCAGATGGTCTGAATCAAACTGTTTATTTTCTATTATCTGAGAAACAAACAGAGCAGAGTCTGGTTTATTTATGAAAGTAAATACAAAAGGTCTGACCCCTGGATAGTGCCTTTGAGAACTGTCTGAGAAAATCCTCCTCTTGGTAGCCAATTCTCTTTTCAAGCCATTTCTTCTTTTTGAAGATAATGCCAACCCCTCCGCCCTCAAATTATGCAACGTGTTTTGAAGAATGCTTTGAAATGAAATGGTTTGACCTCTTTAGTCTCATGAGATCATCTAGTATTGTATCAGCTGCAGAAGGCAATACATAGAGTGTTATATTTTATCAATGAGGACACGAGTTTCAAATTTACAGAACCTTCCTTTGCCCATGGTGGTGGATCTGTGCTGTGTGTTTTGGGCACTGGAGCAGTTGCGTGCTGTTTATTCACCCATGTGCTTGCTCATCCCTGTAATTGCCTAATGTCTCCAAGGCCCAGGTGCACACAGCACTGACATGTGAGTTTAGGAGGATGTGGCCTAGATGAGAAATCCCAATGCCTGTTTGCTCTGGTTTTAAATATAAAGGATGCTTAGAGTCCGTGTCTGAATTGTGAATGGTAGTGAAGTTGGGACCTGCCATTTCTAAACTGGCTTGTTATCAGTAGGCTCACGTCTGTCGTATTTTGAGAATGGGTCAGCTTGGAGTCCTCTGTTAAGGCTGCTCAGGATGTTGACAGCTGAAATTCACATTACATTTGGCTGTCCACAGAAAACATTGTTCCTTTATTAGATTGGTATTTCAGCTGAAAGCCAGGCCAGGATGTTTAAATTACAAAGGTTGTTCCTGCTGGAGCACAGGCTTTCTTCTGCCCCTCTGCTTTCTGCTTGTGCTACATGTTCCATAGTGTTTTCTTGCAAGGGTGTTAGTGGGTGCTTCGCGCATGAGTGGAGGGTGCTGCAGTAAGCTAATGGTACACAATACAACTGTCTCCTGCTTTGTGCTGACTGCACAGTCAATAAAACAAATCTGTACTCACAAAGTACTTGTTGAAATCATTAAGCACGGGAGGGCTGACCAAGTAAAATTACAGTAGTGAGCAGCAGTGCGTGCGAGTAACGTGTTGGGCTTAAAATACATGTGAAAATGTGTGTGTGCCACATGTATGTGTATGTTATATACACAAACAGAGCTTTTTCAGCTTATGCCTTTCAAGGGCAGGGCTGATTCTATGAATGACCAATCTCACCTGAGTTCATTAATGGTGAACACAGCTACCTTAAGAGCTGCAGAAAAATTCTCAGACATTTTTCCCCTTTTACTCTCTGGGCAGTTGCAGACAGTGTTGGTTTTTCTGTTTGTCAAACAGGGACACCCATAACCTAGAAACAAGATTTGCTGTTTTAACTCAGCCTGGCTGCAGGACCTCCATTTCTGTACTAAGAAGCCTGGAAGTTTCAGCTGGAGCTTGTGTTTGTCTTCCCTCCCTGTTCCCGGAGGCACCAGGGGGTTGTGCTGGACCAGAGTGGCAGCAGGAATCTTAAGAAAAATTGTTTTTCAGCACAGGCTTAAGGTGGTGGTAGCACATTATGTAGCTGGGTCTTTCTTTGGAAGACGGCAGAGCAGCTTATTTTGGGTTAGGTTTGAATTGTGTTATCCTCGCCTCACCACAGAAGTGGTTTGCTGCAAGGTACTTATTTTTATCACTGCAGTGCATGTCTGCTACCCCTCTCTGCTGTCCCCGTGTCTCTGAGCCACATCCCAGAAAAGGGAGCTTGATGTCAGCCAGTTACAGAGACACTGCTTTTATTTTCAGCATCCCTACGGGATCAGAACAAGGATGCAAATTTTCTAGCCCTATAAGTGTGGGATAACAGGCCCATTTCATGCTCAATTTAGCTTTATCTGGGATAGATTTTGCTTGTGTGATGCTCAGGAAGGGTAGGAGAAGTGATAAAGCACAACATATAGTTGAATTTATTCTGGATCCAGTTACGTGTACATCTAAACACAGATGATACAGAGATAAATGAAATCTGATGGCTTGTAGAACCTGTGCTGAATTAGCGTGTCGCTGCACCCTGGGTTTAGGATCACTGCTTTTATTTTTATAGTTTGAGCTGCTGCTTTTCCAGTGGCACATCTCCTCCTCTCCATTGGGCACTGATGAATACCGAAAGCTGAAAAGATTGAAACTGATGCTGTACAACAGTTGGATTCCACTCATTGTTTATACCAGGGTTACTCCATGGATTTAATTGGAATTAACCCTGATTTCTGCCTGCAAAGAGGAATCAATGGGAGGCTTTTGTCCAGGCTTGATACTAGATGAGGATCAGACGGTGAATGCTGTGCAGAAATGTTTTAGGTGGGACTTAATCCTTTCCCCATTTTTGCTCCATCCTTTTGTTTGTTGGTAGTGGCAGATTCTGGCTGGTCTAAGAAGGACCCATCCTTCCCCAGAGCTCCCTGATGGAAAATGCCAACCTAGGCGTGTGCAGTGAAGGAATATCATTTTAAAGACCTTTTCCAGAGCAAGTTTTTTTTCCTACTCTTTCAGTCTGTTGGCACCTTACCATAACTAAAACGATTTCTTCCCACCTTTTGTGAAGATGGAGTTGCTCAAACGGGCTTTGGTAGCAGCTTCTTATGTAACAGCCTTGAGTGTGGCTCATTTCCCATTTCTGTGCAAAATGAAGGGATTATTTTGCAAGTTAAATATATGAGGAACCTTCCCATCTGTGGTGGGGAACAGGAGAAAATCAACCTGGCCTTTTTATCCTAGCACTGTCTGGGAAATTAATGCCTCTTCAGTGTGCAAGCAGCGGTAGTAAATACGTTGTTTTTCCCCTGTGAGCTGGATTAATGTCAGCTGCAGGATAGCCACGTATTTTGGGCTGAAGGTGGGCCTGTTAAAGCTATCCACTTACCCTCCCGCTGGGATGGGATGGGACAGGGATGTCGGGAGATGCTGTGCTGTGCCCTGCTCCCCTGTGTCAGTAGGTGGCACCAGATGGCCGGCCAGGGCCACCGGTCGCCCTGGGCTGGTCCCCTCTCTGCCGGCTGATAACAAACAGCTGGATCCACAGAATTAGACATTTTTCTCAGATACTCACCTATGTCTTCCTGTAATATGACCGCTTCTGTTAAAACATAGTCATGCCCCTTCCCCAAATATTTAACCGCATTTTTTGTAGCTGTTATGTTTTTATAAAGGTGAATTGTGTGTTTGCTCTTCAGGGTCAGCTCTTGAGTCTCTCTGAGCACTGACTTTGGAGGGATTGGGTTATGGAGGACACAGCACAGCCGTTACTTCACCCCCAGTGATGGGGAGAGCTTTGGATCCGTGCTCCCCGGCCAACTGCTGTTCCTGAAGGGTTCACAGCCTCTTGTTTAGCAGCCATTTATAACCTCTCTCCTCTTCCCCCAGAGGAGGTGTTAGGCTCTTTTATATTTAGTGCTGATAAGTACATGCAGATTCCGATTAAAAAATGGTATGAATATGCTAACAGTATCTGACTGCTTGAAAGAGGAGAACCTCATGTGAAGAGTTGCGTTCATGGGCTACCATTTTGTTGCTAGGGAGAGTTCAAAGCAGTACATCAGTTAGTTGTTTTTATCTGGATTGGTTCATAAATAAATTCCCAGGACTGGTGACAAAGTCAACATTTGCATGTGAAGGAAGAAATGTTTCTTCAGGTTTATGTTAAAAGGTTTCTGTTGGTCAAATGCTTATATCACTTTTTAAGCATTTGCATTTTTTCATCAGAATTTGCACCATTTTGTAAAAGTGTTGAGGTCTTCTTTGCACTTCAGGCTTTTCTTAGTTGAGTTACCCATGACTCCATATGTTTTAGTCAGCATTCACAGACTTATAAAGCTGACAGGCTGCTTTTGAAAATAACAATTGTGGAAGTACCTTGCTGCACCGTTTCATAGATGTTCCGCTTCATGTGGAGTCGAACATGACCATTCTGGGTATGTGTATGCAGCAAAGCTGCTGGCTTGAAATGTTGCTTTTGTGAAGTACTTAATGTCTTAAAAAGACTTGGAGCGTTCAGTTCGTTTCTGAAGGACTGGTTGGTATCTAACCAGTTCTTGAGCTTGTGCCCAGTCTTTGAGTAAAAGTCATTGATTTTTGAAACCAGAGGTCTCGAGCTTCAATTTTACGACTTTCTTCCAATATACGTATGTGATCTAAAATATGATTATGTATTTTTCTTTTACAGAGGTTTTTAAGAAGAATCTGATGGTGAGAATAGGTTAAGAAGACTCAGAATGACGACAACAGTAGCGACAGATTACGACAATATTGAAATCCAACAGCAGTACAGCGATGTCAACAACCGCTGGGATGTCGACGACTGGGACAATGAAAATAGTTCTGCTCGACTGTTTGAACGATCCCGCATCAAGGCCCTAGCTGGTAAGCACTCCTCACATGAGCAAAACTCTGATGCTCTGTGTATTTGATAGCATGAGGTATTGTCTGTCTTCAGTGCCTGCACCTTGTTGGTAGACAAGAGCTGAAACTTTCCTGAGGTCGAGTGCAGTTTGACTGAACTATTTTTGAGATTGTTTCATCCATTGACAGCAGTGGGACATGATGGTCTCATGTTGCTTTGCAGGATGTGCTCATATCTGATGTTTTGTAAACACTTGGCTGTTCAGATTTACTACAAAGACCTCTTTGGTGTAAGCACAAGAATGCAGAGATTTCATCCATGTATTTTATTTTTAATTAGAAGATTGTTCTCACTGTTTCTCATCTCATCAGTCTCATCAGATATTAACCATTTTGGCTGTGTATTCAAGTTTTTTTGATTTGGTATCTGTGAATAGCAATGGTGTTGGTTTCCAGATTTGAAGAAAATGAGGATAACAAACCTGTGTTTCAAAATATCTTCATTTGGAGGTATTCAGAACATCTCACCTGGCCTGAAATGGAGGCTTGTGATAGATGGAGATAGTTGTCATTTACTAAATAAACTACAAATTTCTCTGAGAAGCAGAACTTCTGAAATGCTGTCTTCTGCTGAATTACACTCTCCTCAGCAGAGAAATGGAATTTGATTGGGTCTTTTTTTAAAATATTTTATTATTGCGTATTAAAGGCTGTACATTAACCAGATCTGTTTATGCAGCAAGGAGATTATGTCATGTCCTCTTGGTGCTGTGGCATTGCCCTTCAAAGCAATTTTTATGCATTCTGTAAATGATTTCCTGACTCTTATGATAGCATGCCCACATTCCTGACCTCTGAACAAAATGCCTCGGTAGCGTGGGACATACTGTAAGCATGGAAAACAGCCCAAAATATGCTGAGGTTTCTGCTAGTGAAATTTTAGTTACAAGGACAGTTTTAAACCCAACACTTTATAACACATTGAAGTGGGTTTATTAAATTAACTGTACTGAGACCAAGATATCATCTGTTTCATTTGTGATTCCGATGAGACTGGCTCTGGAGCGCAGCGTGCCCTTTCTCCTCTTGATGCTGGCCATGGGAGTGCATTAAGTGCAGAACACCTTTATGTGCCAGGCACAGGGCAGGATCAGGTTTGGAGCTGAGCAACAGGGAGATAAAATAGTTCACCTAGGTGGGCAGGGAGCAGATCATGTAACTCTTACTGAGGACAGTAATCGCATCGACTTAATGGAATTGCTCACAGAAAGGATATTTGTTAAGTTATACTATCTTTAGAAGACTTCTAATTGCAGCGCTTCTCATCACAATGTGCATTTGGAATTACAGATAAAATGCCTGACCTGGCACAGGGCTGTGCTGAGTGAGGTCAGAAGCAGCCTGACTGGTGCCTGTGGTGGTAGATTGGTATAAACCAGTACAAGACAAGAAGAATCTTGACTTGGGGGGTTTTTTATAGTTTGATCTTCTTTGAGGAAAAAACTGTAGTCTTTGTGTGGGAAGTGAGTTTAGTGTAAAGCTCACTATCTGCATTTGGGTCCTACATCTAGCTTTTACTGCAGTTCGTTGTTCCACTTACTTTTATGACAAGCAGAGCTCCCCACCCAAGTAATGAATAATAAACATGAAACTCTTATTTCAAGGAGAAGTAATGTAAGGAAAGTACTTAAATTATTTAGATAGCCTAAACCAAATACCCATGTCAAAGCAAGTAATTTTGCTGAAGATTTGATTCAGAGGCATATTTAGAAATTTTCCAGGAGTATGATTTTTTTTTTCTAATAAGCATTACTCATAGTTATTTTAATTTGATATTTTTCATACCTGTAATTGTTTACTGTTAGTGTTGAGAGTACTGTGTGCTGCCAAAACTTGGCTTAGCATACTGCACTGCTGCAGCAGTGCTTGGAAGCAGAGGGAGAGGAAAGAAGAGAGGTTTGTGTTGTAAATTGAAGGTTATATAGTTAAAGGCTGAGACATGGTACTCCTGGCACTGTTTAATGTATATTTTTGGATATGCTCTCTGGTGGGTAATCTTCCCTTGCATCTCCCCAGAAAGGCACTTCCAGGTTTTTAACAGCTGCAGCCTGGAGCTAGGATAGCAATAATCTCTGTCATTGTACTCTTTAAATTGAGACAGGCTCTTTCTGGAAAGGTGTGCTCTAATTCAGCTGCTTGTCACAGGATGAGACATGATAATCACTGTGTGAAATCCTGTGGCTGACAGTGCATACAAAGCCACCCTGGGTGATATCAGGAGGTTCTTCTGGGCTCTAAAACCCATACATTTGACTGTCTATTGCACTATCACTTTCTCCTCTGTGAATTTCACCACTCTGAAGCAGAAGTGGTTGTGCACCACCTGCAGGGCCCAGATTTACCGAGTAACACTCCAGTCTGCCTTAGATGGGCACTGGCATCTTCCCACATCTCTAAGACTGGCCATCTTCTGATAACAGCATTTTTCTTTCCAGAGGTCCTAGATTAGTTGTATCCAAAGACTCCCTGTGGATGTCCAGCTCTTTCGTTATGTCTGCCTTTCACTGAAGTGACAAGATAAATCAAAAGACTATCAATGTCTTCTAGTTTATGGAATACACATGTATCATTATATCCTTGTCCTGGTATGAAAGGTTTCAAAATGAACGGAGCAGACACTGGTTGTTTGTTCCCAGTCTATAAGATGCGAGCTGTTGCATTCAAAAGTAGAGCAGCTGGAGACATTTTATGCTGCCTGACTAATGGCTACTTTCTCAGTGTGAGTCTTTCTGTTGGTGCAAGCCTATTCTGTCCACATTCTTCAGCAAGTTGTGAAGTGTCTCTTCTGTGAAGCTTCCATCTTGTGTTGATTCTAGTTGACTGTAATTTAAATGAAACTTATTTCCTTTAAGGTAAAGAAAAGTAGAGAATGAATAGGCAAGAAGTGAGCTCTGTAACCAGAGACTGATACTCTGTTCTAGAATCATAATGGCCCTGTGTTCCATCAGGATGTTGAAATATTCAAGCAACAAAGCAGGAGATGATGGTCAAATAATCTGTGGTCAGAGCAGACAGTGGACTGGAGAAGCAGATATGGTACAATAATAATGGAAAACCACTACTGTCAGCACAGCAGCTGCTAACTGGTATTATTGAAGTGGTCTGTATACCATGGAAACCAGAATGCAAAGCATTGTTTCTGTTTGAAACAAATCGTTTAGAAAGTCATCTTTCAATCAGAATCCAGATTTGAAGGGATATACAACCAGATTGGTTGCCATTCATGTTGAACTAACTCGCTCTGAAACTGATAGGAGAAGAAGGTAACCGATCCCTACTTGGTAAAGTAAGGTATCCCACTGCAGGAAATCATCTTTCACCTGTCCTTGTTCTCTGTCGTTCTTCGGAAGGTTTTGCTGGAAGACCAGGTAATTCTACCTGCTCTGTAGAAGCCAAAAAGATATCATGTTTGTGCAAAATTCTTCATTCACAAATCCTCAGGTGTTGGATTTCGTCTCCCAAGGACCATTAGCTAACAAGATTTGCTGTGCAGTGCCTTGGCACGTTGAGCTCTTGCACAAGTCTTAAGAAACAGTTCAGCTGTCCAGCAATATTTTTCATACTCAGTCTGGGACTGTGACATTCAGATGTACCATACTCACTGTCTCAGGTGGTGTTTTCAGGTAGTAGTAGAATTGTCACCTCCAAAACTTTCCATTTCTTCAATTAGCTAATTCAATATTAAAAAATGCTTGGCTAAAGTTACTCGCTTTTCTGCTCATTTGTAATTTGTCCTTTTGTCCTCTTGTCCTCTGGGTTCACCTGAGTGACCACAAGCTCTGAGACTCAGCTGCCTGGCATATGAATTAGAAATAGTTTCAAAGTTTATGAAATAATAGTGGTGGTATTTTCTTAGGGCAGGTGGAGCTGTGCATTCCTTTTTCAGCTCCACCTGAGTGACTGTGCACAGGTCAGGACACTTGCCAGTGTTGCACGTCACTGTTCATGAACCTTACAGGGGAATACAGGTACAGAGACTGCATTTGTCATGCAACTTTCCTTTGTTGTGCCTATCACACAAAGAGAAACCAGGCTTGTAATTCACACCAGTAACTTAAATTCTCCCAGAAGCAAAAGGGGAAGATCATAGAAATTGTTCCTGGTTATACCATTGAGAAGTTTTTCTTTTTAATGTAGCAGAATACCCTTTTTTTAAGGATAAAAAAGACAGAGAGAACTTGCAACAGAGAAGTGCTGGGTACCATCTGTGGTGCTAGTTAGCCCCTTTGGCCTGGATATTTGAGCTGTTCCCCCCATAACTCCAGTGTAAAAAATCAGCCGAACCACCCCTCAAAAAAGCTAAAAGAAAGATTGTGCTTGTAATACTCTTCAGGTATCCTGCACTTGCTTGTCCCTGCTGTCTAGCATATCTCTCATAGCAAAGTTTCTATTCACTCTGGGTATAGGCTAAACATAGAAAACATCTGCATGGTCAGAATGGAGTTTCAGGTCTCAAGTCAATAAAAAAAGGACAAAATGCAGTGATTTAGAGGTTAAGAGAATAAACATTTGGTTTATTCTTGGCTTTGAAAGAGCATACTGAGAATGACCTCTTGCAATACATTTCAGGAATATCCAGGACCTGAGCGATTCGGGAGGTGAAAATCAGTGTGCTGATTTTAATAGGAGTGAGTGGTTAAGGAAAGAGAACTCTGCAGTGTATTGATGCTTGTAAATCAACTTGAAGGGCATGTGAAGGAGTCATTTGACACTAAACAGAAATAAAAACCTTACAGCAATGAAACTGCAGATGCAGCTTCTCAGCACTGGCACGGCAGTGCTGGTTCTTAGTTCATGTTTTTGTTTAGCAGCCAAAGACCCGATGCAGACTTGCACAAGTGAGCACGAAATGGCTTATTTTGAAAAATCTCATTTTGCTCAGATAAAAGCTGAAGGAATCATTTCAGCAAAAGCTTTTCCAAATGTCAACCTCACCCAATGCTTTCCTTCTGGATTTTTACTTCTGGAACAGTTTCTCTGCAGTATTTTCTAAGCTGCAGCACTTTACCAGAATCTGTAGGAGGCTGATGTTAAGAACAGGAGTATCATTTTGTGTGTTCTGTGCCATGCAGACATCAAGGGAGAGCACATGGCAGCAGAAAAGCTGCTGTACTTACGCATGTCACCTGCGGTGCTGGCTGTGACTATTGATGAACACTGCTCTTATCAGAAAACAAGAGAAAGCTTAGCCCATCTGTCACTGCTGATTAATGTGCTCACTTTTAAAGTTGCTGTGAAGAACTGTTTCTAAAGCAAATAGCAAAATCCAGACAATAAATAATATTTTGCTCTTAGCCTTTTTATTTTTAAAGATCATCAGTTAGGCTAACCCAAAAGGAGGTGTCACTGTATGTCTGTGGTACATAAAATAACTTTGAAGTCAACATGAGCAAGTGGTATTTGATGATACCCCATCAAAAATGTAATTTGGTACAGAGGTCACTTGTATCTCATTGCTATAGTAACATGATTTTTGGTATGAGTTATGCATAGTTTGGGGGTTTGCTCACTCTCTTTAGAATCAAACAAGTAGTGTGCAAATTATGTGGAAGTGTAAGTCAGATTCTTTGTAGTCTGATTAGATACCAGGTCTATGGTCCAGTGTAGCATAGAGCTAAGCTTCTGAAATAAGTACTGCTGAATGTAGCTTAGGAGTTTCCTGTAATCATTCATCCTTGCCTGCTTCATGGGTAGTATTTATGATTGCTTAGTGACAGGGTGATGCATGAAAGTGATTGTGTCCTGGTGAGTAACTGTAATCCGGCACACATTGCTCAGGCAGGGCAGCAGAGCTGGAAAAATAGGCTTTTTGCTTCTTTGGGAAGGGGGCAGCACAGGAGCAGCTGCTGATCTGTAAAGTCTGACAGCTGCAGTCATTTTACATCTGGGATTAAACTCTTTCAAGTCTAAGCAATATTGAGTTGGATAGGTACAGCAGAGAGCCCAGCATCCTGCCAGCAAACGAGCCTGTATTGATCAGTCTTTAGCTCTGTGAATTCCTGTGCATTGAGCTCCTGGACTGGAATACAGGTACCATATCTGCTTCTCATAGTTTCTTGTGGAGAACTCCAGACATAGGCCAGTCCTTATGCATAAAGGGCTGACTCTACGCTTGGGCAACCATTCAATAATTTAGCAAAATAAGGTACAAGAGAATTCTGTACTGTAGTTAAATGATTAAAAATAAAAGATATAGTTAAGAACTTATTAAAAATTTAAAAAATCTGTACCTAGAGGAAGAAGGTGTATACACACATGCACATATTAGTTTTCCATGTATCTGCTTTTAGGATATCACCAATGAAGTACTCATCAGGCTAATCCTGAAAGCAAGTAAATGTGCTTTATCACACCTGGGTATTAGACACAGTGGCACTGCACTAGCTCTCAGTGTGCTTCCTTACTTGCGCTGATTTTAGCTGAGAACTATGCCTTAATTCACAGACTGGCACAGCACAGCTCACTCCTGTCTATTTTAGTTTTGATCACCTGTTCATCACCATGGCATCAGGAAAGAGTAAAAGCACCGGGGAATGTGAGATGGGCGAGGTGCAGCGTTCTGCGGCTGCTGAAGCAGGAGCAGGCAGGGGAGGGTTTGTGAACTGTAGTGAAACACTCCAGCTGCATCAGCTGCTCGAGGAAGGGAAGAACACTCACTGTCAGACACACTCCGTGGAGTCAGTGAGAGCTAAGCCAGGCACAGTAGTAAAGCTGGAATAAAATCATGCTGAAGCTGATGGTTTGGGAGGCAACCCACCAGCCAGGTTGTCAGCTGGTGTAAACTGGCATCTCCCTTGGTGTCTGTGAGACCATGCTGACTTCACCAGCTGGGAACCTGACCCGTGGTGGCCCATCACAGGAAACCTGAAGACTGAGAAGACTATAACGTTCTTTGCTGTTGGAATCAGTGTTTTGGGGATATTTAATACAGAGAAACCATAGGATAACTATTAATGATCCTTCATTGAAATAATGAGATTGTTTTTAGATATTTTGCTGAGTCGCCTTAATGGAAAGGATTTCTTGTTTATAGAAACTACGTGCCAATAATGGCAATTATTTTTTTAAAAAAATTATTACTTTTATCAGGGATAATCTTGGCTGCAGATGCATTTCAAAACCTAGTGAGCCTGTAATTTAAAATACATCTTTCCACAAAAAAGCGTATGCAGAAGAGAATGTTCTCGTCTCATGTCTTTAGCATCTAACTAGCAATGTTTCTGTATTTATTTTATTTATTCAGCCAAATCTGCAATGTGCCGTGCATTTTTCCTTCTATTTGTTGCTTGGATACTGCATGAAAGCACTCCCTGAAGTATAAATAATGTCTAGCAGAGCATACTGCAAAGCGAAATTCAATGTGGGATTAAAAAATGTTTACTAATTTCTATTAACCTTGGAGCTCTTCTACTGGGGAAAGATTAGTGATGAAATCATTCTCTAAAATCAGAGCTTTGATTCTTATCTGGAGGTAATATTCTGGAGAGAGTCTTGCCTTGAGATGAATTGCCATGATGGGGAAGAGGCAAAAAGAACAGGAACAGGGATGAGGACCAGACAAGTAGAGAGAATGATGAAAATCCACTTCCCAGTTCCATTTTTTTTTTAGTTTCTAGCATTCTTCCTAAGGGTTTTGAAGTCTTCTAGTGAGCAATGCAAACACTGCTATTTTTTTGCCAACCACTTTGTATGTGTGCGTCGCCTGATGATTTTTTTGAAGTTTTGCTTCCTCTAAATGTTATTAAGGCTTTAAAGTGGGTGAGTGTCAAACGTGGACAGTATTTGTACATACAAGTGTTGTATTATTATATTTATTCTATACATTATTAAAAAATGAAACGTGGTTTGCTCTGGAATAATAACTTCACGAGTTTGAGACAGTACTTGTCAATTGATCACAGCTTTTTTGCAGAGATAGACAATTCCCAGATGGGGAAATTTTGTGGGTGAGATTCAGTGAAAGAGGGTTTTTGAAAATAAACAAAAAGATGTCTCTTTTATGTTGGCTTTATGAGGCTTTCAGATCATATGTCTGCACTTATTATGGTTTTTTTAAAAGAAACCCCAAAACCTGCTGTGATTTTTCTTTTCTAATGTTTTCATTCTCTTTTATTTTGAATGAACTACAGGGTCAGCGCAAGCCTGTACTACCTTGGCTTTTCTGGAACTTTGTTGCTTAGGTATAAGAGAATCTAAAATTCTATGTAGAGCCTAATTAATTTCAGAGGTTTCTAATTTAGCAGCTTGAGCTCCTTTGGTTATGGAACTGGCAAAATGGAGAGGTACTTTTTTATTCCTCTCCCCTAAACTCGCCACATGTGACTGTGGCTGGTCACATTTGGGATGTATTTGTGAACATTAATATAGTTTATATGCTTTCTGTTCTACCTGCGTGAACCAAGGGAAATAAATACTCTGGCTTATGGCAATTTGTAAAGATCACTGTGTTCTGCTTATTGTTTCCACCCAATTTCCATTTTGTTCAGGAGTGGCAGGAGATTGAATTTTCATGCCTGAGTGATTGTGGTGAAGCAGCAGTGCATCTTCTGTGTTCATGGTCAAACTGGAAAAAAAGAAGTGCAAAAGGAAGAAAAGAAAAATGAGTGTGGGAATCTCTCTCTTTGTCTCCCCTATATATAAACATAGGTGCAATTCAGATAGAGGAGGAAAGGAGGGAGGGAGAGGCAATGAAAATAATTCCAGCTTCTAAAAAAAACACATTAAAACCCAGTACAAAGAATTTTCTGGATGAAAATCAAGTGTTTTCATGCCAAAATTTCACAGAGAGTATGTTAAGTGCGTACTGTGAACCATGCTGGGTTCTAATAGCTTTTAAGGGTTATTCACTTAAGTCAAGGAGCAAACCAAGTGCATTTCATGGGCTACAAACAAAACCTGGGAGTGGAGTTGTTAGGGTTTTTCAAGGATGGATTCCCAGCTTTGATGAGTTCACAGAGTATGGAAAGCAGAACAGTTCAAGAGAACCCATTTGGACTGGAATACAAACCAACATAAGCCGTGATTTCTTCCAAACACAAGTGGCTCAGGTAGCTCTGTTCTGCGGGCTCTCCTGGCAAGTGTTCCACTGTTGCAGTTAGCAAGGACACGCTGTTACAAAAGTCATGTCAACTTTCCTGTTAATCTGGGACTTGTGTAAACTGAAACCTGAAACCACGTGGAACCGACCCAGTTTCAGTAATAAATTGATGTCCTGGCCTGGTTTGTGAAAAGATTCCCAAAGGTTTTGTGCTGCTTTGGTCTGAGGCTTCAGGACGTACGGGTTCATCCAGAGCCCAGAGCTGGTTTGCACCTGGGACTCAGCGTGAAGGTGCTGGAAGGCCAGCCTGGACATGGCAAGAGGAAAACATGTGAACAGATCCTTGTTTTTTAATCTGCCCCTTTCCCTTATGTTTTGATCATGTTGGTCCTCCCAAGCCCACGTGTGTCACAGGAATATATCTGGAAAGGAATTGGAGAACCAAATGCCTTGGTTTGCCTCTGACCTAAAATCCCCTTTAAGCAGAAAAATTGAAATACTTTCTGAAATGGAAATATTACTTAAGAAAAGATCTCTTGTTTTGTTTGTATTTATTGCACCTTCTGAGACAGCTGTTAAGCGTTGCAGGAAATGGCAGGTTTGTAAGAGGGATGGTTCCATTCTCACTGATACCTGCAGAAGAGGTAATTAAGTTGGCACGCTAATTTCTGCTTAGTGTGTGGGCTGCTTCTCTCTGTGTTCCAGCATCTTAGATATAAACTGGAGGGAAACCAGCGAACTCTTCAGGATTAATGTTATGCAAATTGCCAAATATGATAAAAATAGCTATTTCCTATTACATTCTAGAATAATCTGCATCAAAAAACTTCTTTCCTTACTCAATTGCATATATAGGGAGAGATTCTGCTTTTACTGCATAGATGGGGATATCAGCAGAGAAGTCAAGAGAGGCAAACATGACGATAGGTTTTTGGTTCTTAGCTGTGGCACTGAGGGGATGTGTACGAACTTTACCCTCTGTCAGGAGAAGAGCAAATGTTGTGTGATTTCTGTGGCATTTTAGATTAATAAATCATCCTTTTTATCTTGTAATTTTTTTCTAGTTAGTCACCAACTAGATAATTTACAAAAGTAAATAAGAATAAAGAGGAAAGACAAGGGTGATGATTAACCAGATTCGTAATTATTATAAGCTCTGGCATGCATTCTGCTTCGCATTAGAAAGATTGTCTTTCATGGAGTGGTAAAATTGGATCATTCTTTCAGGATGCAACAGTACAAAGCATGCGTTTGTTTTATGGTACCCAGGGAACATTTTCTGCGTTGCTTTCTTGTTTTTTCACATATGCATTAAGTGGATATCTTTTGAGGGTGGGCCCATTTTGAACACAGAGTTCACCGCACGTATGATCTTCGTTGTTGACCCAGTAAAGCCAGCCAATATTGGTTGACTTTATTGGTGGAAGATACAGGGTAGTTTGGTGGGGAATTTCTAGCAATTCCAGTTCTAGTGAGGCTGTGTGAGTAATATTAGTGCTGTGTGCTTAGCAGTTATTTTATGCAAAAGTTATGAACTGGATCCTTGGCCAGAAATTTCTTAGGGGGTCTTTTGTCTGTAACTTTTTGAGAGTACGCTAAGATTTTTCTTAAGGGATTTCTTTTGGCTGATAAAAGTGACAGTTTGGTTCAATCTTAGAAACATTGATGATTAGGGATTTGGATGGTAATTTTGCTAGATCTAACACGAGCTTTTTCCTTTGTGGTAAGAGCCCATTTACTTCAGCAGCAATTTTCAGAACCACGTGAAGACAGATCCCAGGACAGATCTTTTTCTGTTCTGGAGTAAGCACCTGCCTCCAGATGTTACTTGTACATTAATAATGTTACTGCAATCAACCTCTTGTTCTCCTTGAGGCTTTGCAAAGCTTTAATCATGTTAACTAAGTCACACATTGCTTTGTGGTTAAGTGGATAATAGTTTGTGTTTTTATTTACTCTTCACGAGTACACAAATAAGGCAAGCCACCTTTACCAGTCGAGTGCCGTGGGAGAGGGGCAATTCGAAGAATGCAGGCAAAAATTATTTCACAGCAATGGGAAAAAAAATGAGAACAAAATTTTGAGGGGTTGAAAAAAACTCCCAAACCGCTCCCTCTTCATATACTAAACTTAATGTATGATTTGGCTCTTATTTTCCTCCAACACTGTAATCAGTGATGAATTGCACCATGGACAATTTCAAGCTGTGTTGATTTGGACCAGCGCTCAAAAGTTATCTTATCCATATCTTTAAAGCATTAATTCCCCTCCATAACATATTATCTAATTAGTATTGTCAAGGGATTAGTCAATTAAAGAGAAATAGAGAAAGCTAGTAGGAACAAAAAAGGGCTTTGTGCACGTGAGAGCCTTGTGATGGATTTGATGCGTTGCTACACAGCGACAGTGAGCAGATCTCAGATTTACTGATCTGGAGTCAGCAGCAAATGAATCGGGATTGATGAGACTCAGATTTTTAAGAGGCCTCGCTACATACTGTGTAGAGTTTCACAAATACAGACAGATCCCCAGGTTGCTTTGCTCTTTCTACTGAGTTACTGCTGACCTGTGAAGCGGAGCCTTCAAAATGTACGCCGGGCCCAGGAGAGCAGCAGTAATGCTTTGGCGGTTGAGTCAGCAGCACCTGGCGATCAGGGCTGTCCCCTGGAGCTGACACAATCATCAAGTCTGTCACATCTGTTGCTCGGGGACCTGTTGTTCAGCCCAAAAGCCCGCCTGGATGGCAGCTAAAATGAGGTCAGAATTTCACAGTGAGCGCTGCTGAGTTCTCCACAAAGTTTTAGGGTCCTGTGTCTGTGTTTTTCAAACCTTGAACAAAATAAGCTTAAATAAATAAACATAAATTCTTCCCTTTTCCTTTAGCTTTCCCCATACTCACTGTGCAGCCTGCACTGCTCCATACCTGCTGCAATTCCTTCTCTTTTTAAGTTAGCATTTAGTGCTACTGGGCAGGCCAGAACTGGGGAGACAGAGAGGGCACATGGACAAAACACCTCAAACCCCAACTTTCATTCAGTATTTTTGGGGAATCTTCTATCTTACCAGATCTAGCTGCCTCCCAGGGGACAGTGTGAAGTGTAAATTTGTGTATGTGTTGTTAATGTTTTATGACAGCGTGGGGAAAGCCAGTCAGTGTTTCAGATAGGTCAGAGCCAAATTATTATTTTTAGGTTTTAATGTTTTGTTTTTGTAATATTTTATTTTTTAATATTTTTAATAATAGCCACATGCATTAGTGTGTCACCTGCCAAAGGTGTTGGGAAAGCTTTCAGCTGGGGAAAAGCTCTTGGCTCCGGATTTACAGCCTTCCCGGTGTTAAAAATGCTCCAGCTCTCCTGTCAGTCACTTGGACTTTAGTTTTATCTTCTGAGCTCACGTAGCAACACCTGTTTGCTCAAGGTGGGACAGTAATGAGCTGATATGCCTGCAGGTAGGGCCTGGCTGCCTGCCTGCTCTCAAGGGGAAGGGTTTCATTTAATTATACCATAGGTCAGGCATCGCAGGCGAAAGCTGCTGTTGGTAGAAAGCTGCAGGAAGAAATTTAGTGATGGAAATAAGCCCGTACTTGTGTGCTGGCTAAAACGTGCTCCGTGAGCTTTGGGGGAGTAGTTTGCCTTTGTATATTAACGGCTCAGTTTGCCAAGCTCTCTGAATTTTGGAGCCTTTTGTATTTTTGTGTTGCCCTTCTTCGCTCCTGCCCCAGCCTGGAGGTCTCACAGCCACAGCTGCAGCGTGGGGGTCCCTGTGTGCTGGAGGGGCAGAACAGCTGGCTGTGCAGAGGTTATCAGGGGAAGGTTTAGCCGGAACAGGGGGCCATGCAGCATTGTTGTCTGGCGAGCAGCATCCTGCCTGCCGCAGGGACGAGCGCAGGTGCTTCCTCAAACCCCCCTCTGCCTTGCAAACACACTTCTAGGGCAGAAGCCTGCAGTGCCTTGGTCCCCTGTACGGTGGTGGTTCAGCTGCCCCTGCAGACAATCACTTTCTTCCCTGACACTGTAAAAACTGGTTGGGGCAGCTGAATAGTCTTTAGTGGCCAACCGTAGGTAATGGTGAGAAGATTGAAGGCCAACTTTCAAAAATGTTTTAGGCTCTATTTGAGGTCTGCTGTAGTACCAAAAGTCTTGTGTAGATACAGGAAAATGGATACAAATGGGTTCACTGAAACATGCTAATAAAAGCCCTTCTGTATCAATATAATAAACAACTCTGAGCTGGGGCTACGCTGTTGTTTTAAATAAAACAGTATAGTTAAAAGCCATAAATATTTTAAGTGTATTTATGACCTTGGGAGCAATGTGCCAGGCATTTTCCACGGTCTATGTGTTTTTGGAAACCCCAGCTTCAGTTGGGAAGTGTTGGCTTCCATCACTTCTCCCTAAATTAGCAGTGTTCATTGTTGGGCATCTTGCATGTTTGTTGCCCAGTGTGTTGGTAGTGGCTGGTTGAATTTCTACCTTAGGCCTAGCAGGAGCCAGGGCTGCAGCGAGTCCGTGGGAGTGGACTGAGCTTCTCCCACAGAATTTGTCCTCACGTAAATTACTATATGACTAAAAACTTGTGAAACAACAGTACCAAAACAAAGGCAACATTTTGAAATGTTTAATGAGAGGACGGAGTGGGAGGAGAAGAGAACATGAATTCCATTGGAAAGGAATTTGGAAATGTAAGAAAAGAAAAAAAGAGAAAACATTTGTGTGAACGTTATCAGCAGTTTTAAAAATGGACAGGCAAATGCTACCTACTGAGAATATGAATGTGGAATTGACCTTTTAATTTTGCTTATGAATCAGTGCGGGCTGGGAGCTTGTACCCCCGAGGGAAAACCGACATCCTCTGTCTCGTACCATCTGCAGGAACTGACTTCTGTTACCTGGCGCTGCTGCTGCAGTGCACATTGGTATTACAGCAGGGCAGCCAGGTGCCAATCAGAGGCAAGGAATCCTTATTTACGTTATGGCCCCCCCCCGCCGCTGCATAGTCCAGACAACCATTAATCTGGCAGTAATACCCAGCACTCTGATAAACGGGCAGGGAGCCACATACACAGGAGATGTCAAAATCCTCGATACGGACAAGTAACGTGAACCGAAGCGACAGGAATTGGCTGTTTGAGGAACCTTTTCACAAAGCTTTCGTTTGTTCCCAGAGTGCCGGAGCGTTCATCTTCCTGCGCCCCCTCCTCGGCTGTTGCTAAATACTGAATGAGTGCTTCTGTGTGCCTGTGTTACTTTCTCAAACGAACCGTCTTGCAGATAAATAAAGAAAAGTGCCCTCCTTTTCATGTGATAGTAATCTGAGACTTTTCCGTTACATGAGGCTCTTAACAAAAGATTGTAATTCCACCAGCTTTGTTCAGGAAGATACCACTGCCCGCTGTGGCCGCGGCGGAGGGCTGGGAGCGCAGGGCTGGGGACCCTGCTGCCACCTTGCCACCCCAGGCCCAGGGCGGCGCGGGCTGCACCCAGCGGAAGAACTTGCTCCAGCCGTTGCAAGAGCCGTCTTGCTCTTCCCCTGCTCTGCCGCCCCTTCGCCCTTGGTACAGCCTTCGTTTCCTCCATCGTGCTGTATGGTAATCAAGTGACATCAGCCCGCACCCGGGCGGTTGCTGATTATATTACAAACCAGCAGAAAGGTCTGAGGTGTGCGCGGCTCCTGGAAGCGCTGGCAAGGACGGCAGCGCGTGGCTCCACGCTGCTTTTGCTTTGGGCTTGCTTTTATTTGATTTAGACATGCCAGAGCCAGGCAAGCATTTGAAACCAGATTGGAGCACTTGAGGGTTGCCTGTAGTGGAACCAGGGGAAAAAAAAAAACCACCAAAAAAAGCCCTCATGGTGCTTTAAGGTTGACTCTGTTACAGACAACTCACCGCCAACCCACACTGCTGGATTTTGAACCGAAGCTGTTATTTACTTAGGGCTCAGCGAGAGCGTTTTGTCTAGGGACTGTAGCAAAACTACTGAGGAAGCTGGGATTCACTTGGATGTATGGTAGAGAAACCTGTGGTTCCTTTATGCTGCAGTTCATCGTACCCCTGTGTTACCTGTAAATGGAATTACAAAAATCCACCAATATGCCCGGGCCGTTGTCCCCAGGATATGCAGCTCAGGTGCCGTATAACTATAATCAGTTAGAAGGAAGATTCAAGCAGTTACAAGGTAAGTCCCTGCTGGGTTTTTTTTCTGTAGGTGTTGCTATGATATGATCCCCATAAACATGTTAGTCTGGGCTTGTTCTCATTGCATCGAGGTGCTTATGAGAGAGGCCAAAACTGGTGCTATAGGAAAAAGCTTTGTGTTCTTTTAAGAGATACTGTGTGGCTTTTATCTCTCTGAAGGTGTCCTCAGTCTTACACAATGTTAAGATGCATGTCCAGCCTCTGAGCCACTCAGCATTACAGATGAGGACTAACCCCGGTCAAGTCTCTTAAAACAGTAAGGGGGAGAGTGAGGAAGTGGTCTTTCTACTTATTTTATCCTTAAAGTACAGTCATAGCTCTGGAAATTAAAACCCTACCTTTGCTTGGGTGCAGTTTGTGGTGCAAGAGCCCTTTCTGACTCCCTGCATACCTTCTGTGTAAGTAGAAGGCTTAACTTCTTCAAATGAAGAACAGTTGCATAATTTCCAAACAAAATGGTTTGCTCTTGTAGAAGAGCTCTGAGAAAGCATTCGTGTACTTTAGCATTCCTAATTTGCTTGATTTTGTATTGATCTAAGTCAAGGAGAATGTCCTTTTATGTCTCCCCATTACATTATTTATCTGTGTGAAAAGATGTTTCTGCTGAGGAGCGGTCGTGTGCTTGCTGAAGGGTAGGGCCTGACCTGTGCTGGAAACCCAGATTATTAGCAGGGCAGTGGGCTCAGGATTGTGCCCAGCATCTCTTTGCCTCAGACAGAGTAAAACAAGCTCCTCTCCTCCCCTGTGCAAGGCACGTCCTGTGGATGAATGAACTCTGGCATCACAGTTTCAAAATAAAAAAGAATTCTTAACCAAAACCAACCTTCTCCTCCTCCTCTACATCCATGTGACTCCGTAAATAATCCCAGAGCAGCCCGAGTACAGGGAAGCTCAGCCCTGACGCGCGTGTTTCTTATTTTACTCTGCTCTGTGCCACAAGTGTGGTCCTGTGGTTCCTGTCAGAGAGGGAGGAAGAGCCTGGGTAATGCAAAGAATGTTCCTGTTTGCTGGCTTGAGAAGGGAGGAAAAAAAGTATCTTTCATTCATAGTGCTTTGTTTATCTTGTAAACTGGCTCACAGTAATGGCCACGTACTGGATGTAATAAGATAGAATGACAGTGTCTTAAACACTGGGAACACAGACATTCCTCGAGCAAGGCATGGAAAATCCAGGCTCCAAGCTTGCACATGAGGGAGTGTGTTAGAGGCTTTATCTTGGACATCTGTCAGATCTTAGGTTGCGGTACTTGTTTTAAAAAGAACAAGGCAAGTTTGTGGCACGGGGGAAGAAATACTGGCTTACGCCTCTTTCTTTGCTGGTTAAGTTAGCAGTCTAAAGAAGGCAGATTTTATCATTTTCAGGGTCACTGCTTCAGGAATCCATTATCTGTGTGTTTACATCACATTGAAAGAGGAAAGCAGACCGCAGTGCTGAAAGCACAGAAAGTGAGTTTTCCCTGCAGAGGAATGCCCTGTGTTGACTTTAAAGAAAAATTTGCAAGCTCTTCCTAAATGTACTGCAATTTCCTCTAACAAAAGAGAGAAAATGCAGGGAATTCTTCTGCAAGTGTAGGAGGGACTTTGCAGCAGGCCATCCCATAGCTGCTTAGTCCCATTGCAGAGAAGGTAAACAGGCTTGGAAAGCCACCACGCTGCAATGATCTTGTTCAGGGTGAGGGTTAGGTGCAGGAAATGTTTTAAATTATGCACTAGATACTCCATGAAACGCTAAATAACCATACAAAATACCGTGTGCTACGAAGGGAGTGGCTTAACTCTGCACAGAAGGATCTTTCCTTGGGTTACTGACTCTTTGTTTGAAGAATATCTAAAAAGCCATTAATTTGTGGTAAAATTTTGAGATGATTCTTGGCCTCTTGCTAGAAGGCTCTGGTGAAAACATTGGGTTTTCTGTGGCACTGCAGTGCTTGGTGTATCCAGACTCAGACCCAGCAAGGATGAGCTGAATATATGCAATATTTTTAAATTACAAATTTATCATCAGTTTTACCCTTTTCACTGTGCAGCTGTACAGACAAGAGCAGATACGTTTCAAACCTTCAATGTCTGGTAAAAAGTACATCTTGAGGCTTTTCCACCTTTTAATTTTTGTGTTCTCCCCACATTGAATTGCCCCCTCATTTTTCACAGTCCCTAGACTTTCCATGTGGATCCACAGCTTTGCACTAGGTTATAGCAAGGTACCGTTCAGATCTCATGAAGGTTGGGAGTTTTCCTCAAAAAAAACCACTTAATGACATTGTTTTGACTGAAATACCACAGAGCAAGTGCTCGGACCCGGTATGAAGCAGAAGTATGAATTAGCAATGAATAGAGGACAACTCTGTCTGATCTCCTCTTCCCTAAGATAGACAATGTGTTAGATTTGGCACTGGCCGCTTCACATGAGAAGAAAAGAGGAGGCAACCTAATTCTGCCTCAAAATGCTAAGGACAAAGCAAGTTCAGATCACAAGTGATCACCTAGACACTCCTACATTCCACTTCTTTTAAATGCCTTCAGGTGATGGTTGCAAGGAAACTCGGTTGTTCAACTTAAAGCAGATTTACCAGCCCTGCCCCACTGGGGTGTGAGGCTGATGGAAGTTGTTGGACTACACTGAAGGGGCCAGACTGGCTCCTGCACCTGGGAAGAGTCACCTTGCAGAAGATCCCAGCTCCTGTTTACCTTGATGGGCCGGACTGGAGCAGGATGTGGCAGAAGGCACTGCTTCAAGTGAATCAAGGCTGTCTTTGTGTCAAAAGAAACCCTGAAGTCTTGTGCGTGATAATCCAGGAGTTTAGCATGCTCAGTCCTTGTGCTCATGAGAATGTGTGGGGAGAAAAATGCTTTAGTGAGTTCTGTTTCCTTTATTAAGTTTCAGTAAGTTCTTATTATGGTTAGTTCGCCCAGTCCTGGAATGATAGGTGAGAGATAGTATCAGTGGTTGCTATCATCTTAAACCTAGGTGTGGAGTTTTGGTTCCCAGGGCCACTTGTTCAGTAGAAAGGGATCGTGTTGCAGAGCTGGAGTAGCTCTCTGCAAGTAAAGACAGGACCCCAAAACTTGTTTGTGGAGAACCTGTTGCCATGTAGCTTGTGCACAGTACATCAGTGGAGAAAAATTATCTTGCTCAGTTGAGGAATTAAATGAAAAGCAAACCAGCTAAATTGTAATTATATAAACCAAGGCTGCATTAACATGGCAGGATCCTGTGGATCAGCTTGGTGTGGTTGTAGGAGTTGGCAGGAAGAGGTTAAAGCAAGTCAGGAATTTGGAAAGAGATCCCTGCAGCTGCATCTCCTTCCACAAGGAAGGCCAGAGAGGGTCAGTGCCACAGGGAAGCCATCACCAGCCCAGAGAAGTGGCTGTCATCGGTGCTCGTGGGCTCCTTCCCACCTGGTTAACAGGACAGCGTGGTATTTATTAACATTGCTGGCATTTAGTGGCTTGGTGGCTTTTATCAGCTCCCGCAGTGTAATTGGGAAGTTGGGTCTTGGCTCTAAGGCTGTGCCCTAGGTGTGAAATTCCCAGTGGTAATTACAAAGTAAAGTCCTGGGGGATGGGGGTGAGCTAGATTTGTGTTCCTGATAAATCCCCAGAGGAAAGCCAGCTTTCACAGGAGCTCCCTCCTGTACCCTGCCTCGTGGTACATTTTGAATTTGTTTATTTTTTTAATGTTGCATTTCAGATGAGAAACTGTTCATTTTTAGTGGGAGCCTGATGGGTTTTCATGACCAGGCTGCCTGGTTGGATTTTTTTTTCTTTATTTATATTTATACTATATTGATTTATATTTATTACTGCTTTTGACCCATGTTAGAAACAGTATAGTTTGAAAAACTCCACACCTAATGTAGTGATCACTGGAATAAGCCTGTAGGAAAGGTAGACTGTCTCTCCTGTCAGAGGTGTTTAAGCTGGCTTTAGATCAATTGTAAACTCTGTTCCATGGGGATGAAACACTGACCATGGCTGCACAGCACTACCTGCACAAGGAAATAAAATGCAATCGTCTGAGTATCTTGGGTGTCTGGGGCAAGAAACCTTGCTCTGATAGCAGTGCCCTTCCACAGGGGAGCTCCTTGGCTGTGTGGTCCTTTGATTTGCAATGACCTGAGTGGGTTTGGCCTGGGTTCCAGTTTGGTATAAAAAGAGACGTACACGGTTTCTATTTTTAACTGGTCAATGATAATCGGCTTCGATAATACAGGAACCTGTATGCATAGATTGGCTCCCATCCAGGCTGCAGACAACAGGAAAAATTTCTGTTTCTATTCTGAAGCAGAGCTTCCCCACAGCTTTTCCTGCAAGGAAGTTTTATACCCAAATCCCTACTTATGCCCAAGGATAAGCGGGGAGCTCCCACTGCAAACTGACAAGTTTGCAGGAGTTGCTGAAGTGTTGTCCTGCACCAGGGCATGGAGATCTTCTTCAGAGGATCCTGGGTGTAGCAGGTATGTGGGTGCTTTTTTGAAAAGTCTTCCTTGTTGCAAGATATACCTTTTAAAGGATTTCAGTCTCTTGCGAGCAGTGACCTGCATAGCTACAGGCAGTGATTACTGAACTGAAGGACATCCTACTTTGTCTACCAAATTGGTCACTGGCATTTCTTGTCATGGTAATTTCTGTTAAAGCTGAAATGGGGGAAGGCTGAATTTCATTCCAGATTAAATGCGTCTCGTTTACATGGATTTTTTTTCCCCACCCTCTCTGATTCACTGAAGTTGCAAATATATTCATATTTCTGTGGCAAATTTTGCTTGATTTTCTGGTGTCTGCAACTATTCCAAAGCCTGCATGTGTCACAGCATACTTCAATCATCTGGTTTTGGTGAACACATAAGCACAAGCTAAATGGTTGGAAGCCCTATCAGATTTGCAAAGAGTTTTTAAGTGATCTCAGAGTGTTTTGGATGTGCGTTTCTGTGATACTCGGGCCCTTATTCTTCCAATGTAAATATTCCTGCAAACATATCTGACTGCTAGGCTGAGTTTTGGGGCATTTTAGTCATCTGAAACAAAGATGGTAGCTGAATACTGGTGAAAGTCTTCTCTATCTAGAAATACTTCAAATGTGCAGGTTATAAAAAAAAACAATCTTGCCAACTAATTGAATGTATAATTTAGGGATTTAACTTGGAGGAAGTGACTGGTTAACTATTGTAACTAACATTTCCAGATTCTTCATTAAAATGGACATTTGTAGCATATCACTTGCTAGAACTTGTATTTGTCTACTCATAAAAACCAAGTGGTCAAATTTCAACTCTTTCCCGTTCTCTTGTAGCACAGAACTGATGCTGAGAATCACAGTGAGACAAGGCTACTCAGAGCTGCCTTATCATTTCTGCCCTTTCCAGAAGTAAAAGCCTACAATTACGTGGTAGAAATTGTGGAATGACACACAGACACCGTTATTTATTCCTAGTCATAAATATTGTGGCAGGGGATAGGGAATCTGTTTCATGCCCTTCCTTTGGACAGGGACTGAAGAGATGAGTACAGTCAGAAGTGAAAGCCATGTTTCAGTGACCACACATGTTATCTGTGAACTTTACTATGCATGAACTACCTAACTTTGCCTCCACGCTTTTTAAATTTTTGCTTAGATGATGTATTGCAAGCCCATGAAGGTTGTGCAGAAGGTTCTCAAATAGTTTTACCTGTGAAGGCGAAACTTCAAAACCACCCAGGAACTTGAAAAAAACATTCAAACCTTTCATTCCTATTTTCTCCCAATCCTGATATTAAAAAACCCCACAAAACTAAATATTAGATTGTGAGGAAAACTCAACAGAAAGTTCTTACGAAAGACTTTCTTTCAGAATGAACAGTGAGAGTTAAAGACTAGCTTTTTTTATTTTTCCTGTTTTAAAGGGCTATTCAAGACAGTATGGCAACTCCATCTTTCCTGCTAGATAAACTGTTACCATGGCTCAAGATTAAATGAGGACTAAGAAATTTCTCATTGTTAGAGAAATAAACTGGATTTGGTTTCATAGCTACTGAAGACAACATTGTGTCGCAAATCCTGCTTTCTCTTTTAAGAAGCTCTGAAATTTCTTTTATGTCTTCAAAATTTGCCTTTTCTGGGCATGGGTTTTGGTACTTGTGAAGATACTGAAGGCAAATTAAAAGACCACAGGGTAAGATATTTCTGCTAAATATGGTCAGTATTGATACAGTTGAAAAAGTAATAGCTTAAATTGGATTTGGCTCCTCACTGAAATAACTGTGAAAATTCACAACTCTGAGCTGTTGCCTCAGGGTTTTTTGTAGTCTGTTCTCTTCAGTTTCTATTTAGATTGTTTGTAACTTTTTTTTAACTTTGTGTATGAGAACCTTAATTTTAAACAGAAATCTATAGGTTCTGGAACATGATTTGGTTTAAGAAAGGGCAATTTTAGTGTACTTTTCGTGGCTCTGAAATTGTGAAGGAAACAAAGCTTGTAAGCAGGTATCTTCACAAGGGACAGTGAGGTATTCTAAATGTCCTGGGGGTAATTTATTGCCAGAATTAGAACAGTAAAATGGTTTGCGTGATGTCCTTAACCTGGTGTAAATCCCTGTAGCTCTGCAGATCTGGAAGTGCAGCCACTGGTGCTAGCAGAGGAACTGGCCCTTTGGTGTTTCTGCATTGGATGTCTCAAGTGAGCTCAATGCCACAGACTGTCGCGACATTTTGTAACCACGTAGGAGTACAGGCTCCCATTCAAAATATTTTTTTTCTATCTAAGAGCCCTATTCAAATTGATCCTGGGTTTTGCCATTAACTTCTGTGGAAAGTGAGCAATAAAAAAAGACTACGGACAGAGATGAAAGTGGTGATAAAAAGCTAGAACAATGGTAGGCTTTCATTCCTGAGCTCTTTCTCAAACCTGTTTTGTGATTTCCTCCTTTTTCTTCTTTCATCTTTCTGTTTTCTGTTGGGTGCATGCTTTGACTATTAAAGTGGACGAAAACTAAGGAAGAATGGTGAAGAAAATCAAATTACAGATTTGCAACATAATTCACAAAATCCCCATTTCTTATTCCCTGTACTAAACTACTCTTTGGTGGTATCCCAGCGCAGGATGGGAGGTTTGGTAGGTGCACCCCTTCCATTCTGAGTCTGAATTTCATGTAAGAATTCATTGAAAGAGTATTTAATTACTAACAGCTCTGGAAGGTCTTTTTGTTCCTATTTAAGTTGAATTGAGAAGTATTAAGTATCAACTATTAAATAGAAGAGTATGACTGACATTTTTTTCTTACGTGAAAATGAATTATCTTAATGGAACAGACAGGTTTGTGAAAACTGGTCAGCGAAATATTGGGAATTGGTCTCTGTTAACTTTAAAAGGTGTGGTGAAGGAGATAGGATAAAATAAATAAGGTGGTTTAGAATCTGCTTTGCTCTTCCCACAAGAAATCAAATCTGGAATTTCATTTGGAAATTTGTATCTGGGGCTGGCAGGTAATGGTCCTTTCCCCAGTGTCATTGTCTAAGTGAAGTGACATAACGACTCCAAAGATGAAGATCATCTAGTAGGTATTGGACAAACAACTTACTTCCCAACTCAAAATTAGTGCTTTCAGAGTAAAGGGTCATTCCTAGAGAGAGTAAGGAACTTGTGGATTACTCTGCATTCCAGCAGTCCTGAAATTCAGTACAACAAGCATAAGGTGGTGGCCTGGCATGCAGAAGCAGAGGATAACGTGCATGATGGGAGCAAGGGGGGCCTTACTCTTAACTTTGAACACGTGATTTCATTCACATACTGAACATTGTTAGCACCCAAACTATTTCTGGCCCTACTGTCCTCTGTGATAGTCTGCGTGTAATTAAGGAGGGCGTGTGAGCCTAAAATTGCTTGCTGCTCCTAAAACGCATATAGCTGAGTCCTTGTTTTCCTTTCAGAGGAGAAAAGACTGAAGGGATGGTGACCACTCATGCTTGTGACTCTTGATGTGGATTCTAAGGTCGCAATGGCTGGGAGAGCCCACATTGACACAAAAGACCTTGTACACTTGCTGCTGGAACGAGGGTACCCTGGGCTGAGAGCCTCCTTTGTTAAAGAGAACTACTGTAGCCAAACTAATATTAACCAGTCTTGTAGCCGTGCTGAATGCCCTACTGTTTCACTTGGAAAGAAGCTTAAAGAAAAAGGCCCTTCAGTTTTGGAGGGGAACAGTACAGTTCAGCAGACGGACTGGCCGTCACTGTGGCATAGTCTGGGGGCCGCGTTCGTGGCTCTTCAAAGGTCTTGTGAAAGATCTGGCATTACTGAGTGGCCTTTTCATGGGATAACTGGAAATGCTGATAATTCCATGTTCAATCAAGTTTGGTTTGTTCATAAAAAAGAGGAGCTGGAGCTCTAGAAAGCACAGGCCCAGTTACACACACTGGACAAACTTACATTGGACAGGGTCAGTTTTCTGTTTGACCGGTAACCAATAGGGTGCACAATCCTGCACTGTTTTTAGTAGAACTGTATTGGGGTTTTTGGAGGGTGAAGGAGGTCATAAGTATGATTTCTCATGTGCAGGTTTTGAATACTTGCTATGTTAGCAAACAGGAAAAGGATCGTCCCAAATGGCATTGCTGAGGAGTTGTGTTTGCTGCCCTTGCAGAGACTACAAACATCTGTCTTGGATATTGTCAAAATGACCAGGCATGTGTTTCTGAGGATTGTTTTGGTTTGAGGGTTAGTTTCTTTGCATTTTATTCTCTCTCTTGGTTCTATCAGAACTGAGTTTTCAGGTAGAACAGCTGGAGAATTACATACCAAAGACACAGTGAAGAAAGCGTGGTGGCAAGGTACAAAAATGATCTGTATTACCACAGCACTAGAGTCGCAAGCAAGGGGTGGTCTTATGCCTGCAAAGATTAAACAATGTGTTGTTACGAGGAGATTTAAAAGAGTTTTATCTGAACAAAATAAATGCTGGCTGACCAGATTTTTCTTGGAAAAACCCCTATGGTTTAATAAAGATACCTAAATTTAACTTAATGGCTTGGCAAACTCTTCAGAAAATCAGCTAGCATGCAGAGCCCATTTCTCGGATAATCTAAACCAAGGCAGACCCATTAAAGGCAACAAAACTGCACAACAGTACAGTGCTGAGGGACACCCTGGTGGGGTTTGTCTCTCAAATCCAGGCCTGCTCCTTCATTCTTTTCAAATGATGATGACTCTTGATTTAAGCTTCTCCACACAGATACAGGGTGTTGGGTTCAGCCTTCCCCTTCAAAATAAACAAAACAAAAAATGCAGTTCATAGTGCTACTTTTGTCCAAGTAGTGTTTCCAGTTTTTGAAAATATGATCTGATTATGATTTGGTTCCAGGAAAAAAAGGAAAGTGAAAATATGGCTTCCTCATCTGTAGTCAACTAGCTATGGTTTGCTTTGGGTAATAATTTTGCATCTAGTTTAGTGTCTTTCTGCAGTTATTTCCAGGGAGACTAGACTTACTCTGGTAGTGCAATGGCCATTTTTTTCAGGGTGTGTTCCTCTTTTCAGCTTTTCCAGATTGTCTGGCAGTATAATGAAAGAGACTGCCCTGAAATTGCAGATGTGACTGTACTTTGATTGCAATTTTACATGACTAATAGCCATTACGGAATGGCAATTAAGTGCGGCTCTGAATAAATAGGGGAGGTGTCTAGAAACATCAGATGTTGGTTGCATTCTGAACTTCTGACCTTTGTTTTATTCTCATGCATGGGGAGTTCAATTATTTGGGTTAACCTTACCTTTAAATGCTCTGTGTCTCATGTTGTTTAAATAAAAGTGATTCCTTGGGATGGCAGTGTCTGCACCCACAGTGCAGGTGGGTGCTCCCCCTGTGTCAAGGGGGCTGTGCTGCGCCTCTGCACACTGGGGTGGATGTGCTGACAAAAGCCACAGGGTACATGATGGTTCTTTGGTTAAGTGAATGAAGTCTAAATGGATCCAGGCGCTAATCTTGAGCCCAAAGGGGAAAGAAAGGGTCTCGGAGAGCATTTTAGCTATGGCTGTGGGAACTGTATTTGCTTTCACAGAGGTGAACTGTACCCCGTTCCCTCCCTGTCTTCAAAGGCTTCATTCCCCCTGTGAGGTGTGAGCTGTGTTTCGTCCTCATGGCCTCACCTGGTAACAGGAAGGTGTGTTTCACTGCTAGCTCAAGGAAGTAATTTTAGAAAATTGGCGGTGCCTGTAGACAATTTCCTGGCTGTTCCCAAGGTGACGGCCTGGCCACTGCCACTTCTACAGATGCGCTGATAATCCAGCAGCCTCGAATAGCAGATCAGGTGCTGGTTGTACCTGGACATGATTGTTCATAGCTATTGCCTAAGTCCTTATGGAAGGAGTTCACAGAGCAAGACATGGAAGTTATGGCATGTTTTTTCCATAAATCTTGCTGCTAATAAATATGTTAATAACGATGCCTGATTTTATAAAATCCCCACGATATAAATTGTTATTTACTTGAACATTTGCTCCTGACAGGCAAGTTGCACTGATATTTGCCAGCACGTTGATGCTATTGATGCTCTGTGCCACTTGAAAGATGCTTATGTATCTATCCTCTGTGCCTGGGCCCAGCTGTGTTCCAACCAGTTCCTCGCTTCAGATGCTGTTTTTCTAAACAGAAGCAGTTGCAAGTTGTCCTGGAGAACAGACGACACTTAAGGACACCTAATATGTAAAATCTTCAGCTGTGCAGAATGTCCTGGCAGTAGCATCCTCTGTAGGGATGGAGCATGGTCCTGCACTGGCTCCGGGAGAGCTGCTGTCTCCAGGCTGGGTAAGGCAGGGCTGGGACCAGCAGCTGCTGTCTGTAGCAACACAGAATAAAACAGCTGGTGAGAGGGGACTTTTTCCCCCTGGTTTGCCTGAAGGACTAAAATGAGTGAATGGGGTGGTGCCATCTCTTGCAGTGCCTGTTTCAGTGGGCTGGGTACAGGACTGTCCTTTACCTCCCCTCCAGTCTCCAGGAGCGTGACCGATCCCAACCAGTTCCTGGGAGTTTTCAGGTGTAAGTTTGCGAACTACCTAATGCCAGAACACCTTCTGTTTTCTGTGCTACGTAAGCCAGCCGTCCCCTCTGGTTTAGCTCCTGTTGCCAAGTTTAAAAACATTTTCCTGGCACCAGCTGCAGGTCACTGTGGACTTCATATTCAGAAGTGTATTTGTGGAGCTTTTTCTTATGTATAAATGTCTTATGTATTTTAGCTAGGCTGAAATGCACCCGTAAGTTTGGAGACCTGAAAGTCAGTGAGTTGTCATGTCTCAGGCTCCAGGAGCACACAGAGAAGGTGCACATGTGTACACACGTGTATCTGTGTGATTTGCCTGTGAGGGTATGTAGGATGGATATAAGCACACAAATAGTCACAGTTCAGAGAGCCTGTTCACATATGTAAGGCAAACGTGCAATAGTTGTTGTGTGTAACCAATACCTGAATAATTTTTTAATGGCATTAATATCACATCAACAGACACCCAGGATCGTTAATCAGTCACTTAGCTTTCAGAAGTTCTTGTGCTCTGAGTTTCCTTTATTAATTGCCGTATTTCCTAGTAAGTTTTTTTTTAAAAAAAAAACAAAAAACACCAAAACAAAACAACCCAGCAACACTGTTTCACATTTTGAGGGAGGGGAAAGCCCAGAATACAGAGCCCAGGTGCAACGTGATTAAGGAGGCATCAGTGAAATTACTTTGATCAAGATTGTTTGGGTGCTTCTTATATTCATTATGCTGAGCTGATTATTCTTGGCTGATTATTCTTCTCATTTTCTCAGCGTGCTAAAAATGAAAGAAAGTAAGGGAAGGTAAATTGCTGGGAGCTCTCATGGATACCTTTGACAGAAGCCGCACCTCGGTACCCGTGTAGAGCTTTTCAGTTTGTGTAGTCCATACATTGCACAATCAGTAAGACTCACAAGTCCACTTTTAAGACTAGAAAAACAAGTGATGTTTCTGGATGAAGATACATGTTTAAAGTGTTCAAAGTATGATTTTACCCAGCTAATTCCTTCAAATTTGTGTCACCTTTCGAATCTCAGATCTTTGAGAATTTCAAATGAAGGGGTTTTTTTCTGGTACTGCTTTGAAAGTTATTACATGGGCAGGAAATACTGTGCTGTAAAGGTATCTTTCTTCCCCTGCTCTTGCATAACTCCAAAGGCTAAAATGACTTTGCTTAAACATGTCACGTTGTCCCACGAAAGCAGATCTGTAAATGACCTTTGGATTGGAATCAAACAGACCCAACAGGGAAATTTTGAGGTGAGGAATTAGAATGTGTGTGCAACTTGTTTGTACCTCAGAGGTCCCAAGAAAGCAGGTATGGCATGGAAGGAAAGATTTATTATTATTATTCTTTTTCATTATCACATGGATTTCTTAAAAAAGAACTTTCCTATACAGAGTGACTGATTGGAATCTGTCTCTGTGTGCGTATGCGTGTGTTAAAGTTTAAGTTGTGGTTCAGTTTTCTGGAGCTTACTTAAGCAAGTGAACAGGTGAAGGCATCAATTCTGCCCATCTCAAAAGACAACAACTCCAGGACTTCAGCTGGAGCTCTGCATGATGGGTTTGCAGATTAGAGCCAGAGAAGATTAGGGATTTTTTTTCCTCTAGTGCTTCTTTTTAGCAGTTTGTTTCAAATCTCATTAAAATTCATACATTTAAAAAACTCCCTTATTAGAAATAACTTAGAAATAAAGGCTAGAAATCCCATGGTTCCTTCAGTTATACAACTAATTTTCATTGTAATCTACAGTATTTTTACTGCTGTTACTCATTCAGCTTTCACCTCTGGGATTTAGTTTAGATCTCAGGCTTGGTGAGCCATGGCCTGGTTTACCTGTGGTGTTACTGCTTTTATTCAGCAACCTGTCAGTACATTGTAGTGCATCTGACTCTACAATATAGGATGCAGTTAACAATAGTAAATTATTGCGTGACCATGGAAACTGGGTGAATGAAACATATGATTCAGCAAGGCTATGAAATCAGCTATTATTAATCCCTGATCAACACAGTGGTTGTTTAAATACATGTTTTTTTATTTAAAATATTTCTGTGATAATGAAAATTATAATTTAACAGCGATTAATTATAATGATAACATCACTTAGCACTGAGACTTAATATTTTGAAAGGATTAAATGCATTCATCATAGATTTATTTATTTTATGTTCATGCTTTTCTGTCATTAAAGTGAAATTAGGTTTAAACATGGAACCAACAAAGGTTTGGCATTTCTTTCATCTATTCTTCTTTCTGATTCCAGTGAGTTCTTAAAGAAGCATGGTGAAAATATACCACAGCTTTGACTTTCTCTCCACGTAATGTCTCAGCTTGTGCCTCAGATGAAAGGAAAGATCTCACAGCTTTCTGAAATCCCTTGGTGGGATTCCGTACAAATACAAACAGTTCAGTTTTCTGACCTATTCTTGTTTAAGTTTATCCTTGTTAAGGAATCATGGAATACTTTAGGTTGGAAAATATGTTTCATTTGTTCAGCACACCTGCTCAAGGAAGGTCAACTTCAATGTTGGATAAGGTTGCTTAGAGATGATACTTGCATATCCCTAAGGGTGGAGATCCCTCAGCCCGTGAGGGATCAAATGACTGAGTACCCTCACAGTGACAGCTTTCTTGTGGATATCCCACTGGAATTTCCCTTGCTTGGCTACATCCAGCCTTGCACCACCAGCAGGTCTCCTTCCTCTGGGGTGGTGTGTGCATACATTTTGCTGTCTTTACAGTGAGTGCTGAGTCCTGATGCCCATCCCTTACTGACTCATCTCTGCTTAACAGTTACAATTTTATATTTCCAAATACCCAGATAAGGAGGATCCTAGTCTGGTCACATAATTGGATTGTGAAAATAGTAGATCACTAGTAGTCTTGTGTGAGAACTGTTGCATTACCTGCAGCTGCAGAGAAGAGGGAGGAGTGCTGAAAGGAAAAGAGATCAACAGAAATCATTAAAAAAAATAACCCCCCTCCTTCTTATCCTTGTTTTTCCTCCTCTAGACAAGTGGGAATCCACTGTACAAACTCCTTTATTCTTCTGGGTTTGCTGAACACGGGAAGAAATAAGATGGACCTGTGTAGTGAAGTACCTGGTGTGTCCTCTGCCTGTGCCAAGCCTTGCTCTTATCCATGCTTAACACTGCTGATCAGACAGTGCTTTGGGCAAGTGTGGGAAGTAACAGCAGTCCCCCCCAAAAAAAACCCCCTGACACTTCCCTGCATTATGCTCATAATGTTTTTTAAAGGAAACTGCAGAGACCCCACAAGATTGCGTGTACTTGAAATAGTGCAGTGACCTCAGGTTTTCATTGTTCTTCTGTGGGAATTTCACAGTCAGTGTCCTGGGACACGCCGATGATTTTTCCATGCTCCTTTTCATTAAGTTGATTTGTCTCTTACGCAAAGGGGAAAAAATGGCAACGTCTGTAAACCACTAACATCAAATCAGCCATCAGGCATTTGTGGCCTTTTAGGTTAAACGCCGACAGCACTGAGGTATTTTTGATGCTGTTTTTTGAAGGATGTTCTTTGGAACTTTATACTGCACTCTCATTAGGCCATAAAGTTATTCCTTTATTCAACTCTTGTTGTTTTGCTGTAAAAATGGTTTTGTAACATCTTTCTCCAAATACATTCTGGAGATGAGGCCTTGGTCCTCTTGAACATTCTTCTTGTAGTGGACTTCAATAACATTGAAGCCAGGACAGGTGGTGGTGTTTGAAGCTGAAGACAGGTGTAGGTGTTTCCAAGAGCAGCACCTAGAAGTGTTAAACCATTTAATCATCCACTAGGAAGCTGCATTTCTGTAGCTGCTTTGCATTTCACACAGAAAACCAAGAAGTTGGCTGGTATCCTGGAGTACCAGGAAAAAAAGCAGAATGGTTAATGTTTATGGAATGGGCTGTGCAACACAGTGTTTTCCATTGCAGGGAGCTGGTCCTGATGCGGCAGATATTTACACAACTTTGCATTCCAGTTTTCCTGAAGTTAAACAAGCACCAGTGTAGGGAGAGCTGAGCACGTACCCTCTCTAAATATGCTTAAATACATCATCTTCATCTTCTGATTTTTTTTTAGAAAAATAAATATGCTGAGTTCTTGCACCAGTTTAATCTGTTAAACCCTGATAACTTTTATGTTTCATTTATTTGCTGAGTGAGACTTTACTGCAACTTTTTGCAGATGAACATAATCATTCCTCAACATGAATCCGAAGCTGACTTTCAGGAGGTTTATTTTTGTATTGCTGACACCAAAATGACATAAACTCTGTGTAAAAATAAAGACAATGAAGGGAGCTGCCCTTCCACACCCCGTAATGCTTGGCTGGCTACTGGACATTGTTCTGTGCATCATTTTATTGTGTGTGTGAGGTTTAGTGCCATCAAAGAGAGAAAGCAACAGAATTGGTTTTTTTTCCACATGCTGCATTATGTAGCTTTCCCTTTTTTGTTTTCAGAGCATTTTCAGCAGTGAAAGTAGTCACATGCTGTAATGTTTAGCAAAGAAGGGTAGATATTTAATAGGATTTAGAAGCTGGCCGGTGCTTCCTAAATAAAGAGAATGGATTGCTGAACACACCCCTGACTTCTGAACAATAGTCTCTGTGTGGCAGAGTCAGGAAAGCAGCTCCTAATTTTGCCCCTAATGAAAATCACCAGCTAAACACAGCATGAACAAAATCACCTTGTTGCTTTGTCATCTTTAGCATTAGCATTCAAGTTCTTGTCTAAGTCATGTTCGAGCATGTAAGAGCTTTGGTGTAATCTCACCATTTTTGATGGGGAAGTCACACCACAGATTACTTTGTGTGATAAAATAACCATAACAAATATATCCTACTTGCATCAAAACCATCAGCTGCAGACATTCCTCCATGTTAAACTGTCTGCAAAACAGTAAAAATGAGATGCCTTTTTTATTTAAAGTCCACCTGTTGTTTCCAAACATGGACCCACATGTTATCATGTTCTCTGTATAAATTTGTGTATAAATTTGTGTATAAATTTGACTTCCTCCAGGGTTTGTTCTAGGTTGTTGCTTGCCTCTGCCTGCTTGAGTTAGGGACTTCTGTCTTCTCCATTAAATTAATTTTTCTCCATTTTCATCAATACCTGTTTTCAGTCCTGACCTGTTATCTGCAGCTGGAGAAAAGCAGCATCCACTGTTCAGTTTTATTGCCTTACACCTGAATGTTAAGAGAAACAAATTTTATTTCCTTTTCTCTACAGACACCTAATAGTTCTCCTCCTGACTGGGTGTTCCTTCTTCCTTCCATCATTTTCTTCTTTCCTGTTAATTGATTCAAATACATTTTATTTTAGAGCTTATGCATTGCTCTCACTGGGCTTCTTATTGACACACGTACTAATACAGTGTGTACCAAGAACATGTGAAAAGGCCATCATTTTGTGAGTGTTTCTCCAAGCAGATGTTTCTCTCCTCAGCTGACCCACTACAGATACACAGAGGTGTTTTTTCATGTTCAGTATTGGTCTTCTGTTACTGTAACAAATGGGGAAGATTATTGCAGTACACGCATTCATGTCGTTTCCTGATAAAATCTTGTTTGATCACAACATCCTGGTCCCAGAACCTGATCTGCCATTCTCTCAGGAATCTTTCTCAACTTAAAAACTTTAAAGCACAGCTGGAGTTTGTGAAATTGTGAACATTACAGGCTATTTAACTCCATATCCTCACATCTTTGAGAAAACATAGTGATACCCTGCGCCCTGAAACCGTACGGTAATGGGGAGCATTGTCCCATGAAAGGAAGCTCTGTTTTCTCTGTGCATGGCTAACCTAGGTTATGATCTGGGAATTCCAGGGAGCTGTGGATATTGGATATAAGCAGTGGTGCGCCTAGAGCAGCGCTCAGCTGATCTCTGAGTCAGTGCATTTAGCAATGCTTCGTGTAGGGTGCACACTGCCTGCCTGTGTTGCTATAGTGAAAAAATAAGAATTTTAAGCTGGAAAAACTACTTTTGGTGTGGAAATCTGCAGGAGACAGAGCTTTTGGAGTTCGGGTTTAAAACTAATCCTTAATTTGCCTTGCTTGAGGTGTTACAGGGATCCACAATCATTGATTATGCATAGAGCAAGCTGCCCGCCAGCGGGGAAGATTTCAGTGCCTCAGAAGGCTGGGCTGTCCCAGAGTGGCTGTGTACACACCGAGCACCTGGCAACAGTCCTGAACACTTGGTGCTCCTTTCAGCATCCCTCTTGTGCTCTAATGTCTCCTTCCTTCTGAAGCAGGAGCGTTTCAGCTCCTTTGAGAGCACCCCGTTCGCCACCGATCTGACCTGTGTGCAGGAGCGGTTGCACCCAGGCAGTTGTTTTATCGCTGCTGGGTTGGCAGCAGCATGTGCCAAATGTGTTTGCCATTCGGTTTGAAACAGATTCAAGGTCAGTTTGTTGAAAATGTGGTTTGACCGGTATGGAAGGGTGCAGGTTGTCTCCAAGCTGTTTTTAGCAGAGAGGCGGCCGCCCAGGTCACCTTTGCCACAGCAGCGTTAGTGCTGCGGTCACGCGAAGGGACTGGGGCTGGTAACACGCTCTGGCATGCGGGAGCAGCAAAGGGGTCATGGGGGCCCACGTTTCTCTCCGCTGGCTCCTGCGGCCGTGCATTTTCCAGGGCAGTTATTAAGACAAATTCTGCATTATTCTGGCACAGCCCTATTGAGTTCACTCAGCAGAGCTGAGCATGTGACAGGGGGAGGGTGGTGTGTGTGACCCCCCCCTCCCGCTGTCCTGCACTAGGGATTCAGCAGCTGACACTCTGGTCTTTCACAGAGTTAACTACATTTTTGTCAGGATTTTTTCACCCCCAATTACTAGAGGGAAAATGTGACTCTTCTCAAGCAGGAAAGGGACAAGATGCCTGCTTATGATTCCATCCGGTCCTGGCTTATGCGAATCACAGTGTCCAAACTCCAGTTTATTTACTAAACCCCTAAACAAAGTCAGTCCTTGATTTATCACTATCACAGAGATGGGGTTTGCAAGCTGTTGTATGCTAGTAGCATTGTCATGGGGGTTTCCGCATAAAGGAAATTTCCTTACCAGTGTTGCTTCAAGATAAGTTGGATTCTGTATTATCAATACAGCCGTTCAAGTGGCTTCCGTTTTCCTGCTGTGCATGTTTTGCATGTTGTGCATTTCTCTTTACCCTTGGGAAACAAGTGTTTTCACAAGCTGTAGGACACTTGGCGCTCCACCCATATCCTCCAGTTTAATTAATCTTCAAAATCTAAAACTCTGTTTTTGAAAGTCTGAGGGACATTTGTCAAAACGATCACATGAGGTCCATAAATAGCACTTCAGGGCCCATCGCTGATGTTAGATCCCTGCTATCATCACTCATGGATGCACCTGGCTCTCAGTGTGTAGGTTTTCACACAGCACTGAACATTAAAAAGAGTCCTAGTTGTGTGCTTAGCTGAAATGTCAAAGCTGTAAGTACTGCTTTTCTGTACATACGTATTTTTCTCTGAAACATATAACCAAAATTCATTGGTTTTAACTCGGCGCGTGTTTTAACCTGAAACCCCAGGCCAGAAAAATGCAGCTTATCGGTTTGAAAGGGTTGGTAAAAGCATTGCAAAAACCTGCAATCGTTGTGAAACACCATGTAGAAATAATCAGGAGAGGTTTTAACATGACCAACCCCAGCCACGCAACCTTCCAAACAGACTTGTTCTGCTTTCCCACGTTGTGGGAGCGCAACCGGAGTGAAGTGATGCGGGGGCAAGAGCGGCTGCGCCTTCTCCCTTCTGGTGTCTCTGTCACTAATGGTGTCCGTGGGGGTTTGGAGAGCCACGTTCCGCCTGTGCCAAGTCTGTGATAAAGAGTGGCCTTCCTGGGTGACCGGTCCATTAGGAGACTGAAAGAGCTGCTGTGTCTCTCCGATGGCATTTTTCTGAGATAAGTTGCTGGTTGTCCCCAGAAGCTGGCAGTGAGCAGGTGGGGGCCTGGCTCTTGCGCGGTGCCGCGGTGTTTTCCCACGGGGCTGGAGGCTGCACCGGGCAGCCAGGGATCTCACAGCTTTTGGTCGTTCTTGCTGTGAATCTGAGGAGAGAAGAGTGGTGAAGTAAACAAAGAGCCATTAATGGCTGTAGCAGTGAAGTTGCACAAGCACACCTGAAGAGGTGACAGTAGGCTCTGTGTGTAGTGAATAGGACAAGGAGGAACGGTTTCAAGCTGCAAGAGGGTAGTTTTAGATTGGGTACTAGGAAGAAATTCTTTGGTGTGAGGGTGGTGAGACACTGGCACAGGTTGCCCAGAGGAGTTGTGGCTGCCCCCTCCCTGGCAGTGCTCAAGGCCAGGCTGGGTGGTGCTTCGAGCAACCTCATCCAGGGGAGGTGTCCCTGCCCATGGCAGGGGGTTGGAACTGGGTGATTTTAAGGTCCCTTCTAAGCCAAACGAGTCTGTGATTCTACATGGAGTTAGTGCTGAAGCCATCGCAGCTGTGGTCTGGGTAGAGATTCTCACACTATTTTTATTTCGTGGGGTGAGCAGGGAAGAGGCTGGCGCAGCAGAGGATGGGTGGGGATCAGGTGAGAGGAGCGCAGATGAGAGCAAGCGTGGGGCGGGTGCGGAGGTGAGGAGGCAGGAAAACCAACCCAGCCCTTCAACTTCTCACTGTAAACAGGAAATCAAGGACCACAGAGAGCGAGGCAGGGAGAGGGGAAGGCAGGAGGGGAGAGGCAGCAACTGCATTTGAACTAGACCAAAGAAAACACACATAATGGCACCAAGCATCAGCTACCACAGCGCAGGGGGCCTCCAGCCAGATGGCGGGAGACTGTAGGCCGCGCGTTCCTGTCCCCTCCCTCACGGATAATTCGGTGCACTTGAGGATGCTGAGGCAACACAAAGAAAGGAGTCACTGGAACTTTCTCAGTTTTTTTTCCTGAGTCCTCACTGCCTGAAGAATGCATTTTCACATTCTCTCAATTTAGGCCCAGCAGCCCTGCTGGGGTTGGGCAGCTTTTCTGTGAGAATTACCTCTGGGCCACATCAGTGTCATCTGCAGGAGGGACCTGTCTTTGCCCTCCTGAAAGGGCTGCCTGGAGCCACCTGATCTGTTGTCTTCCTTTGTCTTGCTATCAACAACAGAAGATCCTAAGCTGTTATCAATTAATACAACGGCACCAAAGTTTTCACAACCTGACTTGGCATTTCTCTACGTTTCCCTTATCGTGTCTTTAATCTATTAAAGTCTCTGACCCTTGATCTTCTTGACTAACATGACATGGATGTTCTTTTCCCACCCATTACTTTTATCATAATGATCCCAAAGTTGGAGGATTGTTGATAACCATAACTTTTGACCAAGGATTTTCAAGGGATGGCTTCATGATGATACTCGATGGCTTTTCTGGTTTATGTAGTATTTTCTATGTCCAACTCTATTTTTCAGGCTCCTATCCATCCATATTCTCTTTGGAATTAATGCAACCACAGGGATTTCTGCATGTTGTGCTTCTGTATAGAGACTACAGTAATTAAATAAACAAATTTGCTGAGCTGTTTTGAGGCTTGTTCAAGCTGGTGAAGGGAGATGTGGGAATTTCTCTTGGGATTTTCTTTAAAAAGCACCAACTATTGCAAATTTTATATCCGGTGACTCATTTTAAAAAATACTTCACTGGAAAGCATGGATTACCAGACAAGCAGACATGCAGATACAGCATTCTCAGGAACTTACTATAAATAGTTCATAAAATATATATTTAAGCTTAGCAGACACTATATTTAAGTCATTACTTGGATAGACAACTATTTCCACTAGTCAGATATGTTGGGTTTTTTCTTCTTTGGTCTAAGATTGAACAAGCTATGTTGTTACACCAGTGGTACAAATTGCAGCACGGTTAGGAGATGCTGCAGAGGAGATCTTTATTTTTACAGCATTGTCTTGCTGAGGCAAAGTTTGGGTTTTCTAATGAACTGACCATTCTCCTCTTTGCATAGTGCTTATTAATGATGCCCAGAGTAGCCCCGTGCTGCTGATGCTGTGGTGTCCTGGCAGTGAAGAGCACATGCAGCGTTGGTGGGGTCTGGGGCAGAGCAGGGGACTGAGGTTTGGGCAGCCAGGGGGGGCAAACGCTGCTGCTTTTGAGAAGCTGCAGTTGACTCCTCTCAGTGCACTGGAAAGCAAGTGGCAGTTATTGCTAATTTCCTGTTCACTTCCTAGATTTTAGCAATCCTCTGCTGTGTACAGCGTGGGGACAAGCAAGAGTAATGCAAACTATCAATTAATTGAAAGCATATTGCTCTTTTATGACAAACCTCACCTCTTATATCTTTCCAAGCCCTGTTTTCTTAATTTCATGCCTTATAGGTAGGTAAAAGCTGTTACAAATGGGACAGTTTGAGTGCATTAGCTTTGGTCATGTCCTGCCCCAAGGTTGGGTAGCAGGAATAAATTCAGAAATACATGGGAGGAACTGAAATCTTAGGGTGGGGTTTATGAAACTGGGCAAACTGCCACTGAAGTGCTGGTCTGCTCTCCCACTCCTTGTCAGATTCCTCCTCCTTACCACCATTCTACTGTATGATTTCTTTCCCTACTGTCTTTTTTTTCTTTTACTTGTTTACCTACTTTCTATCCTCTTCAGCCTCAGCTTCTTTGCGGTTCTTTGTCACCAAGATCAGGCTTTTGCTGCTGTCCCCAAGGTCCTGCAGGTGCAGAGGCTGTAACTGGTTATGAAACGAATGTGCTGGGATCGTGTCTCACCACGCTGCGCTGTCAGGAAGGGGTCACGTCGTTCCTCTTGAAGGACAGCATCCACTGAAACCCTGGGTAGTCAGATATAAACTCTGTGTTGATCTGCACCATCATAACATTTTCTGTGCTTCAAACAATGTACTCAGAGTTTTCAGAGCTGGACATACTACATTCCTGGTTTAGGATTTACCAGTCTTCATGTCCTGTTTCTGAACAAGCCAACAGCTTTAAAGAGACCAACGGGAGGTTTAGATGCTCAGCTGCTTGGAAAAGCAGACAGATTTCATTCGTAGGTCTAATTATGGGCCTGGGAATCCAAGTTGGAGCACCTGTGTTTTGGCCAATTTGGTCTGTAGTAGTTCCCAGCTCAGTGAAATGACTTTTTGCTAACAAGGACGGGCTTCATTCAAAGCCCCTGGCAAAAGGATTTAACCACAAAGATGTATAATGTTTTCTGTCTGAGAGTTCTTGGCTTGGCAGTTCAGGAGTTTCTGAATTAATGAGGACTGTAGTGAGCCTGCGCATTAAGAGAGCTCCCGTAGCCTATGTTTTCATGTCTAAACAGTTGTGAAAGACTCTGGGAAGGTGGAAAGAACCTATTTTTCTATGGCTTTAAATAAATGCAAGTCTGCTCCAAACATGTAGTTATGGAAAAGTTCATCTTGACATTGTGTAAACACAGTTACAAATGTCAAATCTGCAAGTAAATAATGAGAAAGGAAAAAAATAGATGGGAAGCTTTGGTCTCTGCTCTCTTTCATACCTTTCTTAATCCAAAGTGACTTCTGGTGTTTCAGGGGATCTGTTGTGGATTTATGTGCGTATTCAAGAGGAGAAGTTGGCCTGTTCTTTCAGTGGTGGAAGAGTGAAAAGTCTCAATTTCTTCAGTGATTCTGCTAAGAAGACAGGCTGTACCTTTCATTTAACGTTGGAAATGTTTGATCATTAGATTTTCATGTAGGCACATCAACTGTGATTGATTTTGAGTAACATTGTGTTGTTCTCCCAACAGATGAACGTGAGGCAGTTCAGAAGAAGACTTTCACCAAGTGGGTTAACTCCCACTTGGCACGCGTATCCTGCAGAATCACAGATTTGTACACTGACCTTCGCGATGGAAGGATGCTCATCAAACTTCTGGAAGTTCTCTCAGGAGAGAGACTTGTAAGTGTTAATCATATTCATTGGGGGGGCGGGGGTGTGTTTTGGTTTTGGGTGGTTTTTTAATTAATCCTTGGCTGAAGTACAGCAAAACTGACTACTGAGGGTTTAGTCCTGCAAATGTCTTTTTGCTTATTAAAGAAAAAAGAAAAAGAAGTCTTGCTTCAGCTGGGTCCAGACACCATCAAAATATCTTCCTGTTGGTTTCAGTGGGAATCAAATGAAGTCTTCTTCAAAGCTTCCTTGCTGGTGAGACACTGAGTGCTTCCAGCAGTGCACTCCCTGCCCCTGAATCTGACAGATGCAGAGCACTAAATGTTCTCCAGCCCCTTAGACTGTCTCAGTAGTGGTGAATTAGATATGCTGAAGAACATTCCCTGGGCACTGTGGCCAGCTGGCCTGTTTCTGTGCTAGTAAACACAGGCGCCAGATGCAGGTGGCCGTGTGCAGGCTGCCTGCTGGCCTGAGCCATGGAACATCCCTTCTCCCTCCCCTGGAGCGTGCTGGGGTGGTGTGGAGGACAGCTGGTTGGAGTGGGCCAGGTCCACATTGGGAAGCACTGCAGCAGTTATAGCTGTGGTGTTAATTGCACCGCTTTGCTCATGAATGCTTCTGGGTGTACTTGGTTTTCATAGGATGGATAAGGCTTGGGTTTTCTTTGGTTAGGGGAATATCTAAAATTAATTTAAATAAACGGGGCAAGTTCTTTCTGTGGGTGTGCTGAGAGAACCGCCTGGATAGCAGGACAAGGGATTGGGAAAGAAAATCCCTGTGGTGAAAAAAGCTGCTGCATGACAGGAAAACTCTGTGTCAGGAAATGTCTGGGTATCAGTTTTTCATTCCATTGCTAAAATGATGGCTTTGCTCTTAACTACCTAATTTAAAGCAATCTTTTCAAAGAAATATGGGTCTTAGCTAAAGACCTAAGACTACATGAGGATGCAACTGTGTAATCGCTTGTCATCAAGCATTCCTATTAATGGAAGCTCCCTGGCTTAAGACTCTGGTTAATGAATTGAACATATGGCCCCCAGTGTAGTGTCTGTACAGTAGGGCAGGAGAGAGAGCTTTCTCAGTGCATCTGTGAGGGTAAGGAAACTCTGGCGTGTGTAGGTGTACCTGGTGTGGATGAAGGGGACTAATCTCTATTTTTATCAACTACAGTTTGCTTAATACACGTTTCTCATTTACTTCAGTGAGGTATTAAGTGTTCAGTGCTGGTAGCAGATGTTATTCCTACAAGAATAACTGGGACCAACATGCCCCATTATTTGAGGATTCAGACAGCAGCCGTGCCACCTCTGTTTAAGTCTTCCTATCTGCCTGCCAAGATTTGACTTTCAGTGTCAAGTAGCAGCAGTGGAGCCCAGACCAGCCATGTGACTCTTGCTGCATGATTCATTTACATTTTTCACTCCAGGTTTTGAAAAATGCAAACAGAGCTTACGCAGCTGCTCGGGTGGGGAGGGTGCAGGAGCCACCCGCTGAGAGCGCTGGATCTGCACTTGCATCATCGTTTGCGTCTCACATTGGCAGCTGCCTGCACCGCCACAAATTCTTTTTGTAGCTTCCTTATCTCAGGATGGAGGACAGCAGTCTCTGTTTGAACAGTACATTCCACCACACCTTCCTCTGCAAACAAGAATACAGATAACACAACGCACTAAACCTTGAGACAATTACACACACCAAAAATATTCCAGGAGGATCGGCACGTAGCATCCACTTGCTGGTGTTCTCCAGCCTTTTGGAATTTATTCTAGCTGGTATCGGTTAGGGTCTGACATCTCCATGACACCCAAACAGAAATCTAAAGGCAGCATCTTATGCAGAAAACTTAAGACAAGAAACATCAAATGGTAAGAAAGCAGTAAACAAATGCAGAAACTACCCTAGATAATTATTTTAATATGGTGTGTTTACTGATGCAGTAGAACAAACAGGAATTGTTTTCTCACTGTTGAAACCAGGATTCAAACTCTGGAGCTGGAGCCATATGCCCATGGAACAGTCTGGGATTTAGGATACTAATCAGGGAAGCAGGATTGTTCTTTGCCCTCTCTAAGACCTCCAGCCTCATTTGCACAAACCCTGCATTTTTCAAAAGCTGTTGTGATTTTTGATGATGAAAACCCAGAGTCCTTGGAGGTGTGTTGGAGAAACTCAAAATGAGAGCATCCGATAAAGGCAACATCTGCATCTATCTCCCTGTATTTGCTCAGCTTGATTGCTTATCCTCATGTTTAGTCCAGACCTTACTACATAAGGTCCTCTGTACAGCACAGTATTTGGAAAGAAAGTGATAGCATGCAATAGTCTCACTGAGCAAAGTGGAAAGAATCCAGTTAGTATGAAAAGGCAGTTGTAATTTTGTTTGCACACACTATTAACCAAGCTTCTCCCAAACAGAAAAATAAAGCTGAGAATTGTTTTCAGCTTAAAATTAAGCATTTAGCTCAGTTTCTTCAGTAACTATATAAAGGATTAGTAAATTCCTTACAATTCCTGGATGCTCAAAGGTCAAACTGCTTAATCAGATTCTCTGTATTAAGTTCTGCCACGTTTTCTGCTGGAAAAGGGAAGATTTTTGGTGTAGAACAGACTTCCCAGATAACATGCGTGTGAGGACTCTTGAGTTCAGTTGAATACAATAAGTGGTGCATTCAGTGTGCTTTCCTCCCCCCTGGTTAATTTCTGGATCTGCCTGAGCCCAGTGAAGGTGAAAGTTGCCTCTCCCCATGTCTCATCCTGAGGCTGAGGCTGTGCAGGAGAGTGTGGCAAATGCAGCCACACCTTGTATAAACCGGCCTCGGACACCTCTTCCTCTTTGCTTTGCAGAACCGTGGGTTAAACTGCATGGCCTGCAGGTGCAGAGGGACACAAAAACTGAACCTTCTCTCTTCTTGGGGTGCCTGACATTTTTTTTTTTGGCTGGGTGGCACCGTTGTTCTTGTCCATGCAGAAATTTGAAGTGCCTTCTCGGACCATTAATAAACCATGCAGTCATTGTGTTTGTGAGAGGAAAAATCCTGCCAATAACCTGAAGGTTTTGGTTCCTGGCTTCTTAATTGGAGAGTGTGTTGTCGTACTGAGTGTGGGTGGGAGCAGGCAGTCTCAGGAACTAAATAAAACATGTATTGTGAATGCTGTTAGCTCGGTTGCTTTGGTGCTGGAGATTCTGAGATTAGAAAAAGAGCTTTTAAAATCGTTTTCTTCTCAGTAACTTGAGGCATGAGAGGCAGCGGAGTTACTGCTTGGGTAAGTGAGAAGGGCTGCATTAAGGCAGAAGGGACATGTTCAGGTCTGCCCTTTTCCTATAGAAACATCCACAGTCACAGCTGTTCCTGTGTTTGGGGAACGTCATTATCACAGGGAGCACACCCTGTGAAGCTGCTCTGGGCTCTCAGGTGTGGCAATGGGCTGGAGCAATGATGGGCTGGAGCCATGATGGGCCGGGCAGCTTGCCTCCGCCTTCCCCTGCAGCAGAGCACTCCCTCTCCCGCCCTGGGAACAGCCTTCCTACCTCTGTTTTGCAAGATGAAATTAAACCTGTGGTCCGAGTTACCACACTCCTGGGTGACTGATGGTACCAGCAAAAAGATGGATCCCAGATTGTCCCTGCTGATCCTAAGGAGTCTCCGGTTGGTTCCAGCCAGACATGGAACCTCCCTCTTGCTCCCACTCACTCTGTGGCTCTGCACCCTACACTGCAGCATTTGGGGTGTATGGTGTGTGCACAGGGTGTACATGCAGCTTGTGCCTCTTGAAAGGACTTCTATAGTCAAAAAATCTGTCATTCTGAATAAGGACTCTTTGTGTTCAGGACTTTTATACCCAAAAGCATTGGCAGGTTCTTGGAAATGTTTGCCCTTGCTGGGGGTTGTGGGTTGGCTTTTCTCTGCATCGTTAGCCAGCCTCTGGAGGAGAACCATGCTGACAGAAAGCTGAAGTGAAACTGATGACCTTGGGGGTTATGTGTCCTGTAGGGCATCTTTTTAGCAAGTGTTTCATCTTTATTACATGCTGTTGTACAGGCTGATGTTGCTAGGGACCGTCATACGGCTCCGGCTGAAGCTCTTCCCCTTGAATGCAGTCTGAGGCAAGGATTTTGCCTGAGCTGTCTCCGTGGTCAGTTAATTATGTTCACTGCAGAAAACAAGGAAATTATGTCAATTAGTAGCTTGGCTGAGTACCTTTGGTGACATCTCAGTGAGCACCGAACGGGCTATTCGGCTGTAATCCTTATCTGCAGAACAAAGTTGCTTTAATAGTAGTCAGTTTTACAGCAGATTTCTACATGCTGTTAATATATTCATGGCTTTTTTCATTTGCACTGGGCCTTCATAAAATTGTGTTATGTTGGTCTGGCTGACTTTTTATTGTTTTTACTTTCTTTTCCTATGAAGAAATTGCTTGGAATAAATATCTTCTGTTATTTTCATACTATTTATCCTACTTCTACATTGCCTACAAAAAAGGCAATGACACTTCTTTCTCAAGGAGTTTTATTGTGTAGCTTATGGTCCAAACCTGAGTTGCCTTTTTGGAGAGTTTGTATCTGTATTTACAGACACTCTCTGGAGCATTCATTAGCAATTCCCTCTGTTGCGTGCATATGCCAGTTATCAGTTTGTTTCATATCTTTATCTTTGGAGAATCTTTAAGTGTGGAGGAACTTGTACTGGAGGAAAAAAGCATCTTGGGAAAATGTAGCAGGTGTGGCCTGATCTTAACAAAATAATTTATCTTCCAGCTAGTAAATGAATATACTAGACAGAAAAAATGAAGGAAGTAAGCAGGCAAAATATTTTGAAAGGCAAATGAAACTGGTGCACTGTGTGTGTGGCTCAGGGTTGGGATGTTGGCATTTCCACCACAGGTCTGACACGTGCTACCATTACACTTCTGCAAATGCGGTGTAATATGTAAGGAGTGGCTTTGTCCATGGAATTTGAAGAACAAATGCATATGGTATTGCTGGCTGGGAGAGGACAACATGGTGACTCACCTGCCTGGACTGAAGAGTTAGCAAACACTTTTATTTTTCCTTCCATCTACAATAAAACATGTTTTTCTGCCTCTCTTTTACCTTCTAGCCTAAACCAACTAAAGGAAGGATGCGTATCCACTGCCTGGAGAACGTTGATAAAGCCCTCCAGTTCCTGAAAGAGCAAAGAGTGCACCTGGAAAACATGGGTTCTCACGATATTGTGGATGGGAATCACAGGCTGACACTTGGCCTTATTTGGACTATTATCCTCAGATTCCAGGTAAAGAAGTATACATACACAGATATACACACATTGGAGTTTTCCATGCTTGTTTGTAGTATACATCATTGTGCTTTTTAAGAGTTGAGTGTTTCCAGGCCCTCCGAGATGATGGGAGTGAAAAGTGCTTAGCATCTAGCAAGACACACTCCAGAGCTAAGGGAGAGGATAAATTAGTCTTGATGGTGTTGATGATCTGTATTGACAGCCAATGGAAGTTTCCTGTATGGAGAGTTATATGGTTTTATTTTTAAATTACTGATAGATATGAAGCTCCAGTCATAGACCTATACGCCCTTACAGACCTAGGAGAAAATGCTACCCTTGGCTGCTCTTCACCTCTGTGGTGATTATCATCAACCTGGCTGACTTTGCACTGAAGCAGATTAAGGGTGCCCACAGGAATTGTTTTAGTGTCCCAGCTCAAGGCTGGGAGTTCTTGTTTTCCAGCAATTTGCACATTGGTCTTTGGCCTCAGTTAAAAAAGGCTGGAAAGTCCTTTTGCAGAAAGGTTAATAAATTTATATAATAAATATATAATTGATAATAAATAGCATAGTAATAAATGTTTAATAGACTCAACCTTCTTTTAACTTTGGTGTTGCTCTAGTGTTTTCCCAATATGAAAGCTTCTGCCTAACTTTCAGTGACAGCAGTGGAACTATATCCATAAAATGAGATATATTTGTCCATAGGAAGTAAAAAGTGGTTTCATTTTTTTTCTTCCTTTTTTCTTTTCTTTTTCCTTTTTTTTGAAAACTGGATAGCAGCCTAAAATCTGGACTATACAGTTGTGATGTTGCTAAGAGTGAACACTATTTCCTCCAAGCTTGATGTTCCTACTGCTCAGCTTTCTGTGGGAGGCACCTTGCAGGGTGACACCATAGCCCTGTACAGGGCAGGATTTGCCTGGACAGTTGGAAAGAAATTTTGCCATCAAATTTAAACTGTTTTGTCAATCAACTAAACAAAGAGTAATCCTCCAGTAAAATAAGGGCAGATGAAGCTTTCTTTTGACATGAATGCTCTTAAGTGAGGAATAGCATTCACCTGCTTCTACCCTGCCTGTCATCATAGATTTCCTTTGTTACTTATATTCTGATATCATTCCTTTCATCTTTTCAAAAAAGGTTTTCTCAGAGAAGTATTTAAAGCTTCTATGTTAATTTTAGATCCAAGATATCAGTGTTGAAACTGAGGACAACAAGGAGAAGAAATCTGCTAAAGATGCTTTGCTGTTGTGGTGCCAGATGAAGACAGCTGGGTGAGTCTGGATTAAGTGATTATCTCTAAAGCTCTTACAGCATTTTGAGTTTTCATTGAAATAATTTTAAATGGGCAAACACTCTCTCCTTAACTGGATTCAACCAAGAGAAGTGAGTTGATGTTTACAAGTCAGAAAATTCTGAATTGATTGTATTGGTGCTGTGTGATAAACATCCCAATTGGGTAATCATGAATACATAGTAATATGCTGACTATTATTCACCCTACTCTGAAGAAATAATAATGTCTTATATGTTTGTCACCAACTTTTGCCTCTTTTCATATATATGGAAATATCTCCAAAATGTCTTTCTCTGACAGTAACCTTCTTGCATAATTAAATATCCCTTTGTAGAGACTCAGTATGTTTCCCCTATGAAACTTGGATGTCCCTGTGATGACTTGGGACACTTTAGCATTATTCTAGTGGTACTTCATCTTGTCCTTCCAAGAACTCTTCTGAAAGTGGTTTGTGAGCAGCCTGAAATTTTGGGAGACTTGCAAAATACCCAGATCACCAAACAAATTGATTTTGCATCTGGGTTCCTGTGGGGCACAAAAGTGGCTATCATATGTGCTTTGTTTAAAAGTCAGACAGTGACTAGGGTCAGTTGTTGAAGATGCCCTGGGACAGCAGACAATTTCAGGGAAAACTTAATGTATCACTGCTCCTGTGGCCCCTGCAGCCATCAGGTTCTACTTTTCTCTGTTCCTGCTCTTCTCTTGAACTTGATATTTTGAGTACCTAAAAATAATTCTTTGGCAGCAGCTAAATCAGGAGCAGGCCTTAGACTTCTAGGGATATGAAACCTCACAGGCTACAGCTTGGGCAGCAAGTTATAAGATCATAGCTTCAAGTGATACTTCAAAGTTCATTTAGAGCCTTTCTCTGGAGTGCATATCAGTTCTGGGGGGTTTACGAGAGTAGACAAGGTGCACTCACCTCTAGAGTCAGTCTCTGATTAGAGAGCAGTCACGATGGATTGTCCATCGTGGCATGGTAGTATCCCACCTTTAGGTTTGCAATAAATGTGTCGCTCCTGCAACCAGCTTGTAGTGACAGAGTGTGCAGAGCTGCAGCAGGGATGCTGTATTAATTGCACTCTTTTTTTGTTTTTTTTGTTATGTCAGTTACCCCAATGTCAACATTCACAACTTTACAACAAGCTGGAGGGACGGGATGGCTTTCAATGCACTAATACATAAGCACAGGTATGTGTGGGTAAATGTCTTTATGGATTTGGAAAGCTTGGACTGTTGCAGTGTGCACTGGGTTTTGCAGTTACCTTGCAGCTTGATTTTAAAATCTGTGGAGAAGAGAAAGTTGAAGAATTGCTGAGAGTTTTACAGCAACTTGCCTTGCTTTAGAGCTTTATAGCTGTTGCTGTCACTGAGCTCATCTGGGCAGCAGCTTCTCACATCACAAGTCAAAACAGGTTGTGTTTGGTTTCAAGATAATAAATTATACACGTGATTGTTTTGGTTTGTGACTGACCAGGTTGGAAGAAAAGTTTTTGTACCTTATTGATAACTGATGGTTGGGTCTGGTCATCTAGAATCTGGGGATGGGAGGGGGACACAATACACTACAGCAGCCTGGAGGGGAAAGAAATCCCCGTGCAGGGATGGCAAAATCTGGTGCTAGACCTTGCCGTGGCTGGGGATGCTGCTCATTGACAAGCTCAGGTGAAGTTATTGGGATGGCTTGCACGCTTAGATGGCCATGAGAAGACAGCATGACCACAACCTTGTTCCTTTCTTCTCCAGGTCACGTTTATCCCTGGTAAACTATTCTCTGTTTTCTGCCATGGACTAGGTTCTGCCACGGCATGTGCTAGGCACTGCTGCATTCCTTTAACGCTGCCATTGAAATGCACAGGGCTACTGGGCAAGCAAAACCTTGGCAGCATGAGGGGCCGGGTTTTCTGAGGGCTGCAGATTTTAGTTCATTTGAGGGTGGCTGCACTGTGCTTTGGGAAACTTAAAGAATTTTCTTTCCTGTCTAGGCCTGATCTGATTGATTTTGACAAGCTGAAGAAATCAAATGCACACTACAATCTGCAGAATGCTTTTAACCTTGCAGAGCAACACCTTGGTCTTACTAAGCTCCTGGACCCCGAGGGTAAGAATTCCCGCAGTTCACAGCTCTTTGTGAGCTCTTTTCTCCCACCCCTCCTTGTCGAAGGGCACAGTTTTGTGATGGCTTTTTGTGTTAAAGAGAAGCTGGACTCTGCTGACTCACCTGGTGAGACAGCCAGGGAGGGAAGGAGAGAATGCAAGATGTCTCCTGCAGAGAACTGAGCAGCAGTAGCACAAGAGCCCTTAATCCTGTGTATATTTTCCCCCATCTGACAAGATCACTGAACTGGCCATGTATACATAAAATCATTCCAGTTAGAGCCATCTTTCTGATCTGCTTTGAGAAACACTTTCTGTGAGCTGGAAGATGAATGATGTGGATTTCAGCAAATATTTAGCAGCTTCTTTCATGGACTGTCAGCGAGTTTTGGCCTGTGCTTTCATGAGAGTGTTCATGCTCATGCATATTGGAAGGCGTGCTTGCAACGCTGGGACGAGAAACTTTCTTGTCACAGGGCAAATAGTGGCTATGTGTTTGGGCAGGTTTCTTCTTGCTTATTTCTCAGTGCTTCAGAATTGCTGCAGGAAAGGAAATATTTTGTTTCCCATCTGTATCTCTCAGAAGATTTGCCTGGACAGACATACTATTACGTTTGAACTCCTCTCTCCAAATGCTGATACAGCATCAAAGTTCTCAATTAACAGTATTTCTGTCAACTCCCACAGACACTAGAGAAATGTATTCAGCTGTGCAAAAGCTGTGGCAAATTCTGGAGCCTGACTCTAAGGCCCAGAGGGCTGGAACCCACAGATGTGTGCTTTAACCACAGTCCACGCTAAGGCAAAGAGATAAAGCAGCACTTCTTAGTGACAGAGTTCAATACTGTACAACACCAAGCAGTCCAGAACCAGTCCCAGGCTGCTGAACTTTTTTCTGATTAGGAGATAAATCTTAGGAACTGAACCTGTATCTCTGACTCGCAAACGCATCCTTGTTGCATTATTAGATTTGTTATTTTAACCTGCCCACCCCCAATATGCTAAGGCAACTCTTGTTTGGTTTCCAGATATCAGTGTTGATCATCCTGATGAGAAGTCAATCATCACCTATGTGGTGACATATTACCACTACTTCTCCAAGATGAAAGCTTTAGCTGTTGAAGGAAAACGTATTGGAAAGGTTTGCAAGTTCAAATTATGAATTGTTATAAAGCAATTGAAATATTTCTGACTATTTTTTTTTAAGAGTCTGCTGTATGGTAGTTTTTAGTTTTGCTTTTGAACATGTTTCAAATGTTAAATATTCCCATATGACTGTGAGGAGTAGTTAATTTCCAGCTGTCTTGTATTAGAAAACATTTGGCCAGTGTTTTATTTTTGCTTGTTAATTTTGCATCATTTGCTGCTTTTCCTTTCTCATTAACTACTCCTCACCCTCTGGGTCCTTTGTCTCTTCTGGAGCCCAGAAGAGTCCCTCATTTAAAAAATAAGCAGTCATTCTCTGCCCTTTGGCCAAGTTGTCCGGGTCTTTACAGCTGGCAGACTGAACGTGAATCCTTTTGTAAGCCTCAGCTTTGCCCCTCTATTGCTGTGGGATCATGGGAATTCACTGCTGAAAAATGCAAAGCCCTCATTCCTCAGGGATCCCGGCCCCTGTGGCACTCGGGAGTGAGTGGTCTGATTCATAAGTCAAGTCTCCCAACAGTTTCTTTTATGTAGCTTGGTGGGTTTAAATGCCTCTGAAGAGCACTGCTCTTGTTATTCATGTTTTGTTGTGCTGCTTGTTGCAGGTGCTTGACAATGCCATTGAAACAGAGAAAATGATTGAAAAATACGAATCGCTGGCTTCTGACCTTCTGGAGTGGATTGAGCAAACCATTATCATCCTCAACAATCGCAAATTTGCCAACTCACTAGTTGGTGTGCAACAGCAGCTACAGGCATTCAACACTTACCGCACAGTAGAGAAACCACCCAAGTAATTTGAATCTTAGCTTAAAACAACACTGGTCTTGTTTGGTGTAGTCAGTCATTGATTTTTTTAAAAAAACAAACACATCCAAGTAATTCTAATCTTGGCTTAAGAATGTATTTTTCTGAACAAACCCAGATATCATATTTCTGATTGTCACTCATGATTATTGCTTGGAGCCTGTTTGCTTTGTGCTGTTTGATAAGCACATAATAACAACAACAACAAAACCAATAATAATAAAAAAGAGCGTGGCTTGGTGATCCTGTGCCTTCAGAACCTCAGAGGCTTGGAAGCTGTCACTTCACTGAGATGCCTGCCTTATAGTATGAGTGGTAATAGCATACCATGTTAGTATAGTAATACCACCAGCCATGCTTGCTAGCAGCATGTAATGCCAATATGCTGCTATTAAAAGAATCTTATTGCTTACCCAAAATCAAGAGGAAGTGTGTCTGTCTAGCTACGAGTTCTAAAGCTGATATAATCAAAACTGTGCAACTTATTTCTGGAAAGTTTCTTTTAGCATTATGATATCAGATCTGTTTATTATTTTTGCCTAATATAAGTTCTAATGGATAATAATCACAATCCAAAACATTACAGGGTATCCAGATGTCTTCTAAAATTGCAGTCTATTCCCTAGTGCCTATGGAGTTTGTTTACTTCCCAGGCGTGCAACTTAGGGAAAACAGTGGGAAGAGTTTATTGACTGCAGTGGACTTTAAATAAAACTTCCATTTCTTGAGTTGATAAACTAGGACAGCACATGTAATAGAATAAAAAAAGATATGCAGTTTTCTGTCCCCCAAGGGGGTTTAAATCTAAACATACAGACAACTGACTTCTGTGAAGTTTCTTTTGCTGTTTGACCCAACCAGTTCCAAGGGATGTGTGGGCTATTTCAGTTCCTTCCAGCTTTGACACAAGATGCAGGAGTTTATCTGCTTGTCAGTATTTTAGGAAGTGCTTTATAATACCTCAGTAGCAATGAAAGCTTTATTGTAACCCAATTCTTCTGCAAAATTTTCTTTAGATTTACAGAAAAAGGAAATCTAGAAGTGCTGCTTTTTACCATCCAAAGCAAAATGAGAGCCAACAATCAGAAAGTATACATGCCAAGGGAGGGCAAACTCATCTCTGACATTAACAAGGTAAACTGAGCCAGCTCCTTGTGTGCAACTCAGGATTTTGTGGTTGTCTTCCAGACCCTCGCTCAGCGTACCGGGGGGAAACACATTTGCTGTCTCTAGCCTTGATGTTGGGGGACCATAACGGATGGGCGAAGTGAGGTGGCCTTTTCTTACAGCTTGGACTCACTAATCTGACCTGAGTCCCTGGGTATCCTCAGTGTCTGTAAGATCTTCTGCACTGGAGAAATGATCAGTCATTTTGTGCAGTTGGTTACGGATCTAGTAGCCCTGCCTTGCTCCTCTGGCATCCTAGCTATTAGAGTTGATCAACAGAAAGTAGCAACAGTATCTAGGTATTTTAGCCCTCTCCATTTGCTTCTCTGCCCCACAGTTTGGAAGAGTGAAGAAAGCAGCGTGATTGATCTTGTGGGTTCCCTCTCGGGGTATCTGCAGCTATTTTTTATGCTGGCGCAGCTCACAGAACAGCAGCAGATCTAACAAGCTAGGATAACAAACAACTTAAAACTGTGAACTTTGCTCGTTTCTGTTTGATCATGCTTGGCATTCCCAGAGCAGCTGTTGTGGATGTGTCTGGCCTCGATCTGCATCCTAGAGAGCAGTAAACTGCACAGCTCTCCTGTTTGTGTTAAGCCCCTGTGCCTGTGAATGCCTAAAATACTTGGGTTTCAGACAGTTTCACATCTGTTAGGATTTAGAAGAATCTAGGGTAGTTTGTGTTTAATTGTGGGTATTTTTGTTGTTTGTAAGAAGATCTGAAAGGTGATTAGCTGGCTTTCAACTTGCTTCTAAGACTTTTTCTTTTTGTAATATGTCATGCGTGTGAATAACTTTTGCCTTTGTGGGGAAAAAAGGACTTGCATGCACCCAAAGTAATCGAATTCTTTTCCAAAGTGGATGTAAGAAAGAGCAACAATTGTATGTTGGTTTTAGAGGTGAGAGGGCATGAATCTCTAATTCTCATTTCCTAAAGGAGGAAGATGGAATCTGCTTATTTGGGAGTAGCGCTCAGCTGACTTTTTTTAAACAAATATTACTCACTCAGGCAAGGTGGTTTGCTTAGGCTTGGTTGGAGGCAAAAAACAAATGAACTCGAGAAAATGCATCTGAGATAAACAAGTCTTAACACCCCTTAGAAAATGTATGAAGGAATTGAGAACAAATTTTAAGTCATGCGCTTATATTAGCAGACAAGGTGCAAGGCCAGCCAATACAAACCAGATTTATTGGCATATAAATAAATAAGCCAGTTTTGTGGAACTTGTCTGTAGTGACTTCAGTCCTGATTTCATGCAAAGAAGATGTGCTTTATCATAACCCTATAAGAATGTGTGTTTAGAAGATGCATGTTTTTTCTCTGCGTCTTCAGGCCTGGGAAAGACTGGAAAAAGCTGAACATGAAAGAGAACTGGCACTGCGAAATGAGCTCATCAGACAAGAGAAACTGGAACAACTCGCACGCAGATTTGATCGCAAGGCAGCTATGAGAGAAACTTGGCTGAGTGAAAATCAACGTCTCGTTTCTCAGGTGCTGCTTTCAGAAATTGTCTGCATGACTAAAATGATTCCCATGAGTAATTATAGGATACAGTTCTTGCAAAGAGAACATTTCCTCCCCTATGCCTCATACTTTACTGAAACTATGTGTATTTATGTTTATTGCATGTGTGTGCAAATGTGTATTTGGTGTATATGTGTACGTACTGTATGTCCCATCTTTAATGCATTTGGGATATCCCTTCCTTGAATCTATCAGTCTGTACTCAGGACATATTGATGTGGAATTATCTACCCACAGTCAAGATTTTTTCGTCTGAATAGTTTGGTCAGTGCAGTTGAATTAGCCCAGGAATTAGTTCTGTTTTTTAATATTAGAGAGGACCTTAAAAAAATCCAAAACCCAGGGTTAATACTGATGGCTACCATGATTCCTCCCCCAAAGATATAGTAAATGATATTTTTACTTATATCAGTGGTTATTCTCTGGTAATCGGAGGTATCTCTGATTTTATGATCTAAATAATAATATAAATATTATTATTTTTTATTTCTTATCTGTGACTATGCTTTTCAGAGCATTTTGAGATCCCAGATTTGCTAACAAGTGTATTCTGCACAATCAGAAACGATGTTACAAGTAGAAGGGCTTTTCTCCTCAGCAGCCATTACTGAAGAAGCATCTCTGTCTTTACAGGATAATTTTGGCTTTGACCTTCCAGCAGTAGAGGCCGCAACGAAAAAGCATGAGGCCATTGAAACAGACATTGCAGCGTATGAAGAACGAGTCCAGGCCGTGGTTGCAGTTGCAAAGGAGCTTGAGACTGAAAATTACCACGATATCAAACGCATTACTGCGAGAAAGGACAACGTTATACGCCTATGGGAGTATCTCCTGGAGCTGCTCAGGGCACGGAGACAGAGGCTGGAGATGAATCTTGGTCTGCAAAAGATTTTCCAGGAAATGCTGTACATTATGGACTGGATGGATGAGATGAAGGTAGGGGTTAGCCATTTGAGAACATAGACCAAATATTCTGGAGAAGTGTAGATGTCCTTTTTTGTAAATTTTTAAAATTCATTTTGCCTCTCTGGTGTAATAGACAAATGCAGAAGATCCACTTTCTAGAGCAGCGAACAAATTCCTTATGCCTTATGACATTTTTTAAAAAGTAAAGATTAAAAACAAGTAAGGAAAAACTAAGTTCACTCCTATAAAAAGCTGCTTTTCAGCTTCATGCTTTTTTTCATAAGGACCAGAGGCTTTGGTCACAATGCTTGGGTAAGGATGATGATTTTGGTGAAAGGGAATTAAATATTCTCTCTCCATCACGATTTACGTGGGGAACAAGTCACCTCTTCACCTCTGTGCTTTAAAAAGCATGAATTTCTTCCTCTCTATTCTTCTGGGATCTGGGAAGGGAAAAGACCATGGCTTTGTTCTTGTCCATCAGCCAGCAGAACTTGGAAACTGTTGGAAGAAAGAAGGATGTGTGTAGCTCAGGGGCAGCTGGACTGAGTGCTTTTCATTGGTCCTGCTGAGCTAATGTAGCTTCTCATCATTCTTGACTTAAAACTTCATTAAAGAGCAGTGAGGTTCTTCATGGTTGCCAGTGATTTTAAAAAACATTGGCTCAAATTCATATCAGCCATGTCTCTATACATTTGAAATAGCTCTCCTCAGGCGCCTGGTGTTTCTCTGGACTTAAATCAATGTAACAACAGAGAACAGTGTAATGCCTGGAGTCACTAAGAAATGAACAGCTATGGCCTTCAGCCCATTTTAATTGTCTTTTGCATTTTGATCAGGTGCTTCTGCTGTCTCAAGACTATGGCAAACACTTGTTAGGAGTTGAAGACCTGTTGCAGAAGCATGCTCTTGTGGAAGCTGACATTGCTATTCAGGCTGAGAGAGTGAGAGGGGTCAATGCATCTGCTCAGAAATTTGCCACCGATGGAGAAGGTAACTAGCAGCCAACACGTCCTGCTTTGTCTTAATTACATAGGGGGTGATCTATAAGCCTCATTAGTCCTGCAAGGCACGTTATGTTAAATTCAGCACCAGAATAAGAGAATCCCACTTCATTTGTTCCTTCTTTACTCACTGTGTCAATGATTAATTTGTCCAGATACCTGCTCAAGAGTTCATTGTGGCATTGTGTTTTGCATGGGATGTCACGCTCCTGACCAGCAGCTGCTGTAACTTTGAAGTAGTCATCATTAATTCCCCATTCCCTGTTTCTAATGCAAGCAATACAAATTATTGGACTCAGTCTGAAATTCTCCCAATTTATGCTAAGTAAAAGCAATTCCACTAAACCAGTGTCATTAACTAGAGTAAATTATGTTTGTTTTATGCAGTAGTGTCTAGGAAGCTGATGTAAATCTGGAGTAGTGAATTTTGCTTAACTTAAAACCAGTCATGAGTGTCATGTCTTTTTTTTTTTGTCTTTATGCAGAGAACAGTGTTTTCTGCTCTGTGTTATTGTGTGGTGGAGCTTGAGTAGTTCACACTCACTTTCAGGAGACTAACTATGAATTCTTTTACGAAAACTTTGTAGATGGAATAAACAGAAATTAAGAACTCTGTGTATGTTCCAGATGTAGAGACGAAAATGAATCCGTCCAAGTTGTAATGTACATTCTCTATCTGAACAGGTTACAAACCGTGTGACCCACAGGTTATCAGGGACCGTGTTGCTCACATGGAGTTCTGTTACCAAGAGCTGTGCCAGCTCGCAGCTGAGCGCCGGGCCCGCTTGGAGGAGTCCAGGCGCCTCTGGAAATTCTTCTGGGAAATGGCTGAAGAAGAGGGTTGGATCAGGGAGAAGGAACAGATCCTGTCATCTGATGACTATGGGAAGGACCTAACCAGTGTTGTCCGTCTCTTGAGTAAACACAAGGCGTTTGAAGACGAAATGAGTGGTCGTAGTGGCCACTTTCAGCAGGCGATAAAAGAAGGTGAAGACATGATTGCGGAGGAGCATTTTGGGTCTGAGAAAATCAGAGAAAGAATTAAGGATATCCGGGAGCAGTGGGCTAACTTGGAACAGTTATCTGCCATTAGAAAGAAGCGTCTGGAGGAAGCCTCTCTCCTTCACCAGTTCCAGGCTGACGCTGATGACATTGATGCATGGATGTTGGACATCCTCAAAATTGTCTCCAGCAATGATGTTGGCCATGATGAATATTCCACTCAGTCCTTGGTCAAGAAACACAAAGATGTGGCTGAAGAGATTGCAAGCTACCGGCCAACTATTGACTCGCTTCATGAACAAGCAAAGGCTCTACCACAGGAACATGCTGGATCTCCAGATGTGCAAGGCAGATTGTCCGGAATAGAGGAAAGATACAAAGAGGTTGCTGAGCTGACTCGGTTGCGTAAACAGGCCTTGCAGGATACCCTTGCTCTTTACAAGATGTTCAGTGAGGCAGATGCTTGTGAGCTTTGGATTGACGAAAAGGAGAAGTGGCTGAATAATATGCAGATTCCAGAGAAGCTGGAGGACCTGGAAGTGATCCAGCACAGGTGAGAATACCTTGACAAGGAAGTTTGGGGAATACTGGGTGGAAGGTTTTTTTACACCAGCTACCTTTCTCAGCTTGCCCCTGGCTCACATTCTCTAATGCCTGTGTGATCTTTTTTCGCTTGTTTTCCCCTCCCCTCCAGATTTGAAAGCTTAGAACCAGAAATGAACAATCAGGCATCCCGTGTCGCAGTAGTGAACCAAATTGCTAGACAGCTAATGCACAGCGGCCATCCAAGTGAGAAGGAGATCAAAGCACAGCAAGATAAGCTCAACACAAGGTAAGTGAAGGCCTCGTGCTCATGAGCGTGACACTGGCTGAAACAAGTCTAGTGGGGTCACATGTGTTTCTTATGTGTTTTTAAGATATTCTGATACTGTCACCTATAGTATCTTCAAGGTAGGCCTTTAAGGCTTCAAAAAGAAAAAGAGCTATGTCTTTCAAATATTTGATTAACAGATGGATTTTTACTATTGGCTTCAATCAGGTCCTGAGTGTAACGATACCTTGACTTGAGAGCTGGAAATTTACTATAATGACTATTATAGTTAAAAAGAAACCAATATAATTTCATGTAAACTTATTAGTTTTTTAGCTTTAAAATAAACCAAAAGAATACATTCAGTGTGAAAATTAGCTGTAACTAGCAATTTTTCACTTGAGGAAAAATTATACTTTTAAGGACTTGGTGTTGCTGGTACTTGCTATATTCTAATATATGCCATGGCTTGGTTAGTGCTTGTTTTGCTAAAACTATTGATGATACAGAAAGGACTGAAAAAACCCCATGAATTGTTAGGTTATTTCATGGCTTACTAAGCTAATGTGAGCACCTGTGCACTCAGCAATGTTGCCATATCCTTTTCCCTTATTATATACAAACCTCAATTTCTCTGCTTTTCTCTCCTCACACATTTCAGATGGAGCCAGTTCAGAGAACTGGTAGATAGGAAGAAGGATGCTCTGCTCTCTGCTCTGAGTATCCAGAACTACCATCTTGAATGTAATGAAACCAAATCCTGGATCAGGGAAAAGACCAAAGTGATCGAATCCACACAAGATCTGGGTAATGACCTAGCTGGAGTGATGGCCCTGCAGAGGAAGCTGACGGGCATGGAACGTGACCTGGTAGCCATTGAAGCCAAGCTAAGTGACCTGCAAAAAGAGGCAGAAAAGTTGGAATCAGAGCATCCTGACCAGGCACAGGCTATCCTTTCACGGCTCGCAGAAATCAATGATGTATGGGAAGAAATGAAGACCACCCTCAAAAACCGTGAGGAGTCTCTTGGAGAGGCAAGCAAGCTGCAGCAGTTCCTGAGAGATCTGGATGACTTCCAGTCATGGCTATCCAGAACACAGACTGCGATTGCATCCGAAGATATGCCAAACACACTGACAGAGGCTGAGAAGCTGCTCACTCAACATGAGAATATTAAGAATGAAATCAACAATTATGAGGAAGATTATCAGAAAATGAGGGACATGGGTGAGATGGTGACACAAGGGCAAACTGACGCTCAGTACATGTTCTTACGACAGCGCCTACAAGCTTTGGACACTGGATGGAATGAGCTTCACAAAATGTGGGAGAACAGGCAAAATCTCCTTTCCCAGTCTCATGCCTACCAGCTATTTCTCAGAGATACCAAGCAAGCAGAGGCATTTCTTAATAACCAGGCAAGTGGTCAAGATATTTGATTTATTTAATTTCTACAGGTCGACACCACATACTGCAAGTAATTGACAAACAAGATCATTTGGCTGGAGAGCCACAAACAGACAAATTGCCCTTTTTTTAACTATAATTTGGTTTTTGTATTGCACTTCTAACTGTTCCTGGGAGATGCTCCTTTTCATATTCGGTGAATCTGTTGTTGGAGCAGACAGCATAACCTGAGCATAATATTTTTATATTTCTGATTTATGCTTTAATCACAGGAGTATGTTTTGGCACACACGGAAATGCCCACTACTTTGGAAGGAGCAGAAGCTGCTATTAAAAAACAGGAGGATTTCATGACCACGATGGATGCCAATGAAGAAAAGATCAATGCAGTTGTAGAGACTGGCAGGAGGCTAGTTAGTGATGGGAACATTAACTCCGATAAAATCCAGGAGAAAGTGGACTCTATTGATGACAGGTAAGGTCAGAATGATGGCAGAATATAGCATGCTTTAATTCTGTTCTCTGAGAAATAAATCCAAAGGCAAAGTAACATGTTAGAAAATATCTGTTGCAGACTGTATTAATTTGTCCTGTGGAAAAATAGGATCTGTAATGTTTCAAAAATGTGCCGGGCTAATCTTGATTAAATATTACCTCTCCCATTTTCTAGAAACTCACTAGGTGATGAGCTCACTACTCAGAAATTGGCTATATGACTGTTGCTATATGATTCTTGGAGTATTAACGGGCTTTGTGTTACGGTGGGAGCTATAGCAGTTAGCTATACCTGGTTCCACAAGTCTTCGTTTCCTCTGCTACCTCCTAGCTCATTTAATTGTAATAATGTATTCCTGTCCTTCCTCTGAGGAAGGAATGTGGCTCTTCAAGAGTGTAATTGGCATTGTATCTACCCCACCTGCTTGGCTTTGATTGCCTTTTCCAACTTGTCTGGCCCTTCTGAAATCAGATTAGGAAGCATTGGTACAAATGTGTCTTTCATCCTAGAACAAGTCTTTTGCTTTGTCTCTTTAGCTATGGCATGGATGCTATGGAATGTTAAGAGTTTCTTCTTTGAAAACCAAATGTTCAGTTGTGATGGCTATGATTCATGGCTTTTTCTGCTTTTGTTTTGAATAATAATGGAGTCTTTCAAGGTGCTTTTCAATCCTGAGTATCAGAACACAGCAGTAAGCTTGTACAGAACCTTCATGTCAAATGTTACAGATGACTCTTCTATCACACTGGCTTTATCCCACAGCCAGTAAGCTCAGTTAGCCAGATGCCTTTATCTACAAGGAGAAACTAACTGTAATTCAGAAAATGTTGTGCCTTTCCTGGTGTCCCATTGTGTATGTAGCCACCTTAGCTGTGGCTCATTGCTTCAGCAACATTCCTGTTCCCAGAGGTTGCTGAGAGCCTCTGAGCCCTCTGACAACCTAACACCAAGAATACCTCACATTTTCATTCTCTCTAACCAGCTTGACTCTCTTTAGATCCCAATGAGAATCTGCAGAGGTCAGGAAGAGGAGATTATACAAAAGCAATCAAGGTGAAAGCTAGGAAATGAATTTTCATTATTTACCCTTTCTGACTTTCCATGTCCTCTGCTGTAAGTTTTCCCATCCACTTATGGAAGCAGGAGCACTTGATCCTGGCCTTCTGGTCAGGTGTCTTCTTTATGCAACTCTTAGAATATTAAAAGATAGCATCCAAGGATACAGAAGCAAATAGTCAGCTGCTTCTTGCAGCCCTTTCTGGGGTGGCTGGAGTGGGAGACAGCTTCACCCTCTATCCTGTGTGCTCTGCAGAGAGGTTCCTGACTGCTCTGGCTGTGATGCTCTGGTGACTGTTCCCTCCCAGTGCAGCTACTCCTGTGTTCCCATTGTCCTGTATCACCCCAGCTGGCCACCTGGGCCACCCTGGCTGTGGAACATGTGCTGGAGTTCCTACTCTGAATGCCAGGCATGTCCTAGAGACTGCATTTTTTTAAGCCCACTCTTTTCCAACACATTTCCTCAATTCCAAAGCTATTTATGCAGAACACTGCAAAAAGCATCCGGTGCGCTGCTGTTCAGGAAATCCGTGGGATTGCTCTCCGAGTCTGTAAGGCTGATAAGCCTCAAGAACAAAGCCTTAGGGCTGGGTGTAGTGGGAGTGGTAGCAAAGGAAGCCTCTTTGGTTTTACAAAAAATCGCTCTCCCAACCAAGCTCCACCAGGATGTATAACAAAGGACCAAAACAAACAAGCACAGATATGCACAGTGGCTCCATACTTCCCATATGGAGCTCTTTGTAGTTTTTAGTATTTGTTAGTAGTGTTTCTTACAGTTGTGCTTTCAGGCTATTCCAGAGGAGACCCCACTGTCCATTGGTGCAATAGACAGACCCTGCCCTAAAATGGTTACCATCTAAGGAGACATGGGAGGCATGAGGCTAAGGAAGGAGAGGAGAGTGCAGAAGCAGAGTGAAGCTGCGCGATAGGGGATGAACACTTCAGCACAACCTTTTAGTGCAGTTCACAGGGAAGAATAAGTGGGAGTAAGGACATGGAGAAAGGGTGAGGGGAGGAAAAGATGTGTTTGAGTAAAGCTCTCACTAGCTAACTTTTCCAGCTAGAAAATAAGCTGATCTCCCCAGTGCAACTGTCCTTGCTTTGGTGACTTCTGCTGTTTCTACCATCCAGAGGGGACATGGTTTCTCCATTTTTTCTTGGAAGAGTGTGAGGAGACTGCCCTAGTCTGCGTGCCTACACATGGCCTTTCTGATTCTACAGATGAGTTTGAGTTTAAAGACAGTGGCAGATCTGACTCAGATTGTGATCTGGGCCTATTTTTCATCAACTTTTGTATTTGTGCGACTTTCTGCTCAACAGAGAAAGGAAGTAATTTTTGTTACTGCCCATTCAGAAAGACAGTGCCTCTTGCTTGCTGGAACAACTAAAGAAGCTAAAACTGTCTTGCATATATCTTGGTATTCTTAGCAGGCAGTTGCATTCACACTGCATGTAAGATTTATTATTCCTGCACTGGCTTTGAAACCCACAGGCTTACAGTTAAACCACAACTGATTTTGTCAGTTTTCAGCATTGTTAGCATTCTCAGAGGCCTCTGGGGAGACAGCATGGGAACATTGTGGCAAATTTTGGTGCCCTGCTCTTGGATTAATTTGAGCCAGACACCTCCTTGTGCTGAACGGATATCATTTTCCTGGTTTAGATTCTTCATAATGTTGCCACAGAAGGAAGATGCCCCCATGTTTTAACTGACTACAATACATTCCCAGTCTCCTCTTTCACCACCATGTAGGTCTGGCTTAGCTTGGACATTGGGATCTGAGGTTGCCTCTTCAGTATATGCATAGGGAAGCTCCCTTTTAATGCAGCCCTAGACACTGCTGTGGTGTAAGTTATATATGTGATTATTGATGTGACCAGGCAGATGAATTCAAAGTCATTCTAAATAGTCTGCAGAGCAAACTCTTGTGCAAGTGTGGGATCTTCTTCCACAAACTGTTTTAGCAAATTAGTAAGAAGCAGTTACTGACAACCTTAAGTGTGACAGAGTCTGAGTTTCTGACCCTTCTCTGCCATGCATGTCTCAGAAGAGCAGGATTTTAATAGTTATGACTGCAATCAGCAGTTGAACAGCAAGCTTTGCACTTTTCTCCACCCTCCAGTGATGGCTGAGTGCTTGTAGCCTTCAGCAGAGCTGCAGTCCAGCCTGTCCACCACTCCAACATGCCCAGCTGGCTCAACTTGGGCCTCTGCACATGTGGCTGGGTAAGCAGGGTGACCAGGCAGCCTCCATAACACCACACTCTCCTAGTATCTGGATAAAAAATTGTGTTCTGGGGGGTTCTGTTCTCCAGTCTGTCTGCCGGTTTATTCTACCTGAAGCCCTTCTGCCGTACCCTTAGTAGAGGATAGGAGAAGCTTTCTAGTGGTAGGGGTAGTTTTGCACAGAAAATTTTAAAATCTCTGTCATTGAACTTAGGGAAACATGAACAAGGAATTAATAATGTTTAGATATAGCCAGTCTAGAGCAGGAGAACAGACTAAATGACTTCTTAAGGCCCTTTACTCGCATAAAAAATAGTGTCCAGTCTATCGTGAAAATACAGGAATTCCTGCCTGTTCCAAGTGTCCATCCTCAAAATACTGCTACCACATCTTCAAGTATCCATTTGAAACCTTGTTGCAGTTCAGCCCTGTTCTTATTCAGAAAATATTCATCTTTCAGTCTCACACCAGGTCATCTTGGGCAACCAAACAACCTTTTACACTTAAATAGTTCTAAGCACCAAAGATCATATTTGTTATGCTGAGGACAAAAAAAACCCAAACAGCTGTCATCATCTGTTTGATATCTCTGCATGGTTTCCCTTCAAAGTTCTCTCCAACACACTCTGGGAGATATTTTGTTAGTTTTTTTAACTCAAGTTCTCTCCACTTAAAAACTTCTCTACTTACTCTTAACTCTGTTCAAGTAAGTGTCATGAAAATTCTCCTTTTAATTTCACAACTTGTCTCCTCTCCAGAATACATGATCTAGCCTTAAATCTATGAAATCATCATGATAAAATCACCCAAGCAATTCCTTGCTTCATTTTAGCAACCTGAGTAATCCACTGTATTTGCCCAGGCATATAAAAAGCAGCCAAGAAAGAGTGGAATCAAATCCAGTGATATTAGCTCAGTTACAGAGATTTTTCCTACGGCTTAATTTGTGTGTCCTTTCCTTTGTGCTCTCTTGGGTAGCACCTGTCAAAACTTCAAGATTACCTGGGCTTGGACTCCAGCCTCTTGCTTTGATGATTAAATATGTCTTCCTTACCATCTGATCTGTAAATCAATTTTCTTGACCTGCAGCTATATAGATGCTGCTTGCCTGGTTATTCAGAGGAAGCTGTTGAGACAAAAGAGAAGCAATTCATAGTCCTGTAACGGGTTTTCTCCTATTCCTCTGCCTTACAGACCTTTTGCTTTTATGTAAAATATATTCCTAAGTATTCCTTGTGTTTCTGAAGTCACTAAATTCGTGCCAGGGAGCTTGCTTTGTTAACTTATTTTAGATCTGGAAAAGTGGTATCTTAATCCAATTTTTGTCATCAATGAGTAATTTATAGTCTTATTCTAGAATATCAGGAGTGTCTGGAGATTTTCACTAACATGAATTTATTTAGCTATTATCAGTATGTACTGAGATCATCTTATAAATTGCAACCCTTTAAAATAATTTCCAATTCTTTATCCCTATTTATCTTATTATAAAAGGCAGCAGTATTTTGCTTTAAGACCCTGTACAGTGAAATCTGAACAAATCTAACACAATGAGCAGTAAATAAAAATTGTCCACTTTACTCTGCTGCTTCCATCTAAATCACCTCATAAATAATGAAAGTACTGAAGGACAGTATTAGTTAAAAATGTTCAGAGAGACCTTGGGAATGAGCTCTTCAGGCACTATGTCCATTTGAACCCATCAAGATTTTTGGGACTGTCAGCATGACTCATCCTTCGAGTGGCAAACAGTTAGGAATTAAAAATAGGGCTTCTAGACTAACCTTTTCTTCTGTCTACTCTTAAATGGTCTGAAAAATACATTCCACTGTGCCTAAAACTTCAATTTGCAGAAACATGCAGGTGTGTTCCATGCACTGTTTGTTAAATACAGCATTTGGAAGGCTGTGTAAACCACTATAGCTTTGACAGGAGGAGGTGCTGAGCTATAGTGAAGGTATATTGTAAAGACCATTAGAGCAAGTACACACTTTGCAAGAGCCACATAACATGTGATCTCCTTGTTGCAATCTTGCAGATAGCTTTCTTATGTTTTTTGGCAAAGGGTCTGAACTTCCCCGTGGTCTTCAAATTAACGGGCCAAATTCTGTACGTAACACTTGTGAAACCCTGCTGGGTTCAGAATTTTCCCTGTGTATTTAACTGGTCACAAAAACAAGTAGATGCTGAACTTAAGTAAGCATATTAAATAACACGTGCATATCTGAGCTTCAAACGTGTCCTTCATTTGAAAGGCAATAAAGGGCACATGCCACGTGGTTACTCAGTATGTGTATCCCAGTGAGGCCCCAGAAACCAACAGATGAGTTTTACATTAAATGCCTATTTGAAAGTTTTTTTCTCTGCTGTTATTTTTTTGACTAGACATAGGAAGAACCGTGAAGCAGCCAGTGAACTTCTGATGAGACTGAAAGATAACAGGGATCTGCAAAAGTTTCTTCAGGATTGTCAAGAGGTAAATTACATCTCTTCACTTTTATCACTAAAAGTTGCATCCTGCAGAAGAGCATTCTTGCCCCATGTTTTATGAGGACTGGAATACTCAGCATTTTGCAGTCAATTTTGCATCCAGTAGTGTTTAGTGTGGAGTAAACAATTAAAAAAAACCTCTGCCCAAAACCCTGCAAAAATTAATCTGGGGTTTTTTTGGTGGTTTGTTTTGTTTTGTTTTAAACTGAATTTCCTTTTGTCATCTAAGCTAAAGACAGGGAAAATTGCCAAAAGCAGGGAAGATTTTTCTGCTTTGGTATAAATTAATCATGTGGAATCTGGTGGGATTACCACTGAACACATTTAGAATTTTATCTACAGCTGTGTATATGTCTGTGGCCTGGTGCAGGAAATTTCAAGTGATTTCTACAAAACATTAGTCAGAAGAATAGGAGGTTAGGAGTAAGAGGGGAGCAGGATTAAACTGGATCATTTTTAATGTGTTATTTATCTGATAGTTTGCATGTGTTTAGAATTGTTAAGTACTATATCATTTAAAAAAGAAACCCTTTCCAGATTTTCTAGTGGCTTACATGGACTGTTTACACTGAGGCAACATTTTAAAGTTAGGAAGTCTTGTTCCTAGCATGAGGAATTAATCAAGTAATTTTCAGGTTACTTCAAGCAATACTGACAGATATTAAAGAGCCTTGCCTGTGATGTGCATTAAAAATTAGCTATCTTTACCTGAAGCCTGCAGAGAGCTGGCTATGACAATGCTGTGCTTTAAAATTCAAGAGTCAATACGTTAGCTGCACATTTTACCCAGCTGTGAGAGACTGGAAGTCACCACAGTGTGTCTGAATGGAGTTGCCCACAGCTGAGATTTCATACAAGAAACAAACAAAATGATGATCATGAACTGGGCAAGTGATGTTTACTGCTTGGTTGCCTAGATGCAGTCTGTTTTCCGGCATTGCGTAACTTAACCATGAACTTGGCTTAAATTGCTCCTTCCTTGGTAGTAAAAACATGACAGATTAGCAAAAATTCTGCTGATATTAGCAGCAGCTTCTTCCTTCCTCTGTAACATCTCTGGTACAAAAATCCCCCTGGCTCTTGGAGTTCTTCTAGCCTTGATGCCAATATGGTTGTGTTCCCTAGGGACTGTTTTTTCTCCTATATCCTTGAAAGAAAAGGAAAAGCATAAAAGCTCTAGTGTCTGGCTGCCTGAATGCCTTTCCTCTCGATTGTTTCTCTCCAGCCACTAAAGCATGGATGTCTCAACTGTACAGTTCAAAGGCAGAACTTACAATACCCAAATGTTACAAATTTCTCCAATCCTTTTTGAGAGGACATTAGCCTTGACGATAATTGAATGGTTGTTTTCTGAGAAGACAGCCATAATGAGACTTGGAATTGCAAGAGTATGGTTACAAAGTGCCTACTGATACCTATGCTGGGCTGGAGGGATTGTGTGATGGATCACCACTGTCCTGTGAGGTGGAAGGGAGCCAAGGGAACACCTCGCCCTTTGCTTTTTCATTAGCACTGACTGTGAAGCTGAGAATTGTTAGAAAATGGATTTGAATTGGTCTCCATTTCGCCTGGCAATGATCCCTTGGCCTTCCTGCCTGCCACCTCAGGGACGGTTTTCCATCCGTCTGCAACTTAAGGAAAGGAAACATGTTTTCTGCAGCGTGCTCCTTCCCCAGGGCAGCCTTTATCCTCACAGGTCACTCTGTGCTGGAGTCTTATTGTGGATGTGGCCCTCTGCCCCTCGCTCCTTCCTGCCTCTGGCTCCCAGGTGAGGTGGTGAGCAGGGTCAGTGGTGTTCAAAGAGGCAGCAGGATAACCCTTGGAACAGCAGCTCAGCACTGATAAACCTTTCCTCCAGCTCACAGACATGGGGCAAACAGCAGATTTTCTTGCTGTCAGTAGTCAGATACACTGTCACAGGTTAATCCAGGGGTGTTGCTTTTTTTTGTCTCTCTCACATTCATAAAATGTGTTGAATAAATTTGCGAGTGCACGAAATAGAGTGACAGCAGAAAATCCTGGGAAGAGGAGATGTGGTAAATTTAGCCATTTAGTTTTCTTTGACTTCCTGCTCTTTCCCAGCTCACCTTCAAAGAGATTAAAGCTGTTCTTCTCTATAAGTGCTTAGAAGTCCCAGCACTCTCTGGGCTAATTTCTCTAGGGACGCCAGAGCGAAAGCATTTGGCGAGACTCCGCATGTCAGAAGTTTTCTGCCTGTTCACAGAGGGTGCTGGCAGGTTTTGTCATGCAGCGCAGACGTCTGTGAACCTTACGCCCCAAGACAGGCTGTGTCAACTTGGGTATTTGCAATGCCTGGGAAGTGCAGCAGCAGTCAGTGCTCTTTCACCTTCCCTTGTTGCTCTGCCAGGTTTACAAGGGGTTTGTCTCCACCTTTTCTTAGTTCATGCCTGGTTTTCATTTTAGGGAGTTACTGTCTTCTGGGAGCTGAAGGCAGAAACTAAGTTTTGTTGTATAGGTGGAATGGATAGGAGAAAGCCCAATAGCTAGCTCTGCTGGCATTACCAACTCACTGATGGTTTTCTGGGGAAATAAACACTCCAAGCGACAATCTGAGGCACTGTTTTAGGGAATTCTTGTATTTATTTTTTTTTAATCTACTTTTACGTTGCACATACTGACTTCCAGTGACTATAGTGGTTGCAAAAAATAAATGTTAATAGTCACCTCTTAAATGCTTTATTTGCAGTTCTGTGTTATTAGAGGGAGCATAACATGTGAGGGTCAGTAATGAGGGTTTTCTCCTGACAGCCACTGGCTGTGTACCACGTATCATGTAGGTCTCACATCACCCCACCTGTTAATACGGGCGATACTACCCTTGCTTGGGAAGCACTTTTAAATCCCCAGAAGCCTTAATGCTGTGGCTGAGCGAAAACAAAGGATGACAGACAAGCAGTGCAATTTGCAGAGTACAGCAGCTGTCTCCTACCCAGACAGGCAGGAGTAAAACCACTAATTTTGGCTTATATTGTAATCCTTACTGTAGCCTTTGATTGTTAAGTAGCACAGTAGCCTGTTATAGCTGTAAACTTTGCTGCCTACAGAGGGCTTCGTGAAAAGGAGCATTTTTCTCTTTAGACTTGATGGCAAGATCAGATGAGGAGTTTCTTTGATCACTCTGATAAGTTTTTCCTTTTTGTGGAGCTTAACAGTGCCTTTAAGGGACAACTTTAAAAAGGCTTGTGAATGCTAAATGGCTTTGTTGCCCTGTATCCTGAGTACATAGTGGAGAATTGGCGAGTGTTGCCTGTGCACTGTTACTCTTCTTCTCAGGGTACTTCCTTGGCAGGACGGGTGCCTGCTGAAGTGGTGTTCTAGAGACAAAGCTTAGATTTGTTTTGACATTTTCCGCTTGGGTAGGCGACGCGAAATATGCAGAAAATGAGTCTTTTTCAAATTCTGTAAACATTCCTGTGAATGTGGTTTTTATCCACACCTAAGGGATAGATAAAGCAGTCAGACTCACCCTAGGGGGAAATTTGGTGTTGGCTGCTATGATCATTTTCACATTTTATTTGTCCTTGGCAAATGAACTGTCTTTCAAGGTATTGATTTTCTCTAGTGATGGTCTGGAAATTGTTCTCAGTGCCTTTGTATTTGCAGAAAATCGGAATGAAATGAGTCTTGGATTTTATGTAATGGGAAAAGGAAAGTCTTGAGTACCAAAACCCTACTAGAGATTGGACAAATAAACAAATTTACTTATATAAATCTATACAGATAAAAGACTATGGGGAAAAGGTACTAATGTGGTGTGAATTAATGGGGCAAAACCTCTATTCTAAATACTTTTGATACAAGTAGAAATACAGAATTTCTCATTCAATGTTTCCTTGAAAAATTTACCATGGGGCTCTGTTTAATTCTGGAGCCTGCCTTTTGCATGCCCTGTCATTAGCATACACTCCACACTGTCCTCAGGAAGTCAGTATGGCTCCACAGGAGTGTGGTGATAGCATTCAAGTCCCTGTCCTGAGCAGGACATTGAATAATGTTGCAAGGGAAAAGTGGTAAGAAAATACACTGTGACCAATAAGCAGGACACATGTCCCCCTTTCTCTTGCTGTTGAACTGGGTGAGACCTCTGTGTCTCACTTTGCTCATCATGGAGTTGATGCCTTTCTGCTAGAGTCATGGGCTATTTATATATTGGAGATGGGTGTTTAACCATTAAAGAGGTGGATCCTTGACTGAACCCTGTGTAAAAGCAGCCTCTGAATCTCATGCAACTCTTCTGTAGAGGTATTGTCATCCTTGATCTGAAGGCATTTTGATATTTTGCATTATTTCACACTACAAATGTCTTCACACACATTCCTGTATTTTCCTTTTCAGCTCTCACTCTGGATCAATGAAAAGATGCTTACAGCCCAGGATATGTCCTATGATGAGGCAAGGAACCTGCATAGCAAATGGCTGAAGCATCAGGCATTTATGGCAGAACTTGCATCCAACAAAGAATGGCTGGAGAAGATTGAAAAGGTAACTAAAGAACATCCAAAAAACACCCTCATCTTTGTCGAAGATAGTTACACACAGAGGTGGGATCTGTTCCTCTGCAGAATTGGTTCTTGAACCATCTCTTCAGCTAAGGCAAAAGGAGATTTCATTACTGTAGAATCTATTGCATTGTGTCTCCATCTAACCCATTTTATTCCTCATTGATGTTTCATGGTTTTTATGGAAGACATTCTCACAGCACAGTCATTGGCAAAGTTGCCAATTTCATTTTGTCTAGTCTTTCTTACCTGTTAGGAGGAAGGCATAACCTGGTTTTCATACTCAAAGGTTGAATGGGGCAAATGTTGTGATTTGAGGTGATAAAGTAGAAGCACTTCCTGGGCAGTAGCTAAATGTGGGCTAATAACTGAATTTAGACTCCCATGCTGCCATGCTGGTTTCCATTTGTTCAGGACTATAATCAGGCTGTCTTTCCCCATGCAAAATTAGTGCATGAGGTAAATTACAGCCAGTTTTGTGATTAATTAATATTCACAGCTCTGTATCAAGTTACTTTGGAGGCTTTAATATGCTGTTATGAGCTGTACTTTTTTTCCCCCCATTTCTCATGTGCAGCTCTGGAACACTAAGGAGGTCTCGTCTTTAGCTCTGACAGTGGGTTTCTGTTCAGTGTAAGTTAGCTTAATTGCTCATTTCCTCTCCCACTTTGGCACTCTGTATCCCATTAGAGGCTTTTCTGTGATCTGCAAATAGCAATACCCTTTAATGGTGTAATTAGAAGGCTGCTCTTAGTACTGGAAGTACTTTTTTAGTGATGCTAATACATCCTCACCCTTTGCCTGGAAAAATCAGATTGCAGCAAAGTACCAAAGTTGTGTATGGAGCCACAGCTGATAATCACACTATTAATGTTATCGGTGGTCACAGCTATTAAATGTGCTGGGTTGTGAGGTTCACATCTGAAAGGGTTTTATCCCTTGTCAGCACCACCCAGGTGCAGAGGTAGAGGCATAATTAGAAGAAAATATTTCAAAAACTAATACAGTCTCTGTAAAGGCAACAAGAGATCTTAAGTCCAGGTGTTTTGCTAGGTACAGGGCTCCCAAGGAAGAATGTTCCTCTCTGATATTATCTTAGACCCATGGTAATTGCTTTAACCCGTCGACATAACCCACTTCATCACACAGCTCAGTTTTGGTGCCATAAGCTCCCTGTCCCAGCATTATGCTGGGTCTTCATCACTCTCCCAAGTGCAATGGCCCACAGAAGTGGGACACGCAGCTTGTTCAGCTGCAGCTCCCTCCTCCGCTGTCCCACAGGCGCGTGGGGCAGGCTGCTCTGCTCCCGCTGAGCAGTGGCCCCAGGGGCTCCCACAAAGGCACACGTGTAGTGCAGAAGAGAAAGGAGGCATTGCTTGACCTTCCTGTTGCCAAGAAACCCTCTTCCTGGCAACAGATGGACCTGGGAGCTGATATTCTGGAAGGAGTCAGAGGATAATTGGAGATAGAAAATGAGTGGTTGATGGTGCCAGCAGATGAGGAATCCTGAGTGCTTACTAATCAGAATAATTTAACTAACGGTCTGTGAGTGCTTCCGAGGAGGTTCCATTTTGTTGCTCTTTGCTTTGCAGGAGGGAATGCAGCTCATTGCAGAGAAACCAGAGACTGAAGCCGTCGTGAAAGAAAAGCTGACAGGTCTCCATCAAATGTGGGAAGAGCTTGAATCCACTACCCAGACCAAGGCTCAGCGTCTCTTTGATGCAAACAAGGCAGAGCTTTTCACCCAGAGCTGTGCTGATTTGGATAAGTGGCTGAATGGTTTGGAGAGTCAAATTCAGTCGGACGACTATGGAAAAGATCTCACCAGTGTCAACATCCTGTTGAAGAAGCAGCAGGTAAATGGAGCACAGATTGCAGAGTGGGCAGGCAGCAGGTATCTGCACTCAAAGGAACAGACGGGGGATCCTTTCAGTCTAGAAAAGACTTTATTTGCTTTTATTTCTTCCTGTTGATTCATGTATCTTTAAGAAGAACCAGAAATACCTCCAGAAACAAATCAGCTGTAAATTTTTTGATGCAGCCTCTACCCTATACTGCCTTCCTTCCCCACATTAATGTCTCTGTTCTGTCTCCTGCTGTAGTCCTCCAGTCACTGGTCATTCCCTCTCTGCACATGGCTGCCTGACTGTTATTCAAACTTGTCTGAAGCTGGTTGGTCCCTGATTCCCAGCTGTAAAGGCAGCAAGGAGTAGCAAGGACTGCAGGGAGCAATGAAGTTCTTGTGTGCAGTTAGCTGTGATCCAAAGTTGTTCAGGGTGACTTGTGAATGACCGATAGAAGAGATTCAGCTCTGTCATTGCCCAAATTCACCATTTCACAAGCAGATGTAACTGAGGGAAATCAGCAGGTGGCCACAGTTGTGAATCTGTGCTTAAGCCTTGTTGTATGTTACAATAATTACTAATGTGGTAAATCTTTACTGACCAGCATCTGTTCTTCCTTCTTACGAAACTATTGACATACCCATGTCAGATAAACTCCTTTTTCCCCTGTTTTCAAGACCTTTTTGCCATGTTTCTGTTTAGATGCTAGAGAATCAAATGGATGTTCGTAAGAAGGAGATAGAGGAGCTGCAAAGCCAAGCACGGGCTTTAAGTCAAGAAGGGAAGAGTACAGATGAAGTAGATGGCAAACGCCTCACTGTAGAAAAGAAATTTTTGGAGTTGTTGGAACCTTTGAATGAAAGAAAGGCGAACCTACTGGCCTCCAAAGAGATCCACCAGTTCAACCGGGATGTGGAAGATGAAATTGTGAGTACAACAGAAATCCTATGCCCCAGACAATAGGAAAATGTCACACCCATCACAGGAAGAAACCTTTCAATCATGTCTCTCAATAGCATGTCTGAGGAATGCTGCTTTTTGCATCTTGTGTGCACCAGTGTCTCTGTACTGCCTTAGCTGTATCTGGGGTTGCTTGAAATCGTATGTGCTCTTTTTCTTTTGCTTACAGTTGTGGGTTGGAGAGAGGATGCCTATAGCTACATCTACTGATCATGGACACAACCTCCAGACGGTGCAGCTACTAATAAAGAAAAATCAGGTAAGTAGTTGCTGTTAGAGCTCCACATCTGTTGTATCTCCTTAGTGTTGACTAATTCAGGAAGACGTGGGGTAAAATAATGGGTGCCTCAGGGGTGATGTGCTATGGGTGGGCAGTGTGACCACCTGGTGGTGGCATGTCCAGGGAGGGCACAGCCCGAGTTTGTCCACGTGAGCTGATGACATGGTTTTACTGCCCCTCTAGAGTTAAGACCCCTGATGGGTATTTCTATTTTACTTGGTGCAGTGTCTCATCAGTCTGCTTTTCTCCCATGTAGACTCTCCAGAAAGAAATCCAGGGACATCAGCCTCGTATTGATGACATTTTTGAGAGGAGTCAGAACATTATCACAGAGAGCAGCCCTAATGCTGAAGCAATTCAGCAGAGACTTGCAGACTTGCAGCAGCTGTGGAACCTCCTAATCGAGGAGACAGAGAAACGCCACAAGCGCCTAGAGGAGTCTCACAGAGCACAGCAGTATTACTTTGATGCTGCTGAAGCTGAGGCCTGGATGAGTGAGCAGGAGCTCTACATGATGTCAGAAGAGAAAGCCAAGGTGAGCAGCTCCACAGTGGCACTAGTTTGGTTTTAATTGCTTAGCTAGAGGGGGGCAGGTGACATAATTTAATATGTCGCTAGTGTAACAGTAACACAAATTTAATCTGCGTGTGAAACCTCAGTGATCATCTCTTCTATCTGTTACGACATCTCTGATAGTGTGGAGGATAGGCCTTGCTGTACTGAGTCAATGAAGCATCCTCAGACTGTGGATGGCAACTGTATGCCTTCCTTTGCTCTGAGGTCAGAGTTACCAGTACAGTCCAGTTAGGGCAAGTTTGCTGTTAGTTTTGAATCACTGGGAAGAACACGATGCATCTGTCTGTGAAACAGGCCTGGTGGTCACTCAGTTGATGCCACTGGTCATCAGCTTTTACTCCTAGCTATGTGAAATCAGAACAGCATCAGAACATACCAAAGAGCATGTGAATGCCTATTTTTCAAGGTGTTAGCACTGTATCTTATTTGTTATTTACATAGATGTACTTCATTCATTGCCCTGATAAAATAAAACTCAGCTTTGTATCAGTGTAACACATTCTGTGGATGCTCAGTCTTCAGTTAAAAATGGTTTGGTTTCTTTTTATATCTAAGCAATGCAAATAAGAAGGAATATTAATGCAAATAGTTCATAACAAAAAATATTTTCATGAAAAGGCTTATTAGACAATACCAGTTAACACTGAGGGGTGGGGATTGTTCTTCATAATCATAACAATGCATAAAAAGTTTTGACCAGAATTTCTCCGGGCACTTTGGTGGAGAATCCTTTGGCATGGGCTCCATCAGAATTTTTTTCTTTGACCCAGGCTGTCATTGAAAAGCCTGACAAGTGACATACCTAAAACTGTTCCATTTTTCTGAGCTCTGCACAATCACGAGTGTTGTGTAAACACACAAAGAGCTTCATAGAAGAGGAAATTCAACACGCTCAATGCACAGCTGATGTAATTCTGTTCTGCATCCCAAAGGGGTTGTTGCATTCATTCTTTCACTTGCTATTTTGCTTTCTCTGGGTACTATTTGCTGTGAACTCAGCTATTAATATACCATTGTCAGAACAGCTTGTCTTCAAGCTGTACTTGGGAGCAGTTCTTTATAAATCTTTCTGGCTACCATTTTTTGCTCGCACACCAGGTTGAACTCGCTGTGTGATGTCTTTCTCTGGAGTGGGAGACTTAACTGTCATTTTCTGTCACCATTACAGGATGAACAGAGTGCCGTGTCCATGCTGAAGAAACACCAGATTTTGGAACAAGCTGTAGAAGACTATGCTGAAACTGTGCACCAGCTTTCAAAGACCAGCAGGACTTTGGTGGCAGATAATCACCCAGAAAGGTATTAACTGCAATTTTTAATTGCATTGTGCATTCTTTTAGTAGTTCAATCACTTCATTGGATTGTTCTGACACACAAAGTCTACAGCAAAGAGTAAGTAGCTTAGAAGAGTGTACAGAGGAAGAGGTGTTCAGCCTCACTGAATTTGAGATGCATGTTGGACCACCCTGATTTGGCCAGAGACAGCGTCCTGAGCAGGGTTAGCTGCTGCTTTCTGGATAGTACTGGACACCTTCAATACATGTCTATTGTTTCCTTTATACAAGCTAGCAATGTCAGGTCTGCCAGCACTGCTGAACCTCTCAAAGGTATAGCAATCCTCAGAGACAAGGGTTCATATTCTTTATTTCAACCAACTTTTATGTCCAGCCCAGAGGGTCACAATCATTTAACCTTCTGTCTTAGCGCAGTGCTCCCCAAGGTCTGCCTTCTCTCTTAGAGATTCCAGTAGAATGAGAGACTGGATTTCGATCTTTAAACATGAGCACATTAACATCTTGGTTTTAGTGAATTTATCTCAACTTTCATAAATGGCTTTCCCTTTGGGAGAATTCAGGAAGCTTAAGAACGGTTTTGCTGTGAGAGCTGCAGCTAAGCAAACAGAATTCTCCCTTGACTTTGACTGCAAGGCCGATTTGACTGTGAGGCTGATGTATTTAACTGCTCTGCCTTCGCAGATAGGAAGATAGGACTGTCTTAGGGAAAACACTCTCTGCCTCTGGTGAAAGATTATTTAACTCAAAAGCACTCTCTTGTGGTTATGGTAATTTCTGATCAGAGTGGATTTCCTGGCTGAGCTGACTGGGTCCTGGAGTGACATAATCAACTTCACAAGGCAGAGGGAAGGCAATTTGACAGGGCTCTGTGCCTCAGACAAAATATAGGCAAAAGGTACAGCACATAGCAATATTACTCACTTTTGGAAATGTTGATCTTTAGGGAGTAAGAAACCCATGCATGCTTCTGAACTTTGAGGCAGAATTTAAATGAAAATGAAATACTACTTGCCTCAGCAGCTCAGAGCCTGCCTGTGATTTTGAGAGAAGGCTCTGGTGTGATCTGCAGTCAAACAAATGGAGAGCTTGGTTTCCAGCTTCACTCTCTAAAGCCAGGGGGTTGTACAGGGCAGAGTTTTCCAGTTAGTGCAGTAAACTGTGCCAGCAGAGGAATGGTCCAGTGTGTCTGAGTTAAATTTGTGCATGTAACAGACATGCATTCTGTGGATTAAATACCCTGAGTAATTTTTATTCCTTGTAGCCTTTTAAAAGGTGATGAAGACTCAATGCTTTTTGCTTTTTTCAGCGAGCGTATCAGCATGCGCCAGTCCAAAGTGGATAAGCTGTATGCAGGCCTGAAGGATCTTGCTGAAGAGAGACGGGGCAAGCTGGATGAGAGACACAGGCTGTTCCAGCTTAACCGCGAGGTGGATGACCTGGAGCAATGGATTGCTGAAAGGGAGGTGGTGGCAGGATCCCACGAGCTGGGGCAGGATTATGAGCATGTAACAGTAAGTTCTTTGGTTGCGGCTGCAGTCAACCTTCCTTTTCTGGGTGCTGGATGCAGTAGATGGTTTAATATAAATGGGTGGCTGGCTTACTTGGTGTGCTCCTGTCAGTTGGTAATTACAGCACTGCATGAGTTTGTTTCTCTGCATTTCAGATGCTGCAGGAGCGATTCCGAGAATTTGCCCGAGACACTGGAAACATTGGCCAGGAGCGTGTCGATACCGTTAACCACATGGCAGATGAGCTCATCAACTCTGGACATTCAGATGCTGCGACAATTGCAGAGTGGAAGGATGGACTCAATGAGGCCTGGGCTGATCTTCTGGAGCTCATTGACACGAGAACACAAATTCTAGCAGCCTCTTATGAACTGCACAAATTTTACCACGATGCCAAGGAGATCTTGGGACGTATTCAAGACAAACACAAGAAACTGCCTGAGGAGCTTGGCAGAGACCAAAACACAGTGGAAACACTACAGAGAATGCACACGACATTTGAGCATGATATCCAGGCACTCGGCACCCAGGTGTGTAGCAAACAAATAGTGCTGGCTGTGGGTATAGGAACCTGAACTGCAGAGTTTGGTTGCTGCTCTGGGCCCCTTCATGGCTAGGAGACAGGGTGCTGCCAGCTGCTTTTCAAGTGTATTTCTGTGGGAATAACTTCACCTGCGTCATTCTCTTATCTGTCTTTCTACTTCTCTGTCATTGCATTAGGTTAATTAGTTTATCTAAAATAGAAATCCATAAGTACACAGATTTCTGAATATGTAGGTAATTGTTAAACATTACTGCATTTCCTGTCCTTGGTTGAAGAAGAATTCATAAAGACAGAGAGCTTCTGTACTGATTTAAAGTAAAGCAGCTCCTGACAGTCTCAGGCTGCTGTGTGCGTGGAAATAGAGAGTGAATGGAGAGACACAAGGGTAAAATACTTCAGAGGACCTTTCTCTGGTTGCTTCAAGCAGCAGCACCAGCAGTACACTATGTGGCTGATGTGGTTGGAAAATAGCTTACTGTCTTTTCAGTCAATTTCTGAAAGTCATGGAACAGATACTACATCTGTAAGAATTTATAATGTACCAGAGGTAATATGAAATACAGGTTTCAGATTTTTCTGCCCTTTAACATTGCTTTTGGGTATTACATTAATTATGCTGGAAGCCACCTTAGATGTGCCTGCTCCATATGCCATCTTCATCTCGATGAATATGAGTCACAACTCTACTGTTTCATGGAAGAATCGATATTCCAAAGGATACTTGGAGGACAGGGGCAAATATGAAGGGTTGTGTAAGCCAGGTTGGGGTTTTTGTTGTTTAAAAAACACCAAAAAGCCCCAACCAAACACTCTTCTGCTAGGCACTTTTTATTTTTCCTTTCTGAGAGGCAAAGGAAGCCTGAAGACCTACATAGAGGCTTTCTGACTTGCTTATGAATCTGGACATTCTGACTTAAGTAATGCTTTTTATGATGCTTCCTAACAGCAGTCTGAAGAGATTTAAAGTACATAGTCCAGGCTAAGATTTTGAAAGCAGTCAAACTTGATCTAATTCTGAATCTTTTGAAACCAAGGTATGTTAAATAGAAGGTGGCAGCCATTCAAACAGCACACAGGGGATTCTAAACAAAAAAACAATGTTTGGCTGCCAAAATGAGAATTTTGGAAGAGAACAAATTTCTTAAGGAATGGAGAAATTACAACTGACTGCATTTATCTCAGTAGGTTGGAAAAGATAGCTTATATAGCCAAGCTGCCTGTTTACACTTGATTATGTTGCAATTTACATAGCTGTTTACACTAGAATAAAGAGGATATAGCAACTGTTTGATTTTTTTCAAGTGTTTTACTTTCAGAACCTGTAGATTTTATATATAAAATGGGAGACATTCACAAAACACCAGTCTCAGTTCTCAAAAAGGTAATTATAATCAAGACCTTAATGAAGGAATATGTATTCATAGCGCAGACCTGTGGTGAAAGCACTTAGGATCGTTTTCGGGTGGAACACTTAGAGCACTGAGGTGGATCATTATGACAGTGAGATGATCTCTGTGCCTGTAGCCAGAAGGCTGTTTAATTTGATATTCAAAATTTAGAACAAAAAAATTTAAAAAATAGACAAAAGCTAATAGAATTATTCCAGGCTCAAAAAATATGTGAAATGGTCAAGACAGTGTTTGGAAGGAAAAGAGATTTCTAATAGTAGAAGGATCTTTGAATTTCCAAATTGTTTGAAGTCATTGTCTACATTTTTGCAAAATCAACTCTGTCAGCTAGAGTAGTGTTTTGATACAGGAGTTCCTGAGTAGCATTGTCACTTGTGTGAGAGAAAGAAAATTTGGTGATAAAAGTGGTCCCCGTTTGCCCTGTCATTGAGCAGTCACTTTGTATTGGCATCACGTTTTACCAGAGGTTTAGGCAGTGGCAAATCTTCGCTATTTTGGGGGTCCCTTGACCCAAGAATCTTAAGTAATATTCTCATAGGGATATATGGACTTGATAACAGAACAAATCTTTTTAGTATCAACAGATCACATACATTTGCAATAACTTTAGAAAGCCATTCAGATGATGAATTAGCAGCTAAAATGTCCCTGTATTTGTGACGCAGAAGTATCCAAACACTGATGCATTCCTCTCATAAAAACACCAGGTGAGACAGCTGCAGGAGGATGCTGCACGCCTTCAGGCTGCCTATGCTGGAGACAAAGCTGATGACATCCAAAAGAGGGAAAACGAGGTCCTAGAAGCGTGGAAGGCGCTGTTGGATGCCTGCGAGGGCCGCAGGGTTAGACTGGTGGATACAGGAGACAAATTCCGTTTCTTCAGCATGGTTCGTGATCTCATGCTTTGGATGGAAGACGTCATCCGACAGATAGAAGCCCAAGAAAAGCCAAGGTAATGTGAAGTATCTCTTCTCTGTCAGAAGCTAAGGCTGCAGGTCAGTTGAGGAACATCTATAAGACTGCACCAGAAATTCAGAGAGGCTGTCAAAATCTGATGGTGGTGTAGCAGCTTGCTGTTGGATGTTGCTGCTCAGCAGGGCCTGGGGGCCACTGAAGTAATTGCAGTGTAAAATTGTGTTCAAAGAGATTAAGTCTCACATGATTGTTTATTTGATCTCTGATTTGGACCAGGATGGTGCTGTTCCTAAGGAAAGACTGCTAACCATCTTGCTTCCTGAACTACAAAGACAATCTAGGAATTGATGGGGGTTTTATGATACAGTTCTGGATTAGTTTATTTGTTTGAAAATGAAACAGCTGTTAAATCTGGAATATGTGTTTCTGACCCATGAATTGATTGTTTAGGGATGTTTCATCTGTTGAACTGCTAATGAACAATCACCAGGGTATCAAAGCAGAAATCGATGCCCGGAATGACAGCTTCACTACCTGCATTGAGCTTGGCAAATCTCTTCTGGCAAGAAAACACTACGCATCAGAGGAGGTACTGTGCTTGCAGAACATGTAGCAACCACAGTGCAGCTGCCCTATAGGTTTTGTTTCATCTGGAGAAACTTGCACTGTGTAATCTACAGATTAATAAATTGCATATTTAGTATGACATGCACTACTTCAGGGACTGCTGCACTTACTTGCTACGGTAAAATTAGTGTATGACTTAAATCTGTGAGTTCGTGTTGAGTAGCAGAGATGGCACCTAGATTTGAAGTATCATTTTCAGTCTGTGAAATGCAAATAAGATGTTGCATTCAGTTCTGCAGGGAGAAAGCTCTGAGATGGCTGTGTTGGGAGAGGTGACTTCTTTAAGCAAGAGCAGATAAACAACCAGGAGACAGCCTGAGTTTTTTAGAGGGTAACTGGAATGCTGCGAAGACGCCTGCCAGGGGAAGGAGCAGGAAGAAGTTTGTCTCATAGGAAGTAAATCCAGGGAACATCAAGAGAAAAATTGTATCCAACTGCTTAGGACTTTGATTTATTTTCTAACTTGTCTAGGCCGGAGGATAGAGGCTCAGCCCTTGTTTCTTCCTGCCCTCCCTTCAGTGGAGGGAGGATAGCCAACTGTCATAACATGCTGCCCACTCCGGGTGTGTATTTTCTGTGTCTGCATTAAGCACAAGTGCTGTGGAGTATCCTCAGAAAAAACTGCTCAGGCACTGGGAGGTTTTGCCAGCCAGTATTTACCCTGAGACTAATATGGGCCTTATGCTGGCACATCAGTGTTGTTAGTGCAGGTAGCTACAGGCTTTTTGTCACAGTCATGGGCAGTGCATTTTGCATTATTTGCTAGAAGAAGAACAGATGATACAATATGTGGTTCCACCGTTTAGATTTGTTTGTCCATTATAATTTTATCAAATAATCTCAGTGCTGTAGTTTTTAACAGATACTGAATGCTTATGCGAATGTGATATTTTAGTTCAAATGTCATACTTATTTATACTTTGAAGAGAGAAACAGCTGTTTTATTCCTGTTAAAGTCATTTCCTGACAATCTAGCACAATGCATTTCGTCAGTGCCTTTTGCTGGCGTTAACAGCTAAGGTGGTGTGGTGGGGTGAGCCTGGTGCTTGTGTAACAGTCCTGCATTCTCCTTTTCAATCCAGATCAAGGAAAAGCTGCTGCAGCTGACAGAAAAGAGAAAAGAAATGATTGACAAATGGGAAGACAGATGGGAGTGGCTGAGACTGAGTAAGGACGTCCTCAGATTTCTTTTGGGCAGGGCCATATCTAATTCTCTCTTCACTGTGTCTTTCTGAGCATTGAAAAAACCTGCAGCTCCTTATTCTTTTGTTAGCAGTGCTTGAAGGTGTGTTTGTACTGTAACAACAGTAAGATTCACACCTGTCGGTTGTAAAATAATGGAGAATCTGAAAACAAGAAACCTTCACCAAAGGTCTTATGCTATTATGGTTGATTTTGGAGCTAGGTGAAACACATCTACTGTATTTTGCAGGTGTCACATTTCAACTGTGTTTCTACAAAGGATGCGCTACTAAAAAATAGGGAGGAGTAAAGCCCTGCTACTGTATGCATGTAATGTGCCTGCATTATCTGAGAGGCTAGCGTGTTGATGAGCAGTTTGCTGACTTTTAAACATTTTAGTGTCTTGCAAGTTTTACACCAGCAGCAACAACCCAGTTCTGATATTCAAGGAAAGTGATCCATATCTCATATATGAACTGAAGCCTCTGCAGCAGACGGTTGTCCAGGATCTCAAAACGTATAGCATAGTGTAGGCATTTTGTGGGATTCTGGGCTGCTCTCTATACTTTCTTCATTGATTCTGAGCCTCAGCAGGCTTTAAGAAGTACGGTAGCATGAGTGGTTGTCCCCGAGTTTGGGTGTTCGTACCATATTCTTCATAAAAATTGCTTGATCCTATTCACAAAAGCAGTAGAACCTTTTTTCAGCTGTGAAGACAGGAGGAAAGAAACCTGGAACTGCAGCAGTGTGGGGAGCTAGGGCCTACAGTCTAGCTGTTCTGAGACAAGCCAGTCTGAGGAGGAAAACCAGCAGATAACAAACTTTCTGCTCTGAAGTTAGTAGTTTACAGTAGACTAGAACAGAAAGGAAACACTGAAATGGCAAAGTCTATCGAAGCGGTGAAGGTGGGCCTTTTATTTTTCCTCAAAGCAAAGCCAACAGGACATATTTCTGTCTTTTAAATGATTAATTTCAGTGAACTTAGTTAAGGAAAACACTCAGCCATATACATTTACTTTTTTCCCTGAGCTATGTTTAAGTAAATTCAGAAGATGCCTGATGACTTAATGATGCTCTTTTTGACATTCATGATGCTAATGTCTGCACATTCTTTACTCAGTTTTGGAGGTACACCAGTTTTCAAGAGATGCAAGTGTGGCTGAGGCCTGGCTGCTGGGACAAGAGCCCTACCTATCCAGCCGTGAAATAGGTCAAAGTGTTGATGAAGTGGAAAAATTGATTAAGCGGCATGAAGCATTTGAAAAATCCGCAGCTACTTGGGATGAGAGATTTGCAGCACTGGAAAGACTGACCACGGTGAGTATTATAGGCGAGAGTAAGCTTTCTTGGCCATTCACCTTCATTTTGATGCCATCTGATTGCTCAGAATAACTCCCAGCGTCACCAACCTAATCTCCATCTGTTGATCTGCCTGTTGATCAGCCTCAGCCAATCACCCAGAGCATGAAGTTTTATGTTCCCAGCAATTCTAAAACTCTCTGGTTCATTTGAACTCAACAACCTACAAGGAAAAAGCTTAAGTGATAAATGACCTTAGTAGGCAACACGAGCTGTCTCAGGCCCAGGAGTGATGACCCAGAAGCAAATTTAACTGCTGAGCAGTTTGCTCCAGCCCTCTGCCATACAACTTATATTGCTAAAAGGGAAAGGGGATTCTGAGCAAAGACGACCCAGATCCAAACACTTGAAATGATTTTTGGTTAAAAGATGACGGGAGGAGGAGTGGTGGGGAGGGGGGTTCAACGAAAATGTTTTGTTGTGTTTTGACTGCTCCATTACAAGGCTGTGTTGTCCCTTAGAAAGACCTAATAAGCCAAAAAAACCCCACATTTTGAGCACAGCTGCAATGTCAGTAATTAATGCTTGGAGAGCATGTTACCATCTTTGGAGAATAATTTTACTTTAGACACTAAAATTGAAGTGGCTTAATTTTTCACACATAGTGAGCATCACAGCTGCAGACAAAATGAATTGGAGTTTCTCAGCATCTTCAGAAATCAGGCTAGCTTTATTTAGATGGGTAATTTCAAGGGTTTGGATGTGGAATACTTTATTTCTTTGTATGGCAAGTAGACAAGAGGATGTCACTTTTGAATATTTTAATAGCTTGGGCTGCCTTCTTCTTTGTCTGTTTTTGTTCTAATAGAATGAATTAGAAAAGAAAGAAACATGGACAGTGGTGAGCTGCTGCCATGCACTCCGCTTGATGTTAAAGGGTCTGATACTGTATGCCTTTACTGAGAAACTCAGTGCAACAAACTTTGCATGATTATTACTTGTAAATACTGACGCCTTCAAGTTTTATTCAAATAAATTTTAATTTCAGTAAAGTTTCAGAAAAACATACAGAATTATTTTTAGTTTCTGGGAAGGCCCCTGAAAAATGTGCAGTGCTTTTAAATGCACAAAAATGTTTCATTTCTCAGTTGGAACTGCTGGAAGTACGTCGACAACAAGAGGAAGAGGAGAGGAAGAGACAGCCGCCCACTCCAGAGCCAAGCCCAAAGGTTGCAGAGGATGCAGACTCCCAGAAGCAGTGGTAAGCCCAGGGTGTGGGAAGCTGAGCTGCGTACTTCACACTGTTTCTTCAGACAGAATTCTCAGGCTGAAGAGGCATTGTAAGGGGAGAGTCTGGAGGTTGCATAGTTTGGTAATGTGACCCTTTTTAGAAGACTTGGTGGATGTAGTTTATGGGGACAGGACCTTTTCCAGACATCCAAATTTGCTGCTAAGTTGACTTTTCATCATGATGCAGTGTTACAACTGCTGAAGTGTACCTGGCCCTAAAGTAAGAATGCTGGTTTTTACACTCCCTGTGTTATGAATTAGAATTTCTGAACAATGTTGGCTTTCTTCTTTAATGAGCATCAGTTGCAGATAAATTTCAAGCCACATCCATGGAACATTAACATTTATAAAATTACTTACGTGATAGGAGTAGACTTATTTGTAAGGTAAATGTCAGGATGTTTTGATCTCACTTAACGCTGGATTTATTCAGTTGGGCCTGAGAATTTTAAGAACTTGATTGAATTTCTGAGGTGTGCAATATTCAGTAAGAAAATCTCATTTTGGTGAAAAAAACAGGTGACTTTCAAGAACTTTATACAGTTTCTTTTCTTTTTCCTCTCTCCCAACAGGGATGGGACAAAAGGAGAACAGGTTTCCCAAAATGGTTTGCCATCAGACCAGGAATCTCCACGGGTTAGTTACCGCTCCCAAACCTACCAAAACTACAAAAACTTTATTAGCAGACGGACAGCCAATGACCGATCGTGGTCTGGACTGTGACATACAGAATCATTTGCAGCAAAAGACACCTTTTTTTCAGTATGGTTGACTGGTACTGGTTTAATCTTTTGGCTTCAGATTTCCCTGCTGCTTTTCTCTTCCTTCCCATCAGTTGACTTTTATTTAATTAGCAGCCCCTTGGAGATATATTTGCTTCACTTTAATCTTTGTTTATTTGAATCTCCCCACTGACACTCAGTTGCTTTAAGGTGACACATTTATTTCATGTTATTTACTGTGAGTTTTTCATGTCGCTAATAGTATTAAGATTTTCCAGCTAAATCGTCCTGTATATGAGTAATTGAGTTTTAATGAGATTACATCATAATGAAGAAGAGAACTAGAATCTGACAGGTATGACGCATCGAGTTATACTAACAGGTTTCAGCACGGCAACATTATTAAATCAGCTGCATTAGCAAGCCAGTTATTTACAAGGCCAAAGATAATCCATGCAAGTGAGCTCGACAGTAAAGGCTGGGAGGGAGGGGAGAGTTGTAACTATCAACAAATAAAAGCCTTATTAAGGTTAGTTGTATGACATTCCATGCAGAATGGACTCATTGACTGCAGATGAAAATAAACGTGAAATAAAACATTAAACACTAGTATCTAGATTTATATTGATATTTAGTCCCCATGAAGAGTTGTGATCTTGCTGAACAGCTGTTTTGGGGCTCCATTTTGCCTCGGTCCTGTCCAATTTACACTACAGCAATTCGATTTACTGACACTGGAGAGAGAGTGGTATAAATGAGAGTAGGGTGCAGACCCTTATGGGAGAGGTTGTGATGCTTTTCTTTAAAACCTAAACAAAATACGTTGGTCTAAGATCCCAGCTCTTTATTTTATATAGGTACAGTCTGAATGGTCCATGCCTTATGTGTTCCTTCTTAGTAGGGGACGCCCCAGTGGAGTCAGTATGCATGCCAATAATTTTAATGTTCAGCCATAAAAATACCAGTAAATATGTATATATAGGTAAAGCAACACAGTAGTTGAAAACTGGCTTACCTCTCTGTTACCTTCCTGTAAAGCCTACTTGCTTCAATTAATGTTTTGAGTGGTGAGAAAAATGGCATTTCTCTTTCTTATGTTTTTGAACCTCTCTCTCTGAGGTCATATTGAGTGTGGGAAAGGCTCCTGGCAGGCTCAGATCGGTGGATATTGGAGCTCTTACCAGTACTGCAGAGGAAGTCTGCAGAGGAGGACTCTGGGAGGAGATGCCTTTCAGCATAAGGTTATCTTTCAAATAGCCCATCCCAGTTACTTTTGGGTCTGCACACAGACTCTGTCAAGGCTGTAGGATACTAAGCAGTTCTACCTTTTTCTTTCTTTAAATAAAGCCTTTTAGTTAATCTTTAATATTAAATTATGAAGTGAGCTGTCTGTTGTACATTTTAATGTTTCTGAAATTGTATATAGTTGTGACAAGGAACGTGAGGTGGCCTGCAAGCACATCCCAGATCATCATCATCTTGTTGGTTACCACAGCCTTATACATCACCTGTGTGCTTCTCTTTTTTTTTATTTTATGATACTTAATGTGTTTCCATGTCAATCTTTGCCATCTGCACTTCAGTCTTTCATGAGAGCTTCTTAGCTCAGTTCATTGAATCTTGTGTTGCAATGCATCAGATGTACACAGCTGTATTGTTGCTGATTTGAGGTGCAAGATACGTCGCTGTTGGTCAGAACTTTGACTTCTGACAACTAGCTGAGTGGTGCAGCTGAATTGTTCTGTATTGGCTGAGCTGGTAAAGTGAGAAAAAAGGTGATTGAAAGGATGTGCTTCAGTAATTGTACTTTTGCTGTAACTTGTCTTTCCACTTCATGATGCATGTTTTTTTTCTTTTGTCAGGATAACAACATATAAGCTTCTTAATGCTTTTAAAAATCCATATAAATTTATGCAAATGTTCTGGTGACTGCCTACACCAGTGTTGGCTCTCTGTGCCCGTAAGAGTATGACAGTTCTCAGAGCAGGATAGCTGTAGCTTCAGACTCCCATCTGGGAAGCCTTCAGATGTGTTCTGGCTAAAATGTAGTATGTAAAATTAATTTATAAAGATACACTTTTTTACTGGTATTAGTACATTTTTTTATATATAAAAAATACACTTCTATTATTAAGAAAAATTAGTTAAGTCATTGATTAAGGTCGTTGTTGTAGGCACTAGAAGTGTAAGATTTCCCCTATTTATTATAGCCTGTGGTTCTGACTTAAAATATTAAAATGGTACTTATGCCAGAACAATATACAGGCTGTCATCTATTTGCATCTGAAAAAGGCAAATACCTTTCTAATTATTTAAGCTGTGGTGCAGAGACTTAAGTAGATGAAGTAAACATGATGTTGCTTCATGCACTATGAAAATTGAAGGGATGTCTCCAGTCATTGTCACCAGCTGTCTTGTTGCATGTTACAGTCCTGATTTAAGTATCTCAAGAGTAGTCGTTAGCCACTAAAGCACTTGGAACTAACCTCTCAGTCACAATTAAGAAAACTGTATTTGTGTACGTGATAACTGTTTTGTTGTAACAGTACAGTTTGCTATTGATGTTTGTCCTCCATTGCGTTGTCTCTGCATGCCCAGTGCATGTTCCCATTAAAGTTTGTTTAGCTCCTGTTTTTTTCTCTATTTTCATGACACATTCTTCGCATAGCTGTTTATGATTCAGATTTATTTTGCTTGTTTTCTGTTAATTGTAGATAACACATGAAAAGGAAATAAAACCCGAAAGAGCATCAGAAAAGCTTTTCATAGCCCTTTTACAATCAGTAGAATTTTCAGTAGAAGCTACAGGCCTGATTGTGCAATTGAAGTTGGCAGTTATCTTTTGAAACCACAGGCTTGGAGGTTACAGCACTGAATTACATGCTATTTCCCATAAAAACATGATAAGTAGCTGTGCAGTGGCTGCTGTTTTGAAAGTGGTCTGTTTTACTTCAGATTAAGTGGTTATAGGTACCCCAGAATTGGTAATATTGTCACATCTTGCCAGTATCACTACATGCTACTTTCAGCATCGGTTTAGGTCACAGGTAGTTCTGGACAATTGATGTTGGTTGTTGAGATAAGTTACTGTGGTCTCTGTAATTCGTTACTGCTAGTCACAAAGGCTTCGTATATCTCAGACAGGGATCCAGCCAGCTGAACAGCAGAGCATTTGAAGTTAGTAGCTGTCACTGGTCAAGAAGACTTGCAAAGAGCTGTCCTTTCACTTGAGCACGATCTGTTGGCCATTGGTGATCAGCACCCGTGGTGATTGAGCTTTTGTTGGTGAATCACTGGTTGTTTATTTCTCTACCTGTGTCACAGGAGCTCTGCTGGCAGTGTTTGGGTAATCTTTAGCCTGGTCTGTTTATTTACCCTCTCCTCCCTTTAATGCAACATTTTTGTTAATATTTTGGGACTTGAACACTAATAGTGGGGTTTGATGGCTTAGATTTATCCTAGCAGCAATTGATATTTACTTCCACTGGGTAACGGTGCAGGATAGATGTTTCCTCTTACCAGCTAGGCTGTAAGGCCACGTGTCTGCAGGGACAGAGTAAAATAGACATGGCTGAAGTGGAATGTGAGCTGTGATCCTTTCCCTGTTTCAGTGGTGTAGTGTCTGTACTCTGGAGATTTAGATTGCTTAAAGGCAGTTAACCAATCCTTCCCATATTCATAGCAAGTTGACACTTAGCTCTTCCTAGGTCAATATATGAGGTACAAAGGTGTGAGGTACAATAATGTGTACTTGGCAGGTATAAGAAGTTCTAGCAAACAGTGGCAAAATTTAGTTTGTTGCATAATAATTTGGCTGCTTTTGAATTGTCCAGGCCATGTGCAGAAGTGGGAATGTCTAATTATTGTGCGATTCACAAATACCTGCTTGTCTGCATAAAAACAGTCCAGAATGTTTGTAATCTACTAGAGCATTAGCAGCACTAAGCTTTAGTAACTTGCTAATAATAATAATACACACTGGTTGTGTAAGTCCTGAGCTGCTACCAATGGCTCTACATGTCAAAGTAATGGTACAAGAAAAAAAAAACTGGGACCAAGCTGCATTTCAAAAGCTTATAGCCATTAGGATTCCAATTTAAATGATTTTTGGATGAATGGCTCCTGAAGACGTCGACAGCTTGACCAGTCAGAGCTGCTGGAAACATGGCTGCTCTCTAGGCTATCTCGATCACAGTGCGACAGGCAACGCGATCAACAAAGCAAGTGATGGGCAAGGCCTTGGTTCTGTCTTTGTTTGGGGGTAAATAGCTGTGTGATGTTGTGTGACTGTGGTGGTTTTCAGTTCCTTTAACAAAAATCCAATCCACCTAATAACAAAAGTCTGAAAAAAGACCTTGATAAATTGACACATGACCTCATTTCCCTTGTCTTTAAGATCCAATATCCTAACTGGGATGGTGGAGATGAAATGCATGGTGTAATCTTTCTAATTTCTGCATGTTTTGATTTTGTTGTGTCACTAGGGGAATGGGGCAAGCGGGAAAGGAGCTTTTACAGAAACAAATAAATTGCACAATTTTTTGTAAATGCTCCTGGGCAATTTTGACATATTTTTCTGCTGACTTATAGTTAATATCTTTTAGAGACTTTTAATACCCCAGTAATGCCATAAATGTATTTAAGGTGGCTGATGTGTATAACTTCTACTGTTCCTCTAGGTTTGCAGAAAGTGTGATTGTTACTGTTCCAAACATTTGAGTACTTAGCAACAGAATTGAATGCTCTCATTTTAGGAATAATAATATATTAATGAATATGAATTGACCAGCAGAGCAAAGCACAGTAAAATTCACACTGATGTTTAGCTGCTCTTATTTTCCCGTCTCTCTACCTGTAAAATGGGTACTAATCCATTTATACCTTCTAATTTCCTTGGCCTTCTGTGTCTCCATGGAGTGTGAGAAAGATCTTACAGGCCTGTGTCATTCTCCAGGCAAAGTTTATACACAGCCACGTTTTGCAGGGAAACAGATTAACTGCAAGATACCTCCATGTTGTAAGGCTTCTAGCTGAACTTTTTTCCTGCTGTTCCTAGGTGGCAGAAACTGCAGAAACAAATGAAATGGTCAATGGAGCTGCAGAACAGAGGACAAGTTCGAAAGAGTCTAGTCCCATTCCTTCCCCAACGGCAGACCGCAAAGCCAAGACCGCCGTTCAGGCCCAGACTGCTGCTACCCTACCAGCCAAAACACAAGAGATTCCTTCAGCTCAGATGGAGGGCTTCTTACATCGCAAACACGAGTGGGAGACACACAGCAAGAAAGCCTCGAGCAGGTAGAGTACTAGATGCTTAATGCAGATAATTGCATCTGAACTCACCAAAATGTAAGACAGCAGATATTATCCCTGCTGCTGTTGTCTTCTCACAGCTCCTGAAGACCTTTCAGGCTTATGCTCCTGTAGCTGTAGGAAGTGTGTATGCATGGTGGAGCAGTATATTTGATGAAGTTGCAATCTAAAGATATGTTGTAGAAAATGCAGTGTTAGCCATATTTGGAAGGTGGAAAACTGAGGCATGAAGACACCATGACTTTCCCTCTTCACATGATGAATTTGTGGCAGTAGTGGGATTTGATTCCAGAGCTCTCAAGTTGTACGTTACTACAAGAAAAGAAAAACACGTAGGTGTGAGAATAGAAATGTCCCCATTCTTCTGACATTTTCTGTTTGCACATTAGCACTTTCCACCTACTCTGTAATCTGTTCAGAAGCGAAAAGTGGGTGAAGATGATTTTGTGTGCCTTAGCTGATTCCATTCCTAAGGACCTGATCCTGCGGTTCCCAAACAGGCAAAACTTCTGAGATTTCTGTCTGCACTGGAAAAGCAGACTGGGGCCCTCCAAGACCTGAGAGAGCTTTTGAAACCAGATTTATGACTTGGCTGACAAGGCAAATGTTGACTAGCGAGTGGTGAGCTACACCAACATCTGAGGGATTTGGTAGGAGCTGAAGTACTCAGCAGAGATGAGTGCAGATCACAGATGAGAACAGTACTACCATGATTTTTGTTCAGCTGGAGTTGTTCACACTGGAGAACTACCTTGAGGCAGTGACAGCCACCAATACTAATATCTAGGGACTCTTTTTTCTAGTAATCATTGATTTTTGTAGCTGTATTAGAGAATGAGGTGGATGATGCCACTAAGACTGGAACAATCAAGGGTTTCACATGCAATCCTTTCCTTGGTTTGCAGCCCAATGAGAATTCCTTCTACAGTAAAGCATAGTCATTAAAAGGTCAATCATTTTCTCTCCCAAGTATGCAAACTGCCTACTCTACCAAACAATCTTCCCACTGTTAGGATGTGCTTATGTGCTATCAAAGAGAGCTCTGGAATTCTCTATCTCATTTGGCTTCAAGTCAGTACTTTTGTCTTGAAGCCATGCTTTTATGAGAGAGTTTGCTGTCTGCATTTTACAGGACAGCGTATGCTGTATTCACGTCCTCACACTGAACTACTCTGCATTATCATCTGGAAATAATTGCGTTTGGTTTCTCCAGTTCTGCAAGTTAAGATCATTAGGTTTATAAATACTTCTGTTGTTTTCTGTGTCTTGAAGATCATGGCATAACGTGTATTGTGTCATAAACAACCAAGAGATGGGCTTCTACAAGGATTCAAAAGCTGCTGCTTCTGGCATCCCCTACCACAATGAGATTCCTGTCAGCTTGAAAGAAGCAGTCTGTGAAGTCGCGGTTGATTATAAAAAGAAAAAGCATGTGTTCAAGCTAAGGTAAACCTGTTGAAGCATCTTGCCATTCCTTTGCGTTGTGGTGGATATGTTCACTGTGTGAATTCGTGGGAGGATCCAGCCCAGGAACTGATCATAATTATTAACTGCAATATCTACTTTTTTGAACAAGCTCTTCCTGTAACATGGTGTATGTATCAAAGGTGGGAAGCACAAAACAGTATCAAAATAATCTGCATTTTGTTTACATCTAGGACAAGACTAGATGTGTCTGCCTAAAGTTAGGAGCCTCCATTTGGAAGTGCTGGGCTTTTCAGCTGCTCCCTCCCCAGTATGGTATCTTGAGTAGTTATGACAGCAGAGCAGCTGCAGAATTTTGTTAGGTTTCTACAAAAGCTGTGAAAACTCTGGGTGTTGCCTGTGACTTCTGTATTTTTAAAGCATTGAGTAAACTTTTATGCTGTCCTTTGCAAAAGAGGAAAGATCTTCCTGAAGGAGCAAGTGCTGAAACAGTGATTGTCAGCTGCTGAAGATCACAGGCTCTGCAGTGCGTCCTGACATACTGGAACAGCTCCACTATCATAAGCATGTTGGAGTGTGTTTGTGCATGTATAGATGCTATGACTACCCTGTGCAGTCCCGTATGTCTGTCTGATTATGTACTGTAGCTAAACAAGCAGAAGTTGAAGCAGTGTGACTACTACTAAGCTAGATTTGTGATGGTTGTTTTCTTTACAGATTGACTGATGGCAACGAATACCTCTTCCAAGCCAAAGACGATGTAAGTTTGGTTTTCTCATTGTTTATTGCTGATATGATATCTGTGTTGTTGTACAACAGGAGAGAAGTAGCTGCTGAGAGGCCAGGGGTACATTTTAATTTCCTGGCCTGCAGTCTTGTGTGTACGTGTGCATAATGTGTAGATGCAGAAGCTGCCACTGGCATCAGCAGGGCTTTTCAGATATAGCTTCTAGTAGACGTCTTCTGCGGGTGCATAACCAGAGGAGTGCCAGATGATGAGTTAGGACCATGTTTCCTTTCATTTCCCACTTTTATCCATTCCCCTCCCACAATGTTGAGTGAATTAGAGAGGGCGTGTGACACGCAGATTGTAACAGCTTTCTGCCTTTGGGGCTTCTTGAAGGAGGAGATGAACACGTGGATTCAGGCCATCACATCAGCTATCTCTTCCGATAAAATCGAAGTGTCCCCGACCACCCAGAGCACTCCAGCCTCCAGCCGTGCCCAGACCCTGCCTGCCAGCGTCACAATAACCAGCGAGTCCAGCCCTGGCAAGCGGGAGAAAGACAAAGAGAAAGACAAAGAGAAAAGATTCAGCCTTTTTGGTAAAAAGAAGTGAACTCCATCTCCACACACTGCACTTCTCTGACCGTTCCAGTGGAATTCCAGCATGCGAGCTCAGAACCAATACGTTACTCTCTGTGCCTCATGTTCCTCAATGTGATTGACATTTTTTTATTTATAGAGCGTTTTAAAATAAAAAGCCAACAAAAAAAAAATATCTAAAGTTACAAATGTATGAGGTGCATTGGGCAGCTTCTGTAGGAGAGGGAGGACCAGGTTTTGGGGGTTTGTTTTCGTTTTTGTTTTGTTTCTTTTTTTTTTAAATGAAGTTAATGTAGATTAGATCTTAATATTTAAACTGTTCCTCAATTTTGTGAGGCTGTCTTGGAAAATAACCCACTCCTAGTGCTATTGGTATGCAAGGCAGCGGTGCTTTCGAATCTACTGTGCACATCAAAAACCAATGTACAAATTTTCAAAAATGTTCACTTCCATTTAAGGTTGTTATGCTGAGTCTTGACTAGTAGAGCCTCCCATTACAATTCTAACATTTATTAAAACGATAGTGTATGATCTTTGCTGTAACAGAGTGCAGGTATGCATTAACTTACAGACAAACCATTTATATCCTGGCGTTGGTTATTAACACAACCTGAAGCTTTTCTGCATCAAGTACGACAGATAAGAATGTTGGTGTACAAGGTGGATTAGCAGGCTGGTACAGTTTAAAATAATCTGTAATTTCAAATTGTTTTGGGTTTTTTTTTGTTTATTTTTTTTTTGCTGAAATACATTATATTGTATGTTTCAGATAATTCTAGTACAAAGTATAATAAGACTAGATGTATAATAAACCCTTTAAAATCATTGATAAGTGTAAAAGTGGAACTGAAGCATTTACTGGAAAAGTAATGTTACTCAAATGGTTACTTGCTTGTCAGCTGCAGCACTGTGTGTTATAATTTTGCTACATTACCTTGCTATTTGATACATAGTGTGCATTTCTCTGTCACTGTAACTATTGTAATGAAAAATTTTCATCTTACTGCACAATCAAAAATTACATTTAATAGGAATGAACTTTCAATGACTGGGCCTGTAGTCAAGAGTAGTACTGGAACTGGCTTTCAGTTGTATCGAACTGTACCTCTAGACTTTTACCCTATCTGTTAAATATATGCTATGTCATTAAATGCTTTTAAAACTAAATATGCTGGGTAAGTTCCTTATTTCATTTTTGACGATGTTAAATCATAATTTTGAAAGAGGATCAAAAATAAAGTTATTTTAAAACGTCATCTCTCCTGTGCACTGAAACAAATGCTTTCAAATGTTAATTCCATTTTTTTGTGCAAAAGTTCATACTGAAACAGTTGGTTTACCTCTTTACACTTTTCTTTACATTCCTTTACCCTTCACTTCCCACCTGCCCTCCCTTTCACCCTGCTCCCCAAGTTAGGTGCCAAAGAATAAAGAGGGAAGGAATTAAATCAATGTTTTGCAAAATACTTTGACATAGATATTTTTTGTGAGAAATAAATCCAGCAGAATCAAAGTAAGCATAAGCATAGGCTAGGGTAGTTGGACAAGTTACCTGAACGTCTTACCTGAGTGAGGTAAATGTCCATGTACTCGTTTGCAGGGAAAAAAAATATTTTAATCTTAGATCTCCAACTTTTTACCTACCCTTTACACTCAAGTGCTTGAGTCCTCGGTAAATCAGGCAATAACTGAACTGTGTAATTTACCAAGGACTTGTTGTCCTGCCCAGCTTAATTTCACTGGGTTTTTTTATGTCAATTTTTGTTAAACGCATCCCTCTTAAGGTACAGCCACTATTGTACTTCAGTGATGACAGACATTTAATGCAGCCAAGGTGGTTTCAAAGCTCACTATTTCCTTGACCTTGTCGGCATTTCAGACTGTCATCCTTTCAGAATTTTCTTTAAGTTGGATGCCATCTGGAGAACCATCTGAAAGGAATAGCTCCAAGAAGCCCTAGTAGGCATTAGAAGTTTTAAAATCAATGAAATATAAGGAACCTGTTTTTTCATTATTTGTGATTATTAAAATCCACTCAAATATAATTTTAGATGGAAATCTGATAAACTGCAGACTAATGTGTTTCCAAGCCACAGTTTTCTGAACGTGTCACCAATACTGTGTCTTAATTATTTTCCTGTGTTTTCTGGGTTTTCCTTGTTTCTGAAGGTTTGGGTTATTAAACAATAGAATATTCATGCACATGAGTTTTAATACTACGTTGTTCCAGTCTAATTATTAGTAAATGTAGGATAACACTGCTAGTCTTGTAAATGTGAAATTTAATACAATATAAAAAGTGGAGGCTTAACATTAGGAGAGATATGAAATACTCTTCTTAGTTGATTAAAGTACATAAAAATGTTGATGCCTTGCTATTTGTGTCACTTCAATTAAGCTATTATAATGGTCTTGACTACCTGTTGTGTGTAATCCTGTAGCGTCTTGGTTAAACATGCCTTCAGAATTGTTTTTCTTGTTTTGTCTTCCTTGTACTGCAAGTTGTTCCTGAAAACTCCTTGAATAAAAATCCTTTCTGCTTAGGAACTGATTTCAAGTTGCTGAGGAGCAAGAGTGAATTCTAGTGAGCCTGTTTTCCCTTCGGACCGTAAGGGTGCAGTTTCCGTGCAGAGAGAAGTGGTGGGTCAGGAAGAGCCGAGCCTTCTTGAACAAAGCCAGGTCAGAACAGCCAGGTTGGTGTGATAGTTTCAGTAGGGAGGAGGAAATGGGGAATCTCTCCTGGATGATGTGAAGGGGCTGCTGGGAAATACGGGAGAAGAAAAAAGACTGTAAGTATGGGTGATGGAAGCAAGACTCAAATTGGAGCAGCTTATCACTGCCGCTGCTGTTAACTATTGCAGAGGTGGCTGTGTTACTTCCTGAATTGCACCCCTAAGCATGGTTAGACCCCCTGATAGATGAAACATTATATTCCTTCTGGTTACCACACTGAAGGATGAGGATTTGTAGTACAGTTTAACACTACACTCCAGTTTCCTTGGTTAGGAGCTTTTGTAAGCTAACCCATATTTAAGTTGGTTTTGTTTCCTCTGGAGATACATTGAAAAAGTAATATAGAAGTTGAACCTTAAAATTTTCAAAGAAAATTAATTAAAGCCAACCACTTTTCAGTTACACCGCTGTCATTGTTATGAAGAAGAGAAATCGTCCTCTAATCAGGTCAGTCTGCCTTCCTTTTTTCTTCTTGGTGGGAGCCTTGGGTTGTATTCTCAGCTGAGAAGGTGTTGGAGAGCTGCACCTCAAGAGTCCTTTTCATATCCTGACTAATTAAGTATAATGTGGGAAAAAACCCAAAACTTATTAGCCATAGGAATTAAGCATGTGTTGGGTGGGAGGGTTTTTTTTCTTGTTCAGATTGATGCAAATAATCTGTTAATCCATCTGTTCTGCATAGAGAGTATGTTCTATTGGAGGGTTGCACTGTGTACGAGGAAGATTAATGGTGAAGTAAGAGAAATGTATCATTAATCTCCGTTCCTGTGAAATACTGCTTGAGGCGGTTTTGCACTTCACCTTGCTCTCTCCTTTATGATTGAGTTCACAGAGAATGGGCTTTAAATGTAGAGGGTCTTTAAGGAACATATTTTGTAATAAATAACCTGCGGGTATGATGCAGTTTTGCGTTGTTTTGTGTGTGGAAGTGTTGTTTTTTTCTACCTTGACAAGTGGCTGAATAAATATAGAAATCGACAGAAAAGTGAGTTGGAACAAACATTAGTCCTTTTCATTAAAAAAAAAGCTCAGAAAATCAGACTGTGCTAAATGTCTGACTTGTTAGTAATGAAATTACTGGGAAAAGCAGAATTCAGCTCTCTGACACTACAGCTCTACCTGTGAACTGAACAAGGCCACATCCTGACAACAGGAGGAACAGGAGCTCTCGGGCAGCAGAAGTGGAAGAAGGTTCCAGCTTGCTTTTCTATGTCCTGGTATCAAGAAGGTACACTTGGAGGTCAAGCAGAACAGAACTCAGGTAAGAAAGCACAGTGTTCTCAATGTATTGAGATTTGAATTGTCCCTACGGCTACAGAGTGCAGGGCCTGGCTGAGGAGTCAGCGTTCAGTGCTCGAGACTCTGATCTGTTTTATTCCTTACTGCTGGATGTAATTTATCCCCTGTTGTCAAGCATTTTTCTCTGGACTTGTGACAGCAATTAAATGGATAATCTGGTTCTAGTAGATTGGTTTTTTGTTTCAAAGGATTTTAGGCAAGATTAAAGTACAAGTAAGACGAGGCACAACATGAGCCCACAGTGCAGTACAGTAAATGCTGCAGTACCCAGGGCAAACAGTGAGAATAAAGAGGAAAGTATTACAACATAGATCGATTAAATGCAAAAAGCACCGGAGTTAGGGAGTCTGCTTCTAATTCAGCTTGTACCTGTTGTTGCTGTGCATTCTGACAACAGCTGGCAGGGCTGTGTCTTACAAGCAGTGCTAATGCTATCGGAGCAAATCAAGATGAGTTGCGTGTGCCATCACCTGACATCTGAGGCACTTGGTGTCACCGAGGTGGCAGAGTCGCCTCAGCAAGCCCTGCATGATCACATCTGCAGTCTGTCATAATGCAGCATATGCCACATGCACCCGGAGCATGGAGCAGCTGAGGGGGAGACCCTGTCCTTTCCAGCCTTTGCACCTGCTGGAGCGTACCAAAACAGGGTCGGGAGACCTGAAATGGTCTATTTTGCACTAAAATACTGATTTGTTCTGTAAAGTAAACTGGACACGGTACTCCAGATGGGGTTTCATGAGAGCAGAAGTAGAGGGAGAGAATCACCTCCCTCAACCTGCTGGTCACGCTTCTAATGAGAGAGAAGCTTCTGTGGGAAGATCAAGATCTGTACTGTGGTGGTGATAATTTTAAATTGATCACTGAGATTGCATGAAAAGATTACAGAGAGAATGCACCAAATGGGTGTCTGGATAAAGGCTGGCAGTATGCTGTTGGAGGTGAAGTCTCCCATTAGGTCTGGGAGACCCTTTGGGCAGGAGGTGCAGCACTGGGCTGCACAATGTTAGCGGTGCAGAGGTACGGCTCTGGCTGGGTCCATGGAACAAGATATTTGCTCTGTACTTCTGGGCTCTCAGCAGGGCTGAGCACAGGAGAACAAGACATGGGTTTTATTGATCTGCTGTACACGGCGGTCCTGGCTGCAGTTAGACATGCAGCAAAACAAATGCATTATGGCTGGTCAGAAGGGCTTCCTCTCCAGGCTTGGACATGAAAGAATATGGTATGTCTGATCGCTCAGAAATGGCTTGCTTTGCATTTGAGGATGGAAGAGATGCTATTTTTTTTTCTTTTATTTTTTCTCCCCTAAAACTATTTCTGGCCAGATCCTAGCATTTCATCAGTGCAAATGAGTATCTCCACCCGTGAGGAATAAGAGCTTAGAGCCAATTCCCCTCTATTGTTTTGTAGTTAAATTGTAAAATCACCGAGAGGCATCAATCAGGGCTGGATTAATGTAGTGCCAGGCACCAAACAAACAGAACTAGATCATGGTTCCTGCTTCTGATCCCTCCCCCCAAGTTCTTACAGTTCTTATATAATTTAAAAAATTATTTACAGCTCAAATGAGAGGTACCAATTCTGAAATACCAATTAATATGCCATCTCTGTGCATCTGCTGCACATTCATCCATAAAAATAGGAGTTACAAATGGCAATCTGTGTAGCAAAGATCTGGGGCATAACACAGATGTTTTTGAGAAGGAGAAATCTCAGTGTTGGTTGTTAATCACAGCTTAGAGATGTATAGACCAGGCAGGTTATATCACAGAGGATTGGGGTTCATTTGATAGGGGGTGCTTTTTGGCATCTTCTCTACAAGGCTCTGTCTCACGAATCCATTCAGTTGGATTTATACCCTGTCAGCACGGGCACTGAAAAGAAAACCTGAAAGCGCCAGTGATATTTGTGTTGTGCTGAGGATGAACGGCAGGTTGCAGTATTGAGGAACACTTTTAGCAACATGACGGCTCCTAATAGGAAGCAAAGAAAGGTCTTTTTTTCTTTTCTTTTTTTTTTTAATGGGAAAAAAACACACAACTCACCATGAAAGATAATGAAATCACAAAAACAAACAAACAAAAAAGCACCAAACAAACAATAAAATAAAATCCTTGAGAGTACTGATTATAGGAAAATAAGTGAAACTGAACTTGTAGTTCTGCATGTTTAGTTTTCAGGGTTTTGATGGGTTTTGGGGTGTTGGTTCATGACTGGTGCACCTCATTTCTATGATAATGATTTATGACAAACCTTTTTTTTCTAAAAACAAGGACATATCTTTAGTAAAACCATGTGTACTGTTTAATGGTTCAGTATGCATTTAAAACATCGTAACAAGCTGCTAAAAGCATTCAAATTCCGCA
>VZRW01006596.1:443006-574958 GCA_013398125.1 Aegotheles bennettii
AGGGAGCCCTGGGCAGGTGGCGGTGACGCACAGAAGTTACTTTGCCTTCGGGAAAAAAAAAAGAAAAACAAGAAAAAACAACAAAGCACAAAAGACACCCCTGCCTGCTGCTCGTGTAGGTGTGTTTTGTGCGCTCCCTTCTCCCCCGAGAAGTTGCCTGGGTCGCGCCGGCGGGGAGCGGCAGCAGATTATGGTGGCAGCGCAGCGCGGGGAGCGGCGGCGGCAGCAGCGAACCTGATCGCGAATGCGTTTGGCATCTCGGCTCGGCGGTGGGAAGTGCCACCTGAAGCTTCGGCAGCTGGGCAGGCACCGCTAACGCTTCACAGGGGGAAACCCNACCAGTGCCGCAACAACCTGTACTACACCGCAGGCAAGGAGGTGGTTTACTTCGTGGCTGGCGTCGGCGTGGTTTATAACACCAGGGAGCACAGCCAGAAATTCTTCCTCGGGCACAACGATGATATTATCAGGTAAGGGGGCTGACTTTTTCGGTGGTGGGGTGGGGTGGGGGTTAAAGGGAAGGGAGGAGTATGTAGGGCTGGCAGAATTACCCCCTCCTTGCTTCTTACAGCTCAGCTTGTACCTGTCGTTTTAAAGCAGCTCAGATTTGTCTGAGTGAAAGCTGGGTTTCTAGATACCGGTGATGATTATTTTTATAGCAGAGCTTCAAAATGTTGCAGTAATAACAGAGAAGGTTTTTCTATTGCACTGCACCAAAAGCCAAGCACTTCGTTTTGGTACAGAAATGCACTGGGAAGATCTTAGTGCAACAGTGCTGCAAAACTGTGGAGCCAGCACCTTGATCTTTCCAGAGCTGGGACCCTGGCTCACCGATTCTGATGTCTCCTAGAAGTCAGGTGTAGCTTTTGTCACACTCAGCAGATCCCAGCACGAGAGTGCCATTAATCTGGCACATAGGTCAAACTAGTATTTTTACATCATCCAGAAAATTTCACTCAAGATCAAGTTTTGCTGTTTGTACTCCAGCCAAAAAATCCAAGGCATGCTGGTGCAAGATGGCTACAGAAGCACAAGTCTTGCTCCTGGTCTGGCTACTTTTTTTGTCTCTTTCTTTCAAATACTGCCTAAGGAGTGGGTTTAATTGATGTTACTGTCTTACAGAAATTTTAATTTTACTGCACCTTACAAAATAATAAAAATGTGGTCACATTTTTATGTGGTCACATATGTGGTCACAGTGAGTTCAAGGTAGCCTTTTAAAAAACCTGTACAATATACAGTAATTTAGTAAAACAGAAAATTAATGTTGTGTGTATGACTTTATGGCAGAAATCTGAACCTAGAATAGCCTTACAAAGGATGTTGCCTGGTAATGACACTCCTCTGAGCACAACTAACTGCTGCTCTCCGTATTCACCTAATTCGACATGAATGAAATGTTCTTCTTGATGATGTGAAACCAGAATAGTCCCAGGTGACTCATGGTGAGGTAGTACTGTGGAAACATCTGCTGAAGTCAGAGTTTTGACACTTCCTAGCAGAATCACATAATTGTCATATAATCATTCTGGAGCCTTGTTTACTGACAACCGTCCGCTTTTCCTACTGAGAGCTTTTGACTGCTGTGCATCCTGGCAGGATTCTTCTCCTCCCCTTTATAACGCGTTAAAGCAGTAGCATTTCATGCAATACAGTGGATGCGCATAAAAGTTTATTCTGGTCTCAAAGGTGTTGTCAGCTGCAAAAGGCTGTTTAGACACTTGGCTGCCCAGATCCTGCAGAGAGGAATGAGTATTTGAGGTGTGCCTGCAGTAGTTTTCCTTGTTGTATGGAAGTTAATTTTGATACCCTATGGAATACCCAGTCTAATCCACATACAGACTTGTGTGTTTCTCAGCTTATGTGTAATTCTCATTAAATACCAGAAATCCTATTTGTCAAGACCCAGCTACGTATCTACATCTATCCACTGAGTTTTTGTTGGACAGTGATGCTTTGGTTCTCGCTTTTTTTTTCCTTCCTTCTTTTTTCTTTAATATTTCATCAACTGAGGAAGAATGTTCCGATTATTATACTTGACTAAACCTCTCTCCCAAAACCAATTGTATTATACAACTTTTGTGCATTTTACTTTAAGCCATGTCATATTAGGAGACTGCTTTTGGCAGCATCACATTTAGAATGTGCAATGGGAATGGAAGGGATATGGGAGTCTGGTATTTGTACTTCAACACTGCCTATGCCTGTTCTGCTCTTTAAATAAAGCCAGCAACCACCTGTTCAGGTTATCAGGTGCTTTGAGGCACTCGCTGTATGTCCAGCTAATGCTTTGGAAAGATGAGTTTTGCTTCTGATCTGCAACAAGATCAGAATTCTGCAGGATGACTATAGTTTCAACAAAGGATGAAACATCTGGGTCTAGAAAGCCTGAGCAGGACCCAAACAACAATTAATTTTAGGGGCCAAGAAAAGTTGCTGACACACAGGGTTTAAGGAAGCAGGGAATCTCCAAAATGCTGCTGGAATGTTCCCATGTTTGCGCCTGGTAATGGTTACCTCCTTTGCCACTGATGCACCTTACAGTCCTCATTGATGTAATTTCACATCACTGTAAGTACTTTTAAGTGGATGGCTCCTTGTGTGGTTATCACTGATATGCCTAAAAAATGCAGGAATTTAAGTTCTTGCATTTTAGGCTTCACAGCTATCATCCAATTGAGATGAATTGCATTAATGTACTTATCCAATTTTTCGGTTTGTTGGTATTGATTTGCCTGAGACCAGCTTCTAAGCAGCAGTGCGCACATTTGCAGTCCAACAGGCTGTAATTTCTGAAGAGATCTGAAACACAATTTAAAAAAAACCCCAACTTGCAGATTTTGGAAAATTCTGCAAAATCATTGAGACTGGAAGGCCTTGAAGTGGGCAGGGCATCTGCTGCCAAGGGTTGCTGCTAGCTCCTCCTGTGTTGAAAGGTTTCAGTGAGTATTATTTTGTGGGGGGAAAAAAAAGATGAACCCATGGTGTAGAGGGTTAGGAACCTGTCCATACAATCAAGTGTTTATTAAAATTACAAAAAAAGTGGATGTTTGTCCTTGGTGGAAAGGTCAGGTGTTTAAAAATGTAAGTTTAATGTATTTTCACAAATTTAATAGTCCTGCCTCTTGCTTTGTATCAAGATATTGCAGGTGGACATAATTAGGCTTGGGCTGAAGTGACTGGACTCTTGGATTAATGGAGAAATGCCATTTTCCCCAAGATTCGTATTTGAAAAATGAATTCTGTTCGTGTAAGGAGCTAACATCCTGCACTTAGCTGATCAGGTAGATGTTCAGAGTCTGAACACGAGAGCTGGGAAGTGTTCTGTTTTCTGTGCAAAGCCACTACAAGGTGCTGTGCCTCCAAGCTCTTCCTCCTTTTAAATCTCTGATGAGATGCGGTCTTGAACTACCTGATTTAACTTGGAAGTGAGCCCTGCTTTGTGGAGGGGTTGGGCTGGGTGACCTCCAGAGCACTCCTTTTTACCTACAATATTCTGTGATTCTTTTGTTAATTCCAGTTGTGTAATACAGTTCTCCTTGGTGTTATTTAGTTGAGGAATAGTTAATACTGTTGATAAACAAGTACTATCATTACAAAAGAGAATCAACACGTGGTTGAAACTAATAGCATTGGTTCTGGTCTCTGAAGACTGCTTGTGCATTTTGTTTGGAGATTGAAAAGAGATGTCATTTATGAAGTTTACTTTATAATCAAAGAGTGTGAAATACACCCTGTTCTCCCTCTCTCTTTTTACTTTTTTTAATGAAAGCTTTGGCTGTTGAGCACAGCCTAGCAGCTCAGGAGTGGCGAAGGTCACAATAGTCCTCCCTTCTCTGAGCTGCTGGCCCTATGGTTTACCCTGAGGTCTGTGTTACAGACCACAAAGCAATCATGGAATGTCTTGCATGGTAGCTCTCTGTTTGACTGTTATTGAAATGTGATCTAGCTGAAGCATCGTAGCTAATGTGCAATAGCTATGTAAAGGCACTGCTATTGCAACATTTAAATGTAGAAAGTGTTGTGTAGACGTATCATTACACATGGCACTGATTTTCATTCAATTCAGTCGTTTGTGCTTTGCAGGATTAAGTTTCAGAAGCTGTAATACTAATATATGGGCATCGTTTCCCTTCTTGAGTAGTTTAAAAGTGGGCTTTTTCAGCAGCCCATTGCAATGGCTGTTAGTTAAGGTACTAATGAGAATCTTGCAATTCATGCAGCGTCACTGCCTTCAGTGAAATTCACGCAAGTGTAGGATTTATGTTTAGTATAACCACTTGCAAGACTGGATCATTAGTTTTGGCAGTAATTGAACACTTTCAAAAGAACAGAAGGTTCTCTTACTTTCATATTGTGCATCACTTGTATAACAGCAAGCAATTAGATCACTCCTCTTTCTTCTCTTGAGGAATATCGAATGGAAGCAGTTCTTTCCTGTAACTTTTCTGCAGTTTATGCATGTGAAAGCCAATAAAGCTTACCACAGGAAACGGCAAAAATAAAAATATAATTAGTTGAGATACTTGTCAGTATAAGTTAAAATGCAACTTATTTATTTTTACAGAGTTCATTTGTTAACAGAGGTTCCCAACTTTGAGGAATTTTTCCCATGCTGTACTAATAAAGTCATTAAGTCTCCTTGTTCTTGTGTTTCCAAGAACTTCTGCACTATTGAACAGTTTTCCTGAATATGTCAGAACTTACTGAGAGAACTAACACCATAAATCTGTCAAGACTTCCCCTGCACTTTTTATATACCTTAGTTTCCTGTGTATCTGATATGTTGTAGTATTATGCATTTAGAAAAGCATATTTTACATCCCAATTGCCTTCAAACAAGTCACTTGTGAGGCAGAGTGCCACAAGAGACTGCTCCCTTCCTCAGGTCTCTCTGCAGTGTTTGTTGCCTGGGATTGCTATACCTGGAAAGGCAGGATGTTCCCTACGGATGCCAGAGCATGTTGTTTATGTAAGGCTGCTTACAATGTAAGAGCAATGTTGGATTTATCAGAATATTGCTGTAAGTATGCTGGTGTGTGTGTGTGTTCCACTGTGCCGACAGATTGAGATTAAAAATGCGGATGTGCCAGCGGTGATGAGATTATTGGGCTGTGAGAGTAACTGGAGGCCTGGTTTGTTCCTTAGAGTGATCATTTCAGGAGACAGGATGCCTATTGGAACATGACTGCGCATTTTCTTGTCTTTCTGCAGTTGGGGAAAAAGAAATATATTGCTTGAAGCAATGTCATATGCTGTTGACTGTAGTAAATGTAATTTTGGAGTAAGTAAATTGGTAGCAGAGGCATGCAAATCAACCCCTTGGAGCTGAAATAGCTAAATTGCACTTTAATACTTTTATTTAAAATAATGTATTATAATATTTCTGTTTCATAGAGTGGTGCTTATGTGAAGGGATCTAAAATACTTTAGATTTATGTTTAGGTGCCACTATTTGGATGGCAAGTGACAGCACTTGTTTGCTATAGAATGATGCTCAAGTTCCTGTGGTGGTTTTGTATCGCAAGTGTGCAGCAGACTGTGCTGTCTGTAGTTTGTGCTAAACCTTGACTTTAGTCACAGCAGGTGCACATGCAGGACTGCTAAAACGTAGTGAACTAAAAGTTAGCAAAGGAGCAGTGAAGCCATCCCAGATTTTCAACAACAGAAATTCCAGACCTGTTTCTTATGCAAATACTATGCAAGTTCCTATGCAAAGCCATTAAAACTTGAAAGACTTGACTTTGGTACAGCTAGGGTGAAACAGTATCTGAGATCTGTGTAAACTAACATGCTTTGGGAACTGTTTTGAGAAGAATTAAAGAAATTAATCCCCCGTAAAAACTCATCTAATCAGCTTACTGCTTCTTTGCTTCCAATCTCGAAAAAACAGGGGGAAATGCCATTTATTTCATGAAGTTCTGATGGCCACTCTTTTTGCTCAGCTTGATTTAGATTTTAAGTCTTTATTAGGGCATGAGCTTCTATAAATACTTGTTTCTTAAATATCCATATTAATGCATCAGACACGTTGGAATATCATTACAGTATCTTATTGAGCATGATATCAAAAATACATAGATCAGTTGAAAGTGTAGAGAAACCCGGTAGGCATTTGTAGCTATACGTCTATGAGAATGGCTGCCATTTAGCAACAGTATTTAAGCAGCCCAGTCTGTATAGATCCCAGTGATAAGTCAGATATGGTAGGAGAAAAATAAGAAGATTTATTGCTTGTCCAGTCACAGCTCGCTTGCTTGTTTGGACAAGTGTAAATATGTTTATTATTAAAAATCACAAGTAGAGTTTTGAGAGTTTAAATCATCAGCATTTAAATCTGGCAGGGGCTGCAAATGTCCTTCCAACATTTTCATCATGAAAACTGGCACCAGAGACTTCTCAGGTGAGGAGGTACAAGTTGCTCTAGTCCATGCTTTGGCCTTTTCCTCAAGGACACAAGGGCTGCACTTCCTTTGGTCAAAATGGGAGAGAGAGTTTTGGGTTTGTACTGCATTGCAGAAGAAAGCTCCTTTACTGTAGTATCTACTTGGGAACAGAAACAGGATTTTCAATTTAAAGGAGAACTTAACTCCTTTAAGTTCATAACATGCAATTATGATTCTGGTCCAAGTCTTGTGCACACACAGTGATGTCTGCATACGGTCTGGCTCCACTACTTCTAGAGGTTTGTATTTATTTTTGTGGCAACAGAAGGAGACCACAAGTGTCTAGAAGGATATTATATTGAGTCTTTAGGAAAGCTCTCTTTTCTTGAAAGAGCTATTTTAAATTTTTTGCTTGTCAGGCTGAAGAACTTTGGTTATTTCTGGGAATCAGATATAACCATCTCAGTGTGACAAGCTGCTTTGGGGATGGGCAGTTCTGTGATGCATTCCTGCTTATAATGCAATCTCTCCTTCCTGAGAGGTAAATGATGTAAGTGCCTTTTGCCAGAGAGTTCTCTGTCGGTTGGTTAAGTATCTGGAGGTGGCCTTGAAGTAAATGGACCTCTGTGTCTGTGCACCTGGCACCTTCACAGGTTGCAGTTAGGACTGGCTGTATAAATTCCCATCCAGCAGCTGTAGTCCTTTTCTGTGGTGTAGGAATGTAATGGTGTGATACGGCTGAGGATCTAACCCAGAGTTACTAATATCAGACTAATCTTGAAGACATACTCTAGTTTTGGCCTGTAGTGGTATTTTACGTCTTAATTCAGGAATCAGATTTTAAAGAATTGCGCCCAAGCTATGTGGCTGCAGAAAACAGCTTTTACAAAAAGTACTTAAAGCAGGTAGCTCACCAAAATCACAAACAGGAATGTTACTTTTTCTTCTTAGATGTAACACCATAAATCTGTCAGGTAAGTATTATTAATTGGGTAAACAAGTAATAATTCATTAAACATTTATAAAAATGCACAACAGATCTTTATTACACATAGTCCTTAAGAGGTATGTTTTCACAACAGTGTTACCAGGACTTGTTCAGGTAAGGCTGTTTCAGGGAACCTCCTAGATGCATCTGCTTCACAATGGCCACCTGGAAGAAACAGGAGTGGATTGTGCACTACAGTTTGGCATAAACGTGACATTTATTGTGGTGAAAAGGTTGCTTACCCAAAAGCTTGCTCAGAGTCTTCTAGGGTATTTCTAGAAGATTAAGATTATTGAACATGGGCTCAGTATACAAAAATTTTTGCTCTTTGAGACTTGAAAAGATTTTTGGGTGTTTAATGTTGTTAAATACTGATGTTAAAGTAATATCACTATGCTTTTTATTCTTTTATGCATGGCACTTTCTCTATTGCATTTCCCACGCTTATTCATTTAATGAGTTGTTTTCTGTACCACTTGTCATACTATTCAGAATTTAATTAAAGGTGGGATGGGGACACAACTTCTTTTGGATATGGGACTCTCTTGCATATGGAATTTTGCATATAAATTACATCACAGATCTCAAATGAAAATAAATATTTCAAATTAATTTCAAATGAAAATTCGGCATTTCATACTGTGACAGAAAATTTTGACAAAGAATCAGTTTAAATCAGGAGAGCTAAGTCTCTTTATTTCCCTTCTATTAAGTGAAGGGAGAACAGCTTTTCCAGAAATCTGCACTTCTGGGTTAGGCTCATCTCTGATGTTAGCCACAAGACCTTCTGGTGTCCTTTCTTCTTTGCATATACACTAAAAAGTTTTGCAATAACAGCTTAAGAAAGGAGTCGTGGTGTTGCCTGAGTAGGCTGAGGTTCTTTGGGAGCAAATGAGGGGAAAATAAAGCAGTCTGTATGATGGATTGTTTGAGATCTGACCACTACATAAGGGACCTTGGGATAAGCAGAAAATGGGCTAGGAGCACTAAAGAGGATAGTTCAGATCATTAAGCAGGTAGGCCATTAATGAAGTGGTTATCAAGCAGTTTGTATCCATTTGCTATGCATCAATGTGTGAAACTTTACCTCTGAGTATTGTTACATTGGCCTCATAGCCAGTAAATCAGCATTGGTAGCCTGCTGTGTTCATAAAGAGTTTTGATGATTAAGGTGAAGAACAACACAGTGATATTGGAATAAGGATTATGCGTTAGCCACGATTAGTTTCTGCATTTTTTTACCTTCTGAACAGCATACAGATCACATGACTTTTTCTGAATTGAAGAATATAAGAATATAAGTATTCACTTAGAACTTTGTTCTAAGTGAAACTTGTTTGATCTATGCAGTAGCATTCTTGCTGGGGCATTGCTAGCAGTTCGGAAGAGTTCTAAGAAGCAGCTGTGTGAGTGCTAAATATTTGATTTTGAACTGGAAACTTTAGAGCAAGCTGCTTGTAGGTCACACTACAGATCAGTGTAAATAGGTTTGATATTTACAATGTTGGTCTTGTAAGCATTAACTTTTTGTCTTGGTGTGACAGTGCAGTCAAGACAGTGACAGGTGATGGTTGAGAAAGGCAGTAGCTGCCAAGTGTGTTAAAGACTGGACTTCTTTAGGCAATAGAGGGCTGGAAAAGCTGATTTAGTAGTAATTGACACATTAAAAATATGTTATTTTGGAACTTGAGACTGGTCAGGATAACTAGTGTAGAAAATGCATGCATTTATTATTGGTGATGGTAAATCATTACTTTGAATCCAGCTGAAAGTAGGAAAGCTTTTACATTTCTGCTATAAATTGAATTTTGAGAAATAGATGAAAAAAGGTAGTACAGTTTAAGCCACACTATGTAACTGTAGCCACTGAATGTAGATAACTAGATTAATCCTTGCAATTGTCCTTCATAGCCTGAAGTTTAAACTTATACAATGGATCAGTGGAGGTACTTTATTTCTTTGTAAACTAGATTTCAGTAGGTCCTTAAACCTTACACACACCTTTCTAAACTAAGGATAGTAATCTAAGTGCATTTAGTTAACTGGATTTTCTTTTATTGCCATACCTGCTAATATTTCTGGTTGAGTGCAATTATTCATTCAGAAGTAGAACTAAGATGAGAAAATGTACAGGGAACTCCATCATGAATCCCTGTAAAGCGAGAGACAAAATTAAAAGGCAGTAATACAGCATGTGTGCACACACATGCACACAAAGAGTAAATATTGTTTTAAGAAAAACTGAAATGTTGAAGTACTTTGACATGATGAACTCCAGATACTGACATTTTAATGAATTTTGCATTTAATTAAATCCCTCATTTTCTATCTAAAGATGGAATGGGATCAAAACATGATGATTTCTATTTTTTGCTGTGAGCGAAATGTACTGGGCTGTAACTGGAATTTTACCCAGCCAACTAAAAGGGAGATTTGAATTACTGGAAGGAGAAGAGGCACTGAATTATCACAGTTGCATTCTGTTTTATTGTGAGCAGCAAATTTATATCCCTATTCATTTTATCTCAAAAATTTGTATCAGTAGTATACAGTTTTTGGACTATTCTGATATTCCTGTGGCTTATAGATTGCAAGCTACACTTAGCTGCTCTTGTACAGTGCTGCTTCCTTTAATTACATTTTAACTGAAGATAGATTGCTAACGAAATCATTTTCAATACTAAGCTATTTCTCCTATGACTAATGTCCTAGTCTGTATAACAGCCTAAAATGTCTTACTTGCCTTTTAAAAATTATTCTTTTATCCTTTTAGATTATATCCTTTTCAAAATTACCTTTCATAAATCCAGGTCCTCCCTGGCAGAACACTCATAGTTTTATCAAAAAAGCAATTTTATAAATAATTACTGCCTTAAGGAAATAGATGTAAAGTAATTTCTTCATTTGAGATAGAAGTTAGGTAAGAACATAGAGCTTTGAGGGTTTTACATGTTTTATTGGTTTTCTTTTCGTATTTTCTTTTCTCTGGGCTTCTATCAGATTTTCAGATTATTTTTTTTTTCCAATTTTTCTTCTTGTAAGGAGATTAATTTCTTGGAGAGAGAAGTAAAATACAGTATGAAAGAATGTCATATTATTTAGTTTTGTTTTCAGAGTGAGTGGAGTGCATGCTATTAGCTATACTAATGGAGATCTCACACGGATTTTTGGCTATTCACCTCCCAGGCATTGCTGCTGTATTACAAAGCTAGGAAGGAGGCAATAAAGAGTCATTATAAGCAGCCAGCAGTATGGTTAAAGTAGAATCTATGGAAAGTAATTCCTCTCTTCATGTAGCAAGAAAATAAAAAAGTTGATAAATGGCTGGCTCAGCAGAGTATGACCTGTTGGTTTATTGTCTGCTCTGTAGATGCAGGCAAGATTCTAGAATAATAAATCTTTAAAAGCACATAAGGTAAAAGTTGACAGTTTTCAACTCTAGCACCAAACTAGTTATGTCAGGGTGTATTTTAACAGTTTTTTATTGCAGTATAGATTAATGAATTACCAGAGAAATTATAAATAATAATATCATGCATTGTAGAGAACGTCTCTGGCTTGCATTAACAATGAAGACCAGGAATGGGATAAGGTTTTGGAGAGCTTGTCCATTGTATTTTTTTAGCCCAGGTTTGTACTGAAGAATTAGGTATGATATGTCTTTTTGTAATGGGCATCCAGCATGGATGCAGTTTCATTCTCAAAATTCTTTCATGGAGAGAGGATGTTTTGCTCAGGAAACCTGTAAGAGAGTAGAAGAGCAAGTAGATATCTGAATGGTATGCAAAACCACATGAAATCTTCTTTAAAAGCTTGTATTTTTTAAAGCTCTGAAACTAACTAACATCTTAAATGGGTACAGCAGAGGCCTGTTTATGTCCCTGCTCACAATTAAGTCCATTGCTGTTCCGTACTCCTGGCTGTCTGCCATCATATGGTTAAATCTGGAAGTCTGCTGTGCCAAACTGAATGCAGCTGATTAGCTCATTTTATTGAAACGGCACTCCTCTAATTTTAAATTTGGTTTATGCTCAAATATTCTGTTCAGCTTTAGCCTCCAAAAATTGCATGAACTGTTTGTAAAACCAACTTTCAATGTGTAAAGGGAGAGTATAACTCTCTGTCTGCTGAGGCAGAAGTAAGTGGAAAAGACAGTATGAGGAAGGAGATATATTTTGTTCTTCAGGTGAACCTGGCAGTTGTGATACAAAGCCTGCTTTTCTTTCCTGCTGTGATGTGGGAGACAAAAAACCCTCTAACATCCATGATACCATAACCTAGAGAAGTAACAGAGTATTAGAAAATTACAAGCAGTAAAAACAGATTATAACTGCCTGAAATTACATGCTTCTAGGCAGTTACATTATTGCATGAAGCTCTTCAGTCTCCACTGCAGCACCAAACTGAAAATAGAGCTAAGAGGTCTCTGATGAGACCTGCTCTCTGAGATTGCACAGAAGGCAAAACCCCAGGTTCAGAATCTCCGCTTTGAGTAGTTTTCTAAGTAATGAAGAGAAAAACAGAAATAACAGGCGAGAGAATGTGTCAGTGCTTACATAAAACCATAAAAAGTCACAATTCCGTGTTTGTTTATATAACTCCTGGTATTTGTTTCACCCAAAAGGTTTAAAAGGCATTCTTTGAAGAACTGTGATCTTTCTCAAAAACAGCATTTCATGGATTCTGGTAGTGTAATAACTTCACACCTTCTCTTTCATATTTGTATCTGTGACTGACTGCACATCCAATAAAACACAGGTAAAATTAATAACCATGTGGATAATTAGTAACTGCACATTGCATAAAAGGATACATAGATTCTGAATAAGACAGGAGCCCTATATTATGAGGGTCCTTAGTGCAGCCAGTTCTACTGAACAAAAAATAAGCTGAAGCGGTTTGTGAATACCTTTTGAAAGCGTATGATCTGTCATTCACCAGAACATGAAGATTAATGAACACTTACAGTGATGGTCTGGTTCCTCAGTAATTTAATACTGGAAGTTTTATCTACTGTTGCTTATGTAAAATATGAATTTAACTGCATGGCATTACTTCTTATTTGAAACTTAAATGTATTTGCATTTTGTAACAATTCAATTTTAAGCAACTGTAAAGAATTCTCATCAACATTGCTTAATATCAAGTCAGATTGTGCACATAGGCTGTGTGCTCTGAACAGTATGTCGAGTGTTTACATTGTTTCTTTCAGTTATCTAGCTTGAGTGCTACTTGAGAAACTAAAGTCAGCAGCCTAAGTTAATTCAAGGGAGAACTGTTTCCAGGCAGGCAATTCAAACTTTTTCTAAGTTGGTTGCCTAAAATAACCTTAAGTACAGGTTCTGAAGGACTTCCCTTCACAGGTTTTTTCCAACTATCCATTTAGTAGCCAGCACAGAAGTTACCTGATTCGAAGAGCATGCTAAATTTCCAAGCTCTGTCTTCATTCTTTGCTATTTCTCTTATCTTTCTGTGCAGTTACCACAGGCTTAATTTGCTTTTCAGCTATCATGATGGCTCTGTGGGCACTGCCTTATGTGCTGACAAATGAGTTGCTCTGTTAACACAGACAGATAATTTTAAAATTTTGGAAGTAAATTAATCTTCAATATCTAAACTTTGTAGAAAATACTTGAATTTATAGGATTACGAGTGTGCTATGATGGGAACTAGGATGTAGATCTTTAACTGTAAAATACTAACACGAGAAATCTAAAAATCTTTGCACTTTCCCCAAACCTTTACAGTGTATTAATGTAGCTTTGTTGAAACTTTTAACACAAATTTCTGTGATTCAGTGAACGTTGAACCTAGCTCTGAATTGCATTATTTCAATATTGATGATGAAGCTCTTCTCTTAAACCATCAGCCTGAAACGTCATTCAAATTAGACTGTGTCAGTGATGAACATAACAACTGTGAGGGATGGTAGGAGTCTTGGGGTATGGAAAGACTCCTGTTTTAACTGTCTGGTTTATAGCTCTTTGTGTGTTTGCTAGCAATGACAACACTGACTCCATCTGCGTGTGACCTCGCTGTTCTTGGAGTAGACTGGTAAGACTCAGTTCAAAGCACGTGAGAAGGACTTAAAGTTGTATAAATCAGCATACTAAGTTTTGGGTAAGAAAGAGAGATTCACTTTCCAAAATCTAGGGAATACGTGAGCGTCACTAGTCATGTGAGGAAATCTTAGCTCTACACAGAAGATGGGTGACAGCTATTTATTTTTGTAAATGCCCGTCTTAAGAATATTTTATATCTGAATAGATAGTATTTTTCTCTGACAGTTGACATCTTGTGAGATATAACATCTTTCTGTAAGAGTGCTGGGAGAGCAGTGTCCATTTATCTGAGCAAGGAATGTTTTGGCACTTGTGTCCACATCAGTAGGATTTTACAATTTTATTTCAGTTAATTATTAGACCTGACCATGGATCATAAAATAATTTAAATAAGGAATAACCATGGTGGGTTTGTTTTTTTTCAAGATTACAGATTAAATCATGTGTGAATACACTGTTGTTAAATAAGACAGTTCTTTAGCATGCACCGTTTTTTCCTCTATTAAATAGTTCTTTGATGGAATTATTCTGAATGTGCTCTGTGCACAGTGTATTGCATTTCATGTTTTCCCTGTGGCACCCGTTATTTTTCATTTTGAATCTATGGGGCTCCCTACTGCCTAGAGGTAAATGATCTTTTACCTTGTCATTTAGTTCAGTAGGAATTACCTTATACATGATGACAGTTAAGTACACTGCACAATTTTTTTTCTGCCTTTTTCCTCCCTATCACATATAACTATTTAATCAGCCTAACCCCCTCTAACCTGGGCATTTTCTGCAGCTGTCACAGGTTACTACCAACTGAGCTATAGTTTCTGTGTACTGATCCACCTCGGTCTTTTGTCAGGATTGTGTTCTGGTTTTTGAATACTTTTAAATGTATATATACACAGAAATATATATATTGTGTATATAGTGTATATATATACACACACATACAAATTATTGTATAATTATGTATAATTATATAATACCTAAATATATATGGCATATATATTTGGCTTTCAAATGGATTATTGACTAAGTATTTTACATAGATGTTCAATATTAAAAAAAGCCCCACGCCTCTATTCCATGTCACAGCATCTTGTGTACTTTGGATTTATGGGTGACTGAGCTGATCACAGTCACAGTCTATGCAAGTGTGAGTTATCTCTAGATAAACAGGAATATACGTCTCTCAGCAAGATCTTTGTTCATATAGCAACAGATTTGGGAATGAGCCTCCCTGCAGCTTTCCAAAAAGTCCATTTCACCAGTTTCAGATCAATAGTAGCAGAACTCTTGACAATGAATTTATACTGATTGTGGCCACCCCTGGATTGCTCCTTTAATTTCTGGACACTTTCTGTTCTGTCCTGGTGGTAGTAGTGATGAGTTCATTCAGTTTATGAATATACTGGACTTAAACCCCAAAACTGCTAAGCAGTTGGAACTAAATAGAGATGCTCAATATCAGCAAATCTGAGATTTTTCTGAGTTGTGACAGAATTTTCGGCTCCTGGGAGCCAGTAAAAAAAAAAAGCTATTGGAGTATGACAGGAGAGGCTTTTTTGGCACTGGTTTGTGATGTAAATTATTTTCTTTAAAAAGTGATAGTCACAACCATGATTTTTTGTTTGAGGTTTGGTCCACTTGATAACAACATGTCTAAATCTAGTTTACTGGTAGTAGCATATTAGCAATAAATCACAAACAGAAGAGTTTAGCTATATTTCAACATAAATTTAAGGCATGAATGTGAGGCATTACATTCTGCTCAGAAGATCATGGGGATTTCTAGCTCCAGTTTTGTTCTGAAGACAGATCATGGCATTTCACATGTCATTTCCAGTTATCTTCTGTACTGATGATCCCTCTGGGGATGTTAGCATACTCTTTCTAACATGTTATATTTCAGTTGTTCCTCTGGCTCCCTTGAGTCTATTGGCTACAACTGGTTTCCTGTTACCTTTGGCATCCACCAGGCCAAATGGAATAGCTTTGATGGAACTAAAAACAAAGTACATTTGTCTCTCTCCTATTTTGTTCTTAGATTGCTCACTGCTGTGTGACTTTCCAGACACAATTGTTCATACAATGTGCCAACATATTTTACCTATCTTATTTTGAAAATTTCAGCATATGTCTTTGATCAGTTGTTTCAGAAACCAGTAAAATACCCTGAGGTATTTAGTTAATAGAAAGTTGGCAGCTCATCAGAAGTCTTGAAAATCTTCTTGTTGTTGGACATTTAATCTTTGTTTTTCTTAATTAGAATATTAATTTGTATTTTAAAGTAGATGTCTTTTAATAATTTTACCTTTTTTCTCAAATTTATTATATTCTTATATTGTTGTAAAAAGAAAGCTCAGCTGAAACAGTGAATAAAAATGAGTGCTTCTTGCTAGCCTCTAGGGAAGTGACTTCATAGTTATCAATCAAACTCCCACACAGCTGCAACAATCTGCTTTGACTGATGACCCCATAGTCACTTCCCTGAAGGCTGCCTAAAGGTCTCTCTTCTCTACACCAACTCAGAGACATTCTTTGACCAATATGTGGAAAGTTTCCTTGCTGTCTAATTTTCTCTTAATTCTGTTCGACTTGCATCTTTTTTTCCTTCTGTTTTATTTTCACTCTTCTGTGTTAATCTAGATATTTATGTTACAGTTTCTTCCCATCAACACAAGATGATACCCCTTGGGTAAAACAATAATTTGTTATGAATCTGCATTGTTTCACCAAATCTGCAAGAGTTAGATGCTGATTTACACAGCTAAGAGTATTTATTTATCTAAAATGAGGTTCAGTTGATTGGAACCTCTCAACACGAGAAGTAGTGTTGGTTCAAGGGACAGCTGACTGCTTCTTTACTTCTAAATAAAACAATGAAGGCATTTGGTTCACTGGCCTTGAGAACAAATAGCATGGTACAACCTGCACCCACACACTTGCCTGATTTTCTTCCTCAAAAGAGGGTGACAGCATCCAGATCATGTTTTGTCTTCCAGTCTTCATACAGGCATTGTCTGGGGAAGCACTGAATATCATGGTCCAAAACTGCTGCTACTTCAATAGCAGAGATGATTGTGGGTCAGTGCTGAACCCATGTTCTGGAGTGGTTTGCATGCTGGTATAGACACATCCATTAACAGAGTTTATGCTGAGGGCTTGGCAATTAAATATCCAACTCTAAATAACAGAAGTCAGTGGGAAATTGCTAACAAATGTACCTGAGAATTTGAAGACTCTCTCGTGTTGGAATGCTGGGGTGATAGCAGATTCACATCAGGCCACAGTACAGGGATCCTGGAGGTATGACAAACCAAGATAGATATGGGACTGGCAATCCACCACTCCACAGCTCGATCACTTGCAGAAGCTCTCAGGATCATGCTATGTGTCTCAATATTTTCACATTTGTAGAAGTAGGTAGAATAAAGCCCATCAGAGTATAATAATTTTCCTCTCTCTTCTTCACTGCTCTCCTATTAACTTAATACTAATATGAGTATCTCCAAAAATAATTCCCTTTGAAAGTTGTGTGTGTGCAGTACTATTATGCAAATTTCCACGAAAGATGGCTTTCCCAGAAGTTTCAGAAACTATTGGCATTAGTCTCTCCTACACTTCAGTGGCTGAACTGTTTTGTCCACACTACCTAGACTAGTATACAACACAAAGAAATAATGGAACATCTTCCCTGTTTGTTAATATTTTTATTTTCTATACATGTCTGTAATCTCTTGCAGTTTCAGTTGTTTATATTCAGCTGTGCATCAGAAACTAGTGAGATGTTTACCTTGTTCATCAATAGAAGTGTTTCTCCTGAAGAAGGCACTTTGTTTCTTTTGAGGATTGTTTCCAAAAGACTCAACTGAAACTTGAGAGAATATCTTTGTATGTAACGAGCTATTTCCATCTGGCTGGGATGAACTGTGACTCAAATGTGTGTATTATCTTTAAAGAGATTAAATGAAAATATAAAAAGGATCCTCTTCCTAAACTTGCTATATAGATATGAAAGTGGGTTTAAAATGAGGAATTGTTGGAAAAACGTGTGGCAATCTTCAGGTTTTATTTTTTTGTTTGACACCATTCAGCTGCACCTGAAGGGCTATTTAGGGTTGTTCTTAGTCCATATCAAATATCTGAATGTATAGATTTAGTCTGTTGTGGTCAAGAAACCAACATGGGGTGACATCCTGCAGGACCTCGTATTTACAAACAAGGACAGGTCAGGGATGTTAATGTCAGGAGCAGACTTGGCTGTAGCGACCCTTGAGATAGTGGGGCTCAGGATTCTGAGACAGAAGTGAGAAAATTAAGCAAGATCACAAAGCTGAATTTCAGGAGGCAGACTTTGCCCTTTTCAGGGTTCTGCGTGGCAGAATCCCCTGTAATAGCATTTGATACATATTGCTAGCGCTAGTCTGATACGTGCTTTTAATTTCATTAACCCTAGTTTCAAATCTATCTTAAATATGGAGCACCTAAATGTTTTAATGTTGACAGGCCCTTGTGTATAGTTTAGGGGAAAAAAAAATAAAAAAAGGTCCAGTGAGCCATATTTTCAGCCAAGTGAGATAACGTGAGTATTATTAAACTTAAATGCAATCATTTCAGTCATTTTCCAATTAAATAAAAAAAGCTGTGATTATCTAATGCCATGTAAAAAAAAGATATTTTTTTAAGGTGTGTTTCAGTCAGGTTATGAAGCTCATTTCCAAAGTAAAAATGCAAACATTTCTAAATATATTTATGACTTCATTATGAGATCATAAAAGTCAAAGTATATAATTTTACTACTCTAATATTTAAATCATGAATACAGAATAAAGCTTTGGCTTTCAATTTTTTTAAATTCTAAGATGATTACAGATCTTTTTTTACTTATTCCAGCTGCCTGCATAATACAAAAATAAAAGCAAATTTATGCAAAATACATTGCACAAATTAACATACATTAAAATTCTAGTTGCTTCTCAACAAGTCTGATATTTTTGCAAGAGAGAGAAGAAGAGTGCAGATAATGTGTCACACATCATTTGGCTGTATTAATCTTTTCATTTCAAAAATAGAAGTATAATCAGAAAATACTGATGGCTGCTGTATCTTTGGCTGAGCTGCAAGTGCATTAGTGCTGCAGACTGTAATGTTCCTGGAGATATTTTAAACTAGCTAGCTTAGGTACCACTAGCATGGAACTTCAAAAGGATAAAATTATCCTTCATTATTCCTTCTATGGCAAATCTGGGAATTCCTCCAATGCACTGTTACTTAAAATATGTCTGCTTCCCATTTGATCTATTTGCCTATACTGAGAGCACAACACAAGATATGAATACCCAAATCAGCTTAGAAGCTGTTTTGCAACACAAAATTTTAAAAGCTATACCCTGAGGATGCTGTATATCTGGTATATTCCACAGACCCTGTAGATGCAGTAATTGGAATTAGGTGGATTTATTGTATTCAAATCTTAAATTACATTTTAATATGCCCTTAAAACATTATGATTGTGTACACAATTATTGGGAAAACAGCATTTTGATTTATTTCACTTCAAGTAGTTGTATTTGCTGTCATATGGTTCTGTTCTGAAGCTAATGAAGAATGAAATCTGTATCTACTTCTTCTAGGGTTGCAGCCAAAGCTTGAAACGTACTAAGTAACACCACTCTGATGTATATCCTTCTGCTTTATGGAATTTCACACTGATGAATGCAGTGCCAAATAATACATTTGTGCTTCTTGAGAAGACACATTGGGCACTCTGGCCCTGTTCTTTCACTTGTTCTGGTAAAGTATGACTGTCCACGTGACATAAGGATTCACAGAATTTTAACATCATTAAGGCAGACCACTTCAGTGATATGGTTTGGTGGTGATGTAGGTAGGCGGTTGGACTGGATGATCTTGAAGGTCTCTTCCAACCTCGATGATTCTATGACTATCGTTTCTATTTTAGCAATACTAGTTTGTGGTGCCTCCCTTTGTAGGAGAGAGACATACGGGAGAAGCAGATTCTGCTGTCATCTGCAGCAGAGGAGCTGGTGAAGCTGCTTTCATCAGATGTCTCATGCACCTGCATCTTGTGTTTTATACAGGACACATACCAGGGGCTGTCTTAGATACAGACTGTATACTAGCTTGCATTTGCACACTCTTTATGTTGTATATACATTATTATACATATACATATAGTCTTAATATGTTTTCAAACAGTTCTCACAAAGATTAAAGCAAGTCCATATATTCTTCCTAAATAATTAAAATATGATGCTGGTATCAATTCCTGATTTTTGGAATTATAATCTCAAGAATAAGATTTATATCATAGAAGTCTAAGAAGTTATTTAATTTTCTGGTCCTGATGAACTACAGTTTTTCATGTGAAAGCACTGCTCATGCTCACATTAGCCTGAAAAAATACATTTTTAGAGCTTATATAGTCTTCTGTGAGAGTCCAAAAGGCAGAAGCAAAGCCAGATTTTACTTTATCTCGCGTAGTTAGTATTAACATTTACATTTGAAGCTGCTTCTTTCTTTTTACTTGGTTAGACAGTGGGTTGATGGAATAATATCATCACTTTCTAATGGACTTTCTAACTCCTCAGGCAGTCTGCTTTTGTATGGACCACCGCACTGGGGTGAACTTGATGTAGTGAGTAGCTAATAAAGCCATTTATTTTTTTCTCCTTGATTTCACTCTTTTTTTTTTTCAGCATAAAAAGTACTTACATAACATGGCAGTAAATGACTTAGAAGAAATATTCAATATCAGAGGGAAGTAGTAGGGGCTAAAAAAGAAATTAAAAGTGGAACAATGAAAACAATTTTTGAGTGACTGTACAAAGTTTATTTTAATATTAGGCATCATAGAATTATTCTAATATATAAAAATTTTTAATGAACCAGGAAAGATATAAAAAAACCACAAATATCTTTTCCTGATTATAATTTCTGTATACACTTCTAAAAATGACCAACGTGAGTGTCTTTCTCCAGATGTAGGTGAGAGAAATTTGTTTAATTCACATAGTTTTGGGGTTTTACATGTCTGTGGTAAAGGGTAATATTTTCGTATTCTTTTAGTGATTCCTGTAAGGATAAATTCAACAGTATTTGTATGTGTTGAGTGAAGGAAGATTTTTAAGAGCTTTCAATGTGTTTGTCTAGTTCTTACAACTTTTTAGTAGTTTTAATAGAAAATGTAGGTGTCTCATGTTATCTGGTATCCTAAAATATAATATTAGAAAAACTAAGAATTTGGTGCTTAAATTAATTTGGGAAAAAGACAGTTTATTGAAATACTTTGAGGTACAGTTCTCAAATTGACAAAGGCCACAGGTGACATGGCCAAGATGTGGTCACCATTTACCTACCGTTTGTGAAGAAATAACTTTAGATTTGCTTTCACAGCTATATTTGGTGTCTACCCTTGTTTGTAGTGGATATATTTATATAAACAGCACTCAGGAGGAAGGGGTGCTTCCCTGATGGAGAGGGAGGCGCTAAGCGAACTGTACATATGTTTTGTTATGTTTTACATAGGTTTTTACAGTCCTTTAACCTTCACAGTGCCTCTGTGTGAATAACAGCTCCAAGGAGGTGAGATAAATCCTTTGAGAGTAAACTTCCATCTAGTTGGTAGCAGTAGTGTGGTTTTTGGAGAAATTCTGAGTGCACTTACAAGTTCTGAGGAGGAACAGACCTTGGTAGTCCCACAGATTTCTGTTGCTGCTAGATTCAAGAACTCAAATGTCTTCACACATTTTTCACCTCCAGTCTCCCTGTTCCCAGCTCCTGCATCAGTGCAATAGTGTAGCTGAAGTCCTGGTGCCTGCACCCGGGGTCTTCAAAGGATCCCACTAGCAAGTAGATGTGATTTTCTCAGACATAAGTTGGCCATATTTAGGCATATTTTCACAAGTAGAGCAAAATATGTAAAATCCTTGAGCTTGAGCAGCTGAGTTTTGGAAATATTTTAAATAACTACAGGCAGTGCCATGAGCCGGATTTCCATTTTAAATTGTGTCCTTTGGTGTCCTTTGATTACTTTTGATTAATAAGGATTTTACTTCAGTAAAATGAGCTTCCTTTTCCTAGACATCTGAAAACCTCTCCTTGGCAAAGTGAACATCTTAACTACGTGAGATGTTTAGTGTAATGTCTGCGTCTTAGACACTAGTGTTTCCTCTGGGAAAAGGACCTTGACTGTAGAATTAATTCTGTGATATCAAATTGATGGGGACTTGAATTTTAGCTTTTTCTGATTAAAAAAAGCTCTGTCCCATGAGAATTTTCTGTTGTCTGATATCACCTAAGCACACGTTTTTCTAAGATGAGTCTTTGACCTCTACTTAACCTGCTGAACTTGAAAAGGCAGAAGTCAGGAGTTGCAGATAGCAAGGGCCAATTAAAATACCTGCACCTGGACTTGCCAGGGTTGTCAAACAAATGTGGCTCAGCTGGAAGAGGGTGGGGAAGATTCTTGTGGGTTAGATGCAGAATTCAGTTGAGAAATTGGACTTGCAGGAGCTGCTTTGGAGACTTGGTAAGCACTTACTATGCTTTTCCAAAAAAAAATGAAACAAAATGACCCAAACAAAAAACCTTAAAGTATTTTTCAGTTTCATTTGATAAAGAAATAGAAAAATAATCCTAAAATATTAAAATATTTTTTCCATTAAAAGGTAGATATTTCTCTATCTAGTGGTTCAAATTAAGTGGTAGTCAAAAGCAGTGTTCTACTTAGTTTCAAATCAGCAGTGGTTGCAATGACTGACAAAGCCTATGATAGAGAGTAGGCTAAAAGGTGAGCAGCAGAAAATTCTCATCAGTGTTAGTTTCTAAGTGTGTTTCTTTGGTGTTTTACTGCTACCTTTTGGGATTCTACATGCAGAGCATTGGTGAATCAGTTTGTTGGTATTACTGTGATTCTGCATCATCAGAAGCGTAGCAGAGTATGGTGAAACCAAGTCTTTATTTTGAATCCTTAATTATTTTCTATTTTGGTTTTTAGAAATAATGATACCTAGCTGCTTTTTGTTTAATAACAGGCAATAGCTGGGTGACACGCCTTTTGTATATGGGCAGCTAAAACAGGCTCTGGGAAACTAGGTAAATTCTGTTATGTAAGAAGTTTAGCATGTAAGTCTACTGCTAGATGTGCTATAGCAGCATCTTTTCATGGTGATTGGAAACTGAGATACAGAATCTTTGTATAATCCATGCCATACAAATGAGACACTTGATTCTTACAATCTGCAGATTGTGTCAGACAATACAAAGCAAGCTAATAACTCGTATTGGTTTGTGCAAGTGCACTTCTCAAAAAATAAATCTGTTTCATCGATTATTGAATAGAAACTTTGAGGTTTTTTAATTGCTAGAAAAGTGGAAAATGGATTTACAATATGTATTTGTTACAAGCAATCATTGAATCTTTAGGAGTCTTTTTGCAGCAGTTGGCTGATGTGGATACTTACAATTCTGACATACTGTGCGAGATTCTGCCCTTTGTTAGGGGCAAACCTCGAGGTTTGTTAGCTTACGGAGGTGTAGCTGTCCACAGAATATGGATTGTTGTAATTCAGAAAGTACAAAAGTAAATTTAAATCTAATCCCTTCTCCACCACAGTAAATTCTTCCATCTCCCTTGGAGTGATCTGATGATCATCTGATGTACAATACCATGTTTTTGAAAAGTAACAGGATTGCTGGTTTTGGCTTTGTACTTCTCCGAGATAATGAGAATTGTCAGCTGGTAACATTTGAAGGAGAGAAAAGCATTCTTAGTAGGACTGAAAACTCCCCATAGTCTAGGGCATCTAAAAATTAATGGGTTTCTCCAGCCATTTAGTATTGCCACATTTATCATTTCTGTAGACATCTATAAATGTTCTGTGTGAAAAATAGAGTCATCATCTGCTTCTGACCCAGCAAATGCAGCTCAGCATGCATTCATTTGATACATTATTGAATCAAGCTCTTACTCTTCCCTGCCTCTTTCCATTAAAGTGCTTAAACTCAAAATGTTGTATGGCAGGATTATCATGAGAAGAATGCCTGAGCAGGATACAGCTGTAACACCACACATTCATCGCACTTGAAGAAAGAGCAGTTTTCCTAGGCTTAACATCCTCATTTCTGCTAATCAGTTGCAGGCAAACCTATGAAAACAATACTGTTATCCCTGTGTGAATTTTTTAATGAGACCCTATGAGTTTTGTCAGATGATGCAACTTGTCATAGATTGAATATACCCAGGAATTTTCAGCAGGATGCGATGAAATTTCTTAAACTAAAAGTGGAAGTGGGAATGATCCAGAAAAGTTAGGACGCTGGCTGAGTTTTTTTCCTTGTTCTCTCCAATATTGCCTGTTTCTCCATGACTGTTCTTCTCTGGACTTTTTGGTTATTTTTATCTCACCATCTTTATTTTATTAATTTTGTAGCTTCCTCTTGATTCCTCTTTTTGTTGGTTATCTCTGTTTTCTGTCCAGTTTCCAAGATATTCATCCTGTTTTCTCCCCCCCTTTTTCTGCATTAGTTTTACCTGAATTGTGTTGTGAATGATCTGCATAGTTACAGCTGTATTCACTGATGACTTAGCTGTACAAAAAGTAGAGTAGATCCAGGGAATCCCAAAGCAGTTAATTACTGAATCAGCCTCTGGAAAGAATACCTTCAGCTGTGCTGCTAAGCATAGGACCCATCTGCAGCAAGAGCAGTACAACTTGATTGACATCATTGTGCTGCGGGCAATTAATTAGTGCACAGATATTTGCTGTTCCTTGTGACCACCAGTTCTAGAGAGGTTGGCATAATCTTTGCCTGAATTATGATTGCATCTCTGCGTTTGGGAGAAAAGGCACAGCTACATTCAGTCTGGTTTTAGTTGTTTCAGCCCTAGAGTGTGATGAAATCAGAAAAATTAACAGTTTGATTACCAGCAGCAATGCACAGTTGGTGTCATCTGTTTTGACTGCACTTTGATATTTCATCAGAGTTGGACTGAAATAGGGTGAACACAGAAAATAAAGGAGGCTACAACATGTGACAGTGGCCATGATTTCTTAAAGATTTTATCTGATGTATAAATTGTATTTTCAATCAGAATGTTCAGACTGGCCTTAAAATTCTTTATACCAGATGAATGTGAAAGTTTTGCCAGTTTCTGTTGAGCAGTGCTAGATTTACAGCAGTGTATGCATTGGTCTTCATGTATTCAAAAATCCTTGAGTTAACCTGATACCATTTATGTTGCTGTTTTTATGTCAACATCATAGATCAAGTATCTACTTGATGTTTTACTATACATTTTATTCCAAAGCATTTTACATTGTCCATTTAACTGTCATAAACAGAGAATAGGGTAGGGGGCAAATATAATACTGGACTAAATATTGCTCTTTCCTGACCCTCTGATTTTAGTCTCCAAATCTAGTATGCTTTTCTCTACAACTGACTGATTCAGCTCCATCTTACTGACTTTGTCAAATCACAATGCTTAAATCAAGAGGTGCCATGTGTATCTGTCCTGGGTATTTATTTACATGTCTTTTGGCCAAAGTCTTTACCATCTCTCTACCTCTCGTTTTTTAGTGCTTGCTATGATTTTCAGATTTCCATACCTATATTTTTCAAGCAAGGCAAAGAATGAGGCCGCGCAGTAAGAGGTTATCAAGAAATCCTTCAGGTACCTGAAAAGCCTATTCCCTCTCCTTTTTAACTTACAGCTCTGGTAGCTTCCTGCTCTGTTTCTACATAAAAGAAATACTAAGGTGTGTTTTTTTTCAGGTCAGAATAAGCTGCTTTGTTTAAACCCCACACGTCAACACAACTTTCTCCATCTGATGTTTGTTCAACAGCATCTCCGTACTTCTCTCAGCATGGGCCAAGACCCTCTCTTTCCAGTATATCTTTAGATCTTTCTTGAAAGGAAATAGTCACACCATGCTACAAAGTTCCAGTAATTTCATAGTTGTGTCATTTTGGGGGTTATTTTCAGATAGTGCCGCATTGCTGCAATCATCATCATGATGCAAATATAATTAGACTCGGATGGAAACTCTGTGCATGCATGTGAAAGCTGAAGGGGAAAACTGGTGTACGGTAGTTTAAGTTCAGAATGACACAGTAGGGTCTGTTTGGTGTAGTGCAGCTAATAAAAAATACTGCGTATTTTTCCCTGATCACTTGTTGCTCAAAACCCACAATTCATGAGGACATCAGCAGTTGTTTATACTTGCCTTTCAGTGGCGTTAAATGGTTTTCGGATAAAATCTCCAAGGACTTTTTTTTTACTGGCAGAAGCTGAAAGTTGAAAAATATCCATTAAGTATCCATGAAATAAATATGCATGAGAAACATACATCACTAGAGAACTGTGTGACCTTCATGTTACTTCAGCCACGTGTGGTGAGGAGCCATAGTGCTGTGTACTGTGCTGCAGTGCCGTTCTCTTTTATTAAATCTGCCAAATTTTTCTCTGTGTACAGATGCATGTGAGTGTAAATCAGAGCTGGCCTTAATTAAAGTGCAGAACATTTTTGCTGAAGACATTACACTTGAAGAGGTTTTTTTTCTTTTGCTTCTTTTCCCTTCTGCTGCTGCCAAAATTTTAATCAGTTGATCAAAAGCAATTTAGTGTTTAAATCTGGTATGACTGTGACCCCTCTGTAGCACTGCAGTGCAACCACAAATTCCATATTCTGCTAGGTTGCGTATTCAGCAGAATGGGTCTGATCTGTCAAGACTTCTAATAAGCACTGGGTAGCCAAATAGATTTTATTGAAATGTGGTGGAATAACTACATGGGCTTGAATAACAACCACTGGTGCAGAGAGAAGGTCAGCAGTAATTTTCACAAGGACAAAGAGGAGTAATTTTAGAGCAGCAGGAATGGGTGTGACTTTTCTTCTGCCACCATTCTGCCCCCATCATGGGTTCTGGAAAATCGTCAGAAATAAAATCGTTGTTCAAAATGCCCCTTGCATTCCCAGGACACTTTAAGTATGCTTTAGCATAACAACAGCTATTAACATGTGTGCTTCAAAGACCTTTGTTAAGCCCAGCTGAGCTGCACATCCACTTCATAAATGATCAAACTTAGACTCTGCTTGTGGCCGAGACCAGTTAAGAGTGCCAAGCCAAAACCAGTGATTTTCAATCACAGTCTGCATTGACTTCATTCAGAACTGTGGGTGTTTACTTCTTTTGACAAGCAGATGGTAGCTGTCTGAGGCAGGCCACCAAATTCAGAAATCACTGCCGAGAAAGTTAGCCTGCAATGACTTGTTTGAGGTGGGAAGCTAGTGCAGAATGATGAATAAATGCTAGAACCTCTAACTGTATCACTATTCTTCCTACACAGGGACTATGGAAGGGGAAAGCAAGCAGTAAAACAGTTAGTAAGAACTTAGACCTAAAAAATGCCTTATTTGCCACATGGTCTTAAACAGGTATTTCTGCACACATGTGCTGTTCTGTGCTATAAATAAGCAAGATATTACTGTATAAAAATCAAGCCAGTAAATTAGAATTTTGTCATTGCCCTTACCCAGTGGTGTTTCCATCAACATTTATATTCTTATTTTTTTCAGGACAAATATGTTCTGTACTTGAGTTTGCAGCAAGTAGGTGGTAACATTGTGTATATTTAAAAGTATTATTACAGCTATATGTTCACATGGGTAAAAATTACTTCAATTGTATGCGTGTGTGCATTAATACTATTATACACACATATGTATGCACACATACAGAGTCTGTGTGTATCAGAGCTACCAGATCTCTGTTGTATATCTTCTCCCACCGAGGCTTGTTTCATCGGCCCACAGTGCACTCCCATAGCCTCCATCATCTGCACTGTGGTATGTGCCAAATAAAGTCGGTTATCCCAGCGTGTGATCTGCTTGCCAGCTCCTTACTGCATGTGGGGGTCACAGGCTTACACTGGAAGAAGGAAAGGTTAGGAGGTGTGTATGTGAGGTTAGGAGGTGTGTATGTGCATGAGTAGCAATCTCCTGAATTATGAAGAGGCTGATTTTCTTCAAATGATAGTTGTGGTCTTTGTGTTTGAGAAGTAACCTGGGAGGAGATTATATGCAGAATAAGCCTGTCAGGTTCCTGGAGTTTTCTTCTCACTGCACCCCTCCATTTTTGCAGCATAATCTAGTGAGGCTTGTGCAGATTGCTTTGTTCTTTCCTTGTTCACTCCCCTTTTGCTAGCTTCCCTTTCCTTTCTGCTGTTCCCTTGCTCCTGCATGCCCCTACTTTTGCTTCCATTTAACTGCTGGTCTTTATTCCATCGCTCCTTTTAATTAGGCTTGGTTATGTTTTCTATTCAGTACTAGGGATCAGGCTGCATCTTACCCTTATTTTGCTGATAATACTGCTCTGTCTGTACAGTGATTTCTAGTCTTCCCTTTTGACCCCATGACTCAGAAAAGAAGCTAATTTTGTTCTGTGAAATAAGGAATTCCTGAAAGAGTGTTTGTGTTCTTCATTGGCATGTGAAAACAGCTCTGTTCTTAGCACTGTGTAAGCAGTAAAATAGAGCTGAAAAGATCCCTGGTCTTCAGACGTGCCTGATGGCCTGTCAGGATCTTGAAAGTGTCACTTCTTTCTGCACTGAGCTAGCAGTGTGGAGCAGAAGGAGGCAACCAAGAAGAAAATACCTACTGGCAAGGCATGGTAATGGCCTGTTCCAGGGCAGGCTTGGAGCTTCTTGGAAATATTTTTTTCTTCAGAGATATTTTTTGCTACAGAGAAAAACTCTAAAGAAAAAAATGTAGTTGTGTTGTTTATCTGTCCATCATTCAAGCATAGCACAGTCAGTGCCCTGAGTACTTTGCAACAAGTTTGACTTAAATTCTGAGGAGAGATCTGCTATCTTCTCTGTTCTGCTAAGCTGTAGAGTTGGTAGCAGATTTTAAGCAAGACAGCACCAATTCTTTAACTTACTTTTGAAGAGGATTAATCATATACAGACTGTATCTGCATTGCTATGGAATTTGGTGTTAAATTTACCTCCCCAAATCTTCATTATCATTGTGTAGCATTGTGTTATATAAAACCACATAATTTTGTAGAGATTTGTCTAAACATGAATTTAAAACAGGATGGATTTGAAGTAGAGAATAATTTCTCAGTGTCTCAGGAGTTACTGAATGCCTTCTTTGCATTGGTCTTCACCGACAAGACCAGGGCAAATGAAGGTCAGCAGGAAGACCTTCCCTTGGTCCAAGAGGATTGGGTCAGAGAACACCTAAACTAACTTGACATCCACAAGTCCATGGGCTGTGATGTGATGCATCCACAAGTACTGAGAGAACTGGTGGATGTCATAGCAAGGCCATGACTTCTCATGGAGATCAGGGAAGGTACCTGAGGACTGGAAGAAAGCAAATATCACTCCACTCTTTAAAAAGGGCAGAAAGGAAGACCCAGGGAACTACTGGCCAGTCAGCCTCACCTCAGTCCCTGGAAAAGTGATGAAGCACCTCGTTCTAGAGATCACGTCTACCCACATGAAAGACAAGAAAGTGATTAGGAGCAATCAGCATGGATTCACTAAAGGTAAATCATGTTTGACCAACCTGATTGCCTTCTATATGAGACAATGACCTGGAGGGAGAGCAGTGGCTATTGTTTACATACTTCCTCAAATTCCACCTGAAGTTGAGGAAGAACTTCTTTACTGTGTGAGTTCCCACACACTGAAATAAGTTGCCCAGAGAGGTTGTGGAGTCTCCCTCACTGGAGATATTCAAGAGCCATCTGAATGCAATCCTGTGCCATACGCTCTAGAATGACCCTGCCTGGGCAGGGAGGTTGGACCAGATGACCCACTGTGGTCCCTTCTAACTTTACCAATTCTGTGATTCTATTTTAGAATAGCATCAAATGTGCATACTGCTTTAAGGTGCAAAAAAGCCCTAGCACTGAGAATGAATTGTATTGTCAGGGGGTGGAAGAAAATCTAACCATCTTTTGAAAAGCAGTTCTTGTTTGTCAGATGGGATGTTCTGGAAACCAGTTTTAGTTTGTATGAAAAGTGTATTTGCTTGATTCACGCTAATAAAAGAATAGTTAATAGGATGGTTATAAAAAGATTCAATTTAATATGGCATTCATAAATAGAAAACATACCTTGAAAAATTATACGTTCAAAACTATAAAAGCAAATGTTCAGCCTTTGGCTGCTGCAGTGAAAAAGTGTTTTGACTACCTGATAAATAGGATAGTGCAGTGGTATATTTAGAAGACCCAGAATAGTGAGTTTTAAACTTCTTTCTCTTCTCCGATACACCCATTTCAAGATCTCCATGGACCTATCAATTCCATATGTATGTATTAAAGATAACAGGAGTTGCTTTCTTCTTGCAGCATTGAAGAGCAATTATCTAATTCAAGTAAACTGCTGTGAGCCAAAATGCATTTTTACCTTGATTACTTTAGACTTCCTTGATGTATTTCAGTATTTGGAATCATAGAAGAATGTAGTTTGGAAAGGGCCTCCGGAGATCATCCAGTCCAACTTTCTTGTGAGAGCAGCCTTAGATAAGATTATGCAGGGTCCTGTCAAGCCAAATAAGTCATAAATAATTTCCAACACAGGGGGTTCTACCACTTCTCTAAGTGACCTATCCAAATGTTTAACTCTTTTCATGATGAAGAAAGTTTTTCTTGTATCCAGACAGAGTTTCCCATGAAGCAACTTGCATCTTCTGCCTTTTATCTTCCATGTGAAAACAGTACCTTCACCTTTTCTGTAACTGCCTTTGACATTCTGGAAGACTGTCATTAAACCCACCCTGAGCCTTCTGCTCCTCTTCTTGAAACTTCTCTTCCTTAAGTATCATCAGTTCCTTCACCCCTTTTTTGTTCTTCCCAGTCATTCATTGTTCCTAGCATCTGTAATCCTCTGGTTCCTTGACTATATGCTTCATAAAGAAAAAAATGTTTTATTTGCAGTTTGGGAACAATTAAAATACAGAAATTACAATTTAACATTCAATTAAAAGAATATTCAATTCAACTAAACAATTTAATATTAAATTCAACTACTTGAAGTAATTTACCTTCCATATCTAAACTTTTCTGCTTAGTTCCATCTTGGTTTTAAACTGGAGATCTGTGTGATATGTATATAAATGTATGGAACCTGTTACAGGAAACCAAAAAAAACCTGATATAGACAAGAAACAAATACTTTTCAGTCCCATGAAATTCTAACATGGTGATAAAAGGAAAAGAAAATCTTGGAGTGGGATATTATTGCAACAGAAATTGCGGAGGTAGTATGAGTTTACCATCTGGCAAGGCCCCCAGACCAGATGGATCCACTAATGACTTTTATAAACCATTTCATCAGACCCTGCCGGAACACATGACTGGCATCTTTAATTACCCTAAATTAACAGAGTTCCAGCCTTGGATGCTAGATTCAGAGTTCTTGATCTTGGAAGGGAAGGAAAATGAAATGTTCTGTGAAATGTCTTCTTCCTAATACACCTTTCTCTTAATAAGGTGCAATGTTAAAATATTACCTAGAATTTATTGGTTCATCTTAAATGGATTCTGTGCTTAAAAGAAGTGCCTATCGAGGCACTTGAATTAAAGACATCTTTTGCAAACATATCAGGGGGCTTTTGGAATTCCCACTTAGCTTTATGCATACACAGAAGCATTCAGCTGCTCAGGAGAGCAGCCTGCCAGGAATCCCCTTGCTTTCCTTGCCTTCCCTGGGAGGAGGGGAAGGTACACTTGCAGAGCGGTTGATCTCTGCCTCTTACCCTACATGTGCATCTGCTCCTGTTGCTGTTCCCACAGAGAGGAGGTTGAGACATGTGGGAAGTGACTGCCACTACCAGCAAGCAGTACCAGCAGTGATTGCTGCTACTGTTATTCTTTCTGTTTCCACCCCAACTCTTTAGCCAGAGAGCATCCACTTCCTTTTCCCACAAACCTGGAAAGCAGGGAGAAATTTTCTTGTGAAATTTATTCTGCCCACATGCTTAGATCTTGTGGGTCTACACCCTGGTCAGTGAGGGCACTGCATCTGCCATGGTTGCCCTTGGTTTCCTGCTGATCTTTCCTCATGGAGCAGCCCCGCTCTCACTGCTCATTGGTAGTAAATCCTTTGCTGGTGCAATCTGTAAAGTGTGCTTATGGGAAAAACATAGCAGTCATGTGAATTACATTTAAGAGAAATGCTCATTATTTTAAGATATAAGTCCTGATTTTATTTTTCCCACTTTATTTATTGTTATTAGGTACCAGAACTGTTACGCGTTCTCAATACCGAGATCTGCAAATGCACGCACACTGATAAGGGTGTGCAGACTCTGGTGGATGAGCAGAGCAAGAGTGTGAGCTTAGGGAGGTAACGTTGTGTGGTAGGGAGTGTGGGACTGAAGAAATTAATGACTTGCACAGAGGTGTTAAGCATTCAGTGCTCCAGTCGTTGCTTTAGTCAAACAGCTCTGACGTACATGAATGTAGCTCAGATCTCTGCAGAAATGTTGTGACTTGCAGAAATTTGGTTACATAGTAAAGGCTTTTATGTTTCTAGGTATTCTTCCTCTTGGAAGGAATAGGAAGGGAATTCCTTAATAATATTTTTCTATATTATAAATTTCTGTTGACTGAATGCATAATCTAATCCTGTTTCGTCTCTGATTGTCACAATATTTCAGTATTTTCCAGTAGTGCAAATAGTGCTGTGGTATCATTACAAGTGCTTTAGAGATAGGATAGGGTGTTTGCTTAGAAAGGTTAAAGAAATGCATCTAACAGCTCAAAACCCAAGCAGTGAAGTTTATACACATTTTAAAAGGCAGGGAAGGGCACAGAACCTGTGTCAGCAGGAAATCTTACCATCTGAAGACAAGAAGTGACCCATACAGCGAATATATTGTATAGTTGCACATACAGTTTTTTGTATTTTAATACACAACAAACATGTAAATCACATACAGGTATCAAACAGTCACCAAGATTTGTTCTTGAAGTTGAATTCCGTTTCCTTACTCTGTAACCCACTGTTCTGTCTGCCAAAAATAAGCACTTGGTTATCTAACAGCCAGACTGAGCGTAGGCAGTTGTAGTGCATTGTAAAGGCTGTTAGCGGCAGCTGAATGTCCTTAGCAGTTCTGAAAAATCAGACTACTTATTTAGGTGCCAAAAATTGATATTAATTCCTAATTTTAGCTCCCCCACTAGTTGACTTCATGCATCAAAAAGGATAAAACAAATCAAATACATTCAGTACAGACATATTTATGTTGTAGGAAGTGTGTTCTTGTTCTTAACCTCACATCTAGGCAGGGAAATACAAAATGTAAGATAAGGGAGTTCTAGTATGTGAGAACTGAACTCTACAAAACAGGGGCAGAGGTAATTAAGCTGCAGTTCTGTTCTACCAGTGAGATAGGTTAGCCCAATTAATCTTTTTCATCTGGTTCTTACCAATGAAGAAAAGTATTCTAACTTAATTATAGGTATCACCACTTAAGTATGGTGGAGTCATCCTTTATTCTCCTTGTAGGTTTAGAGTTGAGGTGAGCTAGTTGACACAGTCTAATGCAGAATACTTTTGAAGCAAAGGAGGAAGGAGCAAGCGTGCAGGAGCAGATCAAACAGTTCTGCTGGGCATTGTGCTAAAATTGTTCTTTTTGCATGATTTTTTTTTTAACATGGAAAAAATAATTATGTATGTTTGTGAAACTTCCTTAAGTTTTTTTGTATTAATTCTTCTTAATAATTAGTATTAGCTACTCCTGGGATAGGAGAAATATTCAGCTTCCCTAAGCCATCTGTTGAATGTCAGTTTGTTTATAAGATATGTTTCCGTGTTGCATCTGTAGCTCACATGCTCGGACGTTGTCCAAATTTGTTTCCTGGATAACTGTAAAACTGTCTTTATATTCATAGTACCTCAGGGAGAGTTTTTTTATTATTAACATCCCCAAGCTAGATTTTCAAACTAAATCTTCTGGGTTTTGTCACAAAGAATACCTCTAGGGTTGAAGGGCAGCTTGACAATCACTCAGAATCATTGCAGAGAGCAGCTTCTGGTACCGTGTCACTACTGATAGCCTGCTTTCCTCATGATAATGTGGGATGAAGTTTGCTAAATGGTGGCCTTTTGTCTTTTGTGTTACAATGAAAATCTGTTATGTGTGATGAGGAAAATACATATTTTATTTTATTTTTTGAATGATGCTACTGCTTGATTCCAGAAGATGTCTGATATCTAAAAGAAATGCTTCCAACACAACAAAATGGAAGTAAATATCAGTGTTCACACTTAGGCAGGGGTGAGAGAGGAGGATGCTTTTGGCTGCCTGGTAGAGATTTTCCTATTGTAACAGAAATATAGTTTGATTCTGCTAATAGAGCCTGTGTTACAGTGCACTTTGCAGCAATGCATCTCTGCACAAATACTACAGAGTATAAAAAAGCTGAGTATTTAATATGTTTAATAAATGTATAAGAAAAAGTTGGTCAAAGCAAGTCTTCTGACTTCTTGCTTGTGGAGTTAATCACTGATAACCAGGAAACAGTTTTTGAAACATTGGCACCTTTCTTGCATTTAAGTAGTAGAATTGCTGCTTGGTGTGACAGTTTTTATGCAGAGTACTGTTTCTAATTGGCTGTTAGAGAAAATTAGGTAAACAAATTAGTAAAGGTATAGTAAATTTTACCTCTCCTTAGGCAGCAGTAACTGAAAGATCTTAAAATACGTATGTCTTTGTTCTTCAAATATAGGAGAAACAATTTACTTCTCTGTCTCTTCTGAGGTTACTATCTTTAAACACGTAAAGATGAGTGGATTTCGTGCATGTATTTGTCATAGTGAAAAATATCCATTTTTCAGCCACTGGTCCATATTTTAGAATATTTGGGCTGATGTGTAAAAGAGGAATGAATTGTAGAAAATCATCCACTGGCTTTATAAATCTATGAAAGTCTAAGATAAAAGCCTGTGTGTTCATTCAGCTTATCAATCAAAAGTATTCAAAAATCATCTGGTTATGTTTTCCTTAAATTTTCTAGTTAAAATATTATTGCATAATAAATTGTATTCTGCACAAGCCATGCTGGTCTCAGTAAAACATTATTTTAAGTAAATAATGGGTTAGACTGAGTTTTGAAGACAGTTGATACAATCATTCCAATAAACCAAAAGAAGCTGAAGTTTTTGAGAACGAAACAAAAAATAAGTTATTTTTTAATTTGATTTTTACATTTTATACTATTTTACTGATTTGGAAAGTGTGTTATAACTTCAACTGTGTTCTATTTCAGCCTTGCAGTTCACCCGGATAAAACTTTAGTAGCTACAGGGCAGGTTGGGAAGGACCCTTACATTTGCATCTGGGATTCCTACCGTGTACAGACTGTGTCTGTTCTTAAGGATGCACATACACATGGAGTTGCCTGCTTAGCTTTTGATTCAGATGGCCAGGTTTGTATATCTTCTTTCTCTGTGTTTTGAATTCACTTTGATTTCTCATTCTAGAAGATATGCACATTAAAGTGTTTTATGTTGAGGTGGCTATACGGCTGTAGTACTGGAACTCCTAGTACAATTACCTTTTTAATACGAAGACTGCAAGTAACAGCTCTTTCAAAGACATTTTTGAGATGAAAATATCAACCTAGCATTCAAGTCAACTAGAGGCACAGGGTCTTGGATAAATATCCATAGAAGAAATGGCCCTCTGTGGCTCAAATATAATAGCTTCACCACCACATATTTGTCACCTGCTGTTCAGAGAGATCAGTTCCTGGCAAAGTCCTCACAGTCCTGCAGCTTTTTTGGCAGAGAAGCTCCAGTAATCTCACTGCTAGGAGAGTCTCATTGGCTGGGCTGCACAGTCTATTTAATTGAATAATGGGGTTAGGGCACAGAATGTGTAGCTTTGTACAATGTGATTAGATTATATGATATTTTGAGACAAAATTTTAAATATAAATAAGTGATGGGCTATTCACAGCTAAACACATTGATTATTTTTTCCCCTGGAGGCAAACTATTAAAATCATTCAGTTGTGAATGAAGTAGGAGGAAAATGTATCTGTGATTCACATAAACCTGAGAAATATTTCACATTTGTAGTTTTATAAAAATCTGTGTTGCAACATTGTGATTGTTGATGTCCAAGTGAGTTTTCTGGTGTAACATTGCGCTCATACTTTATGGCTGGTTGCTAAAATATTTTTAGGAATGCTTAGATTAGCTGATATTTGGATTCTTGCACAAATCCTTATTGGGTTTTTTATTTGCTTGCGTATCTCAGAATTGCATCCCAGCAGGGCAGAACTGCCTTTAGATTATTTTCTTAAAATCATGTACTAGATGATTAGCTCTTTGTTGAGAAGTGCTTTATTATCATATGCCTCGCTACTCTTCCACTGGCCACACAGGGCTTTTATTACTCTTTCTGAGATCAGAACTGGCCATGCGATGCATAAAATCTATTCTCACATGAAATCAAAGTACTTTTTATTGTGTATTATCTTGCGTATATTCAGTTTAAAGATTAGTGTGAAATGACACATGTTGGATACCAGTGTGAGCAACTGCCTTTAACATGTTTAAAAAGCATTGAGTAACTTGAATTACTAACAGTACTATGAATTATATTTCCCCATTGGAAATTGGAACTAGCTTTCTATTTTAAGCCTAGTTTTCCTCCAGTTTTCTTAAAGTAAAGCCATTTCCTCTGAAATCTCCTGTGTCAATTCTAATTAAAGAAAAAGATATTCCTGGGAATTGTGGAATAAAAAGATCAGACAAGAAAACCCTCAAATCAGCAGAACAAAATTTCTAACACTGTAATATTTTTTAAGATACCATTCATTCAGATATATCCGTTCCTATTTTTTTTTCATTTTTAACTTCATAAGAATGGTAGATAAACTTTTTAAAAACCTATGTAAGCATCTTATGAGAATAAAGACTTGCTAAAGGGCCCAGTCAGTACGAGTTAAAGGTGGGGGCTCTTCTGAAAATCCTGCCGAGTTCCTTGCTGTAATTAAAAACTGAACTTACTGCTGTGTTGACCTTGCAGAACACTAACATTCTGTTTCTGGAAGTGCTGGCGAAGTTGCAGTTTATTCTGGAAATAAAAATTTGCACAGAACACTCATATCTGGAGAAAGACCAGTGCTGGAAAACATAAATATGGATAATGTATCAACTTTTTCCTGCTCTTCCTGGCTTTGCTGTAGAAGCTGCTGTGCTGAGCCAAAAGTAAAGGGCATGGGGAAAGACTTTCAGTATTTGGAATTGAGAGCTGCTAGCAGTTCCAGTTTATTTAGTCAGCACACTCAAGAGAGTTGGCATCTTAGGACGGGACAAAACAAACTTTGCATACATTGCTTGCACCTTTCCTTCTAATGCATACCCATCAGTCTTTCATATTGAATGTCTGTTAATAGCCAAGAGAGATTAGATTTTAGCCCCAAACCACAAATAAAGTCAACAATCATGTAAACTGTAGATGCAATAAGAAATATAATCTTTTCTCTGATAACTCTGTAAGCTGTCCACTTTCTAAATAAAAGCAGACTGAGGAAAAGCCCAGATAACTCTGCTTCTCTACCCGAGCTGGAGCCCCATAAGGTCAGCTTGGCTTCCTCCCACCCCACTGTGCACAGCTGCTGGTTCCAAGGATGGCTGCTGTGTGGAGTGCTGCACAGCTCCAGGCCGTGACTTTGGTGTGGGTCTCAACACAGGGACACTGCATCTATATTTTAGCCAAGTTAATTAGCTCTTGTACTAGAAACTCTGGGGTGTCTGTTTCAGGCATTCAAATGAATTAGTTCTGAAATATTACTCCCTGCTGGACTTCAGCTGACACTGCCGGAGACAGCTTAGTTGTCTCTGCAGTTCCTCCCTGGCATAATTTACCACAAACCGGGTAATAGAAAGTAAACAGCATTTGTTGTCTTTTATATAATACATGGAGATGCTCAATATGCAGCTTAAATCAGGAGATAGCTTACATGCTTCCTTTATTTTATGTACCTTCAATAAAGCTTTAAGTTTGGAGACAAATGTATTTTGAGTAAATTTGCTATTTTGTACATTTTCTGTACTCAATACTGTATTTTAAAAGTACTGATGGGAGCTGAATATCTTGCAGAACTGTTGCTGTTTAAAAATATGTACTTTAGTTTGCACTGTTTCTGTATGACCAACTGATGACATTTGGCTGGAGGGAAGCTGCACTTTGTTCAAATGTTTAATGCAGAGCTGTCAGTTTGCCTATAATTAAAGATGTCTTTTGTTGAATCAGGAATTAACTGCAGTTTCTCCTTAAAAGTGCTAACGTCTGCCCTTCAAAGAATTGCCTAGACCTATCCAGGCTCTTATATTGAAACACTTCAGTGATACAATACAGTTAAATTTCTGCCCTGAATTATTTTAGATTAATCCTTTTTGTGTGCTTTCTAAAAATATTTTTTTTATTAAATGGAGTAAGGATGGCACTGCCATAATACATACATACATTTCTAGATTTGGCATTCGGTTGCAGTAGGCTTCTTTAGCCAGATCTTCTAAATCTGTGTAGATTTAAAAATAATTGTTTAATTATGTGCATAAACTGCTTGGCAGATATTTTCTTCTGCTGGTTCTGTGAATTCTCTGAACAGAATTCTGTCAAATTCTCTTCCAGAAGGAGGACTAAATGTGTAAATGTTTCAACCAAGAAGGGAATTCAGCATTTATCACTTTTCTGCCAGCAGGAGACCTTCCTCAGTAGACCTATGCTAGAAGAAAATAGAAAATATTTCTTAATTTCCCTTAGTACTTTCATAGTCCATTTACCTCACTAATGGTTATCTCCTGACCACTGGTACTTACAGTTCCCATCTAATGTTGTTCATATCTTGAATCTAAAAGATACTGTAAGTACTGCCATGGTTTCCATGGTGAAGAGAACAGTATAAGAGAGGTGAGAAAAAGTTGAAATTGGTGAAGCCTCCATGAAAAATATCTTGTGTTTTGATCAGTACATCCAAACCCCTGGGTAGGTGTAGATTGCTCAAGGGCAAATAAAACTTATTTTGGCTGCAATAACAGTCATTTCTGAAAATAAATACTTATATGTTGGTAACTGGCAGTAGCAAGATACAATATGCAAGATGTAATATCCATTCTTTCCCATATTTGTTTTTCTTTTTCCTTCATTACCATATGTATAATAATCAAGCACGTTTGCCTGGGTTAAATGCAGATATTCACTATACATCTAACTATAGAACCCCAAATTTTGGACCTCCCTTTATCTACCATTTCAAACATTCACATATAGAGAGTTTTCAAACAGATTTTGATATATCATAATCGAGTCTTCTGACTACCTGTGTCCTTCAAGTTCCTGCAGCAAATTCTCATACAGTTTGGTTTAACAAGGCCTTGGGTATTTTTATTTCAGTGAAAGACAATATAAAAGCAGACCAGACTTGGAGGAACTTGTGGAATAAGTCTGTAAATAGGTTTTAGGGTTTGTTTTGTTTTGTCTTTGATCAATACCATATTGCTTAGTACATTTGCAGGTAGGATATTGCTTGAGTTATGCATTGTTCATTAAGCAGAGATCAGGTGTTGCATTAGACATAGTGCATGTTGTCAAGTGCAATGAACCCAAAATTTAAAAAGATATTTCATTGCCCTAAAATAAAGGAACTGTAACTATTAAGAAGACAATGAAGGGTGCGTGTGTACCTACCGCATTTAAACCACAGGCTTTTGATAGTGGCTGTGTTCAGAAGGAAGATCTATACTATGTTTTTACACTTATAAATGGCAGGAAAAGGCCATTTATCCAGAGTACCTTGTCTCTGAATTATTTTGCTACAGAATGAAAACCAGAGGCTTCTGTTGCTTTATGAATAATGATTTCTTTTCTCAGTTGTACAGCAGTTGATAGCCTTACTGCAGTTACTATTTTTTCTAATATAGATGTTTTTTCCATTCCATTTTTTGTTATTTTTCTTTCTTGCATTATTGAGATATAAAAGTATTAAAATTATTAGTTATTTTGTGATTAATTTAATTAAATTCATTTTAGTTAATTTGGTGATTAATAATTTTAGTTATTTTAATTGGTGATTTGATATACTAAGCTATGTAAAAGACAATTCTTAAAAGTATACCCAATTCTGAATTTAAAGCTCAACAAAATGAGCATAATGAACAAAACTGTATTTGGAAATAGTGAGAGCTTTTATTTTCCATCCAGTTTTATTATTAGATTAGTAAGTCAAAATACTAGAGTGGCGTGCACCTGGAACAAACACCTCAAATATTTCATTGTAAGAATTGTACTGGAGACTTTGGTAATGTGAAATTAATAACCTGACTTTCTAGAAAAGATGGCATGTCAGTGCTTTCTCCAGTGAGTAAATAAGTGTGAGTATCTCGATGGTGCCTTTGCAGTGTAGTTCAAATACAAGTCACGTGTGGGAAAATCCACTTGTACACATAATAGTCTGAACTACAGTGAAGTGATTTTTGATTTGATTTTCTGTTAACTGGATTACTGTTGTTTTTCCTTAGCATTTAGCTTCAGTGGGACTGGATGCCAAAAATACAGTGTGTATTTGGGACTGGAAGAGAGGAAAACTACTGGCAACAGCTACAGGCCATTCAGACAGGGTAATTGTATGAAAGGTTTACTGAATTTTGTCTGGGAATAACAAAAGTGTTCTGAATATTTTTTTTGTATTAGGCTAATGCAAAGATGATTTTGATCATTCTGCCTGGCTTTTAAAATACTGAACAGGGTATTTATGTCTTTTTATTGTGCCAGACATAGCACAAAGCACTGTTAATCAATGAAGCAAATGACGGATTCTTGAGCTGACTGTCTGGCAAGCCTAGGGAAGGAATACTTTGTAATTACACACTGATTAGGATGATTTATAACTCTTTGTATAAGATGTGAAATGCTATCTCAGTGGAAAAAGATAATGTTCTTTCTGAATATGTCAAAAAGACATTTTATCCTGAGGGAAAGTTTAATTAGGTCCCTTTCATTTTTGCTTAAGACATTTACCTGTAGGAGAAACATAATTAGGATAAATATTCTTTTTATATCTATTAACTTCAGGTAAAGGATCATAATAACATCAATAAATATGAGAACTGAACAGGTCTGAGTTTAGAAAATTATTCAGAATGGTGAAATGTTCAAACAGATTTAGCATAAGCAAAATACCTTCTTAATATATATGTGTGAGGATGCATATATTAAAATTATGGACACAATCTGACATCTGTTCTCTTATCCATGTATGATGTTATAACATACTAGAATGTTATAATTTTCAGATATTATAATGTTTTACTACACATGATGGACTATTAATATATGCACAGCAGCAGTCTAAGTCCTTCCCTACAGTTTGTCTGTATATACAGTCTATCTGCATTTTATGTGTAATCTGAATAAATCTGGTACTTCATTTTTACTTACAATGTTCCCAGCACAACAGAATATTAATCCTTATTCGATTTTTTTCTTTTGGAACTGATTCACTTCCCAGTTACTTCAGCAGAAGTTTTGCTGCTGACCTCAGTAGATGCGAGAACAGGTTCTGAATTAGCAGAAGACTCCAGGACAGGCAAGAAGTACTAAAAACTTAGTCTCAGTAGGCTTTTGCAACCAGAAAAAGGAGATTTTGCATTGAAGAGGGAGTGTGAAAGAATGCGTACCTAATTAGGCCACAAATTCTGATGATTTAGTGTGCAGAAGTCATAAAGCATTTCTGAAGGTTAAATATCTTGTGTATTCTAATAACATTTAAATAAAATAATACTTAAACTACTTTAAATCCTAATGTTTATAAAGAAGATAAATATTTTGTAGGGAGGCAGTACTTCCTTGAGTATGAAATGAATGATGGGTAAGCTTAGGATAATAGGTTCCTGTAAGCTGATTGAAATTCTCTTGTGATTTATACTTAACAGCTGAAGAGCTAAAAGCAGCAAAAAGTCCCATTGTCTTTCTCTACAGACATACATTTCCTGAAGTAACTAATGATTGTGGTAGCCTTATTGGTTTTCAGTTTGGATATTGAAAAGCTGAATGACAGAGGTAAAATGTCTAGAAATTACATTGTTGAAAGCCAGGGCCAAAATACAAACTTTTTGTTTCCAAACGTTATACAATATTTTTCATTTGGCATAACCCCTTAGTCATAAAATACACTGCAAGTTTGTCACTGAGGCCTTTTGGTAATCAGGATAAATTAGATACTGTACCTTTTACCTAAAGTAAAGAATAAAGATAAATGTGTCAATCTTTAATCTCTAAACTTGAGGAACGTTAGCTTACACCTTAATTCACTTTCTATTTGAGACAGTAAATATTGTTTACTGAAAATAGCTTGGAGCTGGAACAGATTGGGATTATGAAGGTAGGAATGAGATGTGTGGACAGAACTCTGTGAGGAAGCCTGGATATTTGCCTTAATCTTTATTTACAGAGAGTTCCAAATTTAACTAAATAGTGTTGTTTCATTTTTAGTAATACATTACAACAGAAATTATGCCTAAAAATTGGTAAAAGCAAACTGAGCCTAGATACAATTGCTGCATAATATAAAATATCAGCTTACTGTATTTCTTAACAGATATTTGATATTTCCTGGGATCAATATCAACCAAATAGAATTGTCAGCTGTGGAGTAAAGCACATAAAGGTAAATAGCTTTTATTGTTTACTTGTTAAAAAGTAAATATATGTCACAAAAGAAACTTGTCCTTTTATATGATCAGGGCTTTAAATATAAGAGAGTTTAAATTTGTCTTTCTTTAATCTTTGACATTTTATCAGAATTTTTTGTTTGAAGCCAGTTTAGACATTCAGCAGTGACTGAGGTGTAGATCTACTTAAGCAAAGCAGTAAGATCATTCAGAGTAGTTTTCATCATTATATACTTGTAATTTTTTGGGTTCTCTGCCCTTTCCATTTTACCTAAATTGTCTCAAAATTGTCTCAGCCCTTAGTGATTTGTCTCATCGAGCATCACAAAGGGTCACTGAAGAGGTATAGGTGGAACTAAGTTAAAGGTATGAATTACATGAACTGCTATTTGGCCTTTCATGCTACCAGCCTTTGTAGGAATACCACAGAGAAGATATGCAAGACCTGCAGGGATGAACAGGTGAAAACTCTAGTGCCCCACTATTTGCTCCATCTAAGTCACCTGTTCTGGAGGTGATTTAAATATGAACCTAGATACTTACTGTAAGTTTAGGATAAAACATTCTTGTGCCTGGGAAAAACATAGAAGTCCTTCTGTTTGCCAATATTCCCTGCAGGTTTCTATTTTTCTACTGCTCATCAAAAGCATTCCTAACAGATGGCAATTATTTCACATGACTGGGGTGGGAAGAGCTTTAACTAGAAGTTTAGGAAAACAGTTAATATCTCTAGTTCTGGTTACGGAGAAGCTTGTGCCCTCAAAACCACCACTGCTTTGAAACTGTGGGTGGTTTTGGCAGCAGTGATACCATCTGTTGTATGCTGCAAGCTGTTTTCCAAAACCTGTCTTTGTTTGGCACCTGTATTCTGCTTAAAATGGCCATAATTACCCTGAACATGCATAATACCAGGCAAAGTAAACACATATAGATAGAGGCATGCCAAAAAAAAAATAAATGTGTTGAGAAGAAATGATTAGAAGTTCCCCTCCAGTGATGCCCAAACAGTGGTCTGTATATTTGCTGTATAAGGCACTGGGAATGTGATAATTACTTCAAATTGCAACAAAGGAAAAGAACAGCTCTAAAGTAATCGTATCACTGTGAGAATTGGGACTAACACTTGGGAATAGTGCCATTTACTCCTTTAGTGTTTCAGTTCTATTGGCTCATTAGGCTGAGCAGATATTGGAAGCTGTGATAAAGCCTAGGAGCTAAGGAGTCTGAGCTCAGGATCCTCCTTCTGCCTAATTCCTAACACTGCTACCTGCTTTCTTGCCCTTCTACAGCTAACCAGAAGTGAGGAGAATGTATGTTTTATTCACAGAATGAAAGCCCTGGGGGAAGTATTCCCGCTGCCTTCTCAGAAATTGGCTTATGTTAAAAGACAAAGGGAAAAAATAATTGAATTAGAAATAAAGAAGGATCTGAAATAAAAATCCTTGATCCAAGGATTTTCTGGGATTCAAGTTTAGAGGAATTTTATAGGAGTAAGTACAAAGAGGAAGACCTAAAAATTCAACTTAGCCATGGAAAGATGTAGATGATAGACATTATGCATCTATGTCAGACACTTCAATATTCCGGTCTCTGAAGGTATCTTTCCAGTGTGCAATGGACTGCAGAGCATAGGTGCCTCAACTAATAAAGACCTGAGATGGCAAGTCCATTCAGGGCTGTGCTACACCACACAGATTGATTGTTCTGTTTCTGGCTGTGTCCAGATCATGCTAGTGTTGGAAGGTCTAGATATTTCAGCACTTTTCTTACACATCTAATTGAAATCTTCTTTATTCTGCCTTCCCTGGCAGGCCTGATCCTTGAGGGGGAGCTGAGTGCACTTTCCTCTCTACTTGATAAAATTATGTTTGTTTAAAAAAGAAGTTGTTGTTTCATGTGCAAGCATTTGCAGTCTTCATCCAACAGATGGTTGAGGGACGTATCTCTTTCAGTGCACTGGAAAAGGGAGAAGTGTCTACTCCAGGCATGTTAAGTTCTTTAAGATCAAGTATTTTATTCCTTCAGAACTGTGACTGTATTGTAAGTTTGACAAAGACGAAAAATGGGATGTTCCTGGCTTTAAAAAGCGTGCATTCAGATTGACAGGTATCACGCAGCAAAGCATGATAAAAGGTAGTGAGATAATGAGAAGGGGTAGCGTAGCAATAGTGGATGAGAACTGTGCCTCACTTTCTCAAACAGTTTGATAATTTTGTTCTGTTTTTCGACTTACTACATTTCCTGGGGGTTTCCTTGGTAAGTGGGCAGTTTTTGAAGTATTGGACACTCTGATTGGACTACAGGAGTCATTTAAGTGTCTCTCCAGACACTGTTCCATAAGGAAGTACATCTGTGAGATCTGCACACTAATATGAAAAAAACAGAAACTCTGCAGACATTTTTCCTAATACACTATTTACGTTTCACAGTTCTGGACATTGTGTGGAAATGCCTTGACAGCAAAGAGAGGAATATTTGGTAAAACAGGAGATCTCCAAACTATCCTTTGTTTAGCATGTGCAAAAGAAGATATCACATACTCTGGTGCTTTAAATGGAGACATCTATGTTTGGAAAGGGCTAAACTTAGTCCGCACAATTCAAGGAGCACATAGTGTAAGTTGTGTTTTTAATGTCAGTTTCTGAAATGAACGGTTCATTGAATTGAAAAAATTCTTGAATGCTTATCTACAATGGTTTTCTTCTGGTTCAGGTCAGAAGAATGTCTAAGATTGTTCATTAATTAAGAATTTATTTCTAATCTTATACTTTGTTTACCTGTTGTCAACAGATGTTAGCTGCTGAGCTGATATTGACAGAACTGCAGATTTTTATAGCATTGATTTAACCAAGCAGACTAAATCTAAAGTGAAGTTTCTAAATCTAAAGTTTCACAGATTGAGTAACTTCAGTTATCAGCCATTTACTTAAAAATAATTGGTAACTAAATGAACTTACTTTAAGTAGAATTTTACCACTAAAATTTCCAACACGGACGAAAACTTCACTTCATGAAAACTTCAGTGTGGAGTAAGCCTGTTTAATCTGTGAATTGCACTCTGACCAGATTCCAAAGACAGTAAGACAGTTTACTCCACTTGGCTTCATAACACCACCCTCGCCAACCCCCCAGTTTGGATCATTTATAAGTACAGAGAGAAAGGGGAATGGATAGGATCGTTATAGGTTTCTAACCAGTGTAATATTTTTACATCTCTGTTGTTGCTGGAGTAAAGGCACAGTAGAATTTTTGTGTCTTGTTTCAAATTTGAGAACTATTCCTGTTTTAAATATGGTTGTGGCTAATGGCATTCTAGCATGGGTTTTTTGAACAAAAGGAAATGAGTATTTTCCTTAGAAGAGTGATAGGAAATCTAACAGTTATCACTATAGTTTTCTTCTAGAACCTTTCTAGAAAGAGCACTGCAAACCTGACAGTTGTTTTTTTCTGACCTCCCAAAATTAGTTATGTTGGCAGTGCATCAAGATTTGCTCTTTAAGTTAGATCTAAGTGTTCAGGAGAGTAATTGTTATTTATAGAAGTAATCCCTAATTTATGAAAGCAGTCAAACCGAAGTAAGTGGGACAGCTTATGTGCAGAACTACTGTGTAATTGCCAGGTTGTGGTTATGTGCAACTGCAATAACATGGAAGTATCTTTGGCAAACAATAAATCCCTGTAGTATATTTGCAGAATTTTGTTCTTTAGAATGATCAAATGCAATCTATTTCTATAAAATGTGTTCTGTTACATCTTTATAAATTATGGGGTTTCCCATGGCTAACATGCATTCTTTTGCCCAATTTCTAATCTATATATGTATGTAATTAATGATTATAAATATTAATTTATTAAGACATTAAACAAGGCCACTTTGAAAACGGAGGTCTTCTTTTAATTGTATTAATTTCCATGCAGTTCAACTTGTCTCTTAACTGAGAGGTTTTCCTAATAAACTAATGAATCAGCAGGCATTCCATGAGTTATTCCAGTGTAACACAGCACAGTCATCAATAATGAGGCATTTTCAAAAATGAAGAAGAAATTCAAACTGTAATAGAAACTTGTCTTTCAACGAAGAGAATGAATTGACACTGTTTCAGTTCCTGTCAGATTCCAAATGATGTCTGAACTGAATTCATGAAAGAATGTCTCAGTCATCTCCACACCTGTAAGAATTTTGTATTGCTTGTTTGCTTGTTTATGTTTATTCTGGGTAACTATTTATTTTAAGTGTTCCATTATAGTCCTTATAATAATAGTAACAAAACCAAATTGAAAGTTCTGCAAATAGGCCATATTGCTGCTATTTGTACAAAAATTTTCCACATAAATCACTACAGTGGGAGCACTTGAAATAAAAGTATCCCCGTGTTTGCTGGTTTGCTTTCTGGATGGACAACATTTTGCTGCCTAGCAGTTTCTAGCCTTTAACAAGAATCTATTCAAAAACATTTGCTTTGTGTGTTTAAATCAATTGTAAAGAACTTTAAAACTTGTTATACTATTGGTTAACAGGCTGGAATTTTTAGTATGTATGCTTGTGAGGAAGGATTTGCCACTGGAGGGAGAGATGGTTGCATTCGGTTATGGGACACTGATTTCAAACCAATTACTAAAATTGATCTCAGGGAGACTGAACAAGGATACAAAGGTAATGAGCTATTACTTTAATGGTTTTTCACACATCTAGATAATGGATTATGACACAATTAAATCCAAAGCATAAATGTCTCTGCATACTGCTGTTTTTTTAACTTAATGACTGTATTTACTTTTGAGATCTGTATTCCCTTTTTTTCTTTGACAATGATGTAGCCTGAAGAGTTTTCCATGTTTCATAGTATAGACAGATGAATGCTAATAGTTGCTGCTCCCCACCATGCAAATACAAGAAGATAGGTAAAAACTAATTAAACACAAAAATATAGGAGAATGAAGTTAGCCAATCTTTAACTTAATTAATCATTGCAATGCATTTAATTAATTGAGATTTCTGGAACCTGATACTCAAAGATGCTGAGCATCTGAGCACTCCATTAGGTTCATTTGGAATGTTAGCATTTGGCATATTTAATAGAATGTTACTAAATTCTTGACCATCATATTTATTGAATCTAACCATGCTTCTTATGAGTTTAGCCGTCACTTTATTTTATGATTAGACTCTCAGAGCACTTATAATCTCCATAGATCATAACGCACACTTTATCAATATTTTAGTCTTCTAGGAATTCTAGACATCTATTTGGATTGAGCCTATAGCACTGTTTGCTGGTTTGAAGTAGGCTTTATACACTTTTGGCAGCCAGCTTTGTAATGGCTAGTCTTAATTTCCGCTGCAGCTTAGCTTATGTTTTAGATTTAGTTTTCAAATTAAAATTACCATTGGAATAGTCAAGAGGCCACCAAGAATGATAAAATTTTCTTTCTCAAGTATGGATATTTTGGCCTGTGATCTAGTAACAAGCTTGTTCTGTTTATTTTTCATTTTACTTCAGCCGGATCAGCTGGTTATTCCAATACCTGTAAAATGCCTTGCTATAGTGTAAACTCATGGAATTTAGCCCTCAAAAATGTTGTCAAATACACCCAAATAAGTAGTCCCTTTGCTCCATAGTTCTGGCTTTATGTAGCTTTTTGGAGCCAGAATCATAGTGTTTAATATCAATTTCTAGAAAACAATAACAGCATTTGGATCAGTTTGGAAATACTTTCTAAAAATTGTGGAGAACTAAGCCTGTACATGTGGGTGAGATGAATCGTTCTGGCTAACACCAGTCTTTCAGGCAGTCTGTTCCTAATAAAAGTCAGAAGGACATACATGAAGGGTGACACAGAGAAAGCAGTGCTCACACACGAAACATGCATCTTCAGCCTCCTTGGTTCTTTGTGAAGTGATTCTGGGAGGGAGCTTTATCCCACGCTTTTGTGAGACCAGAGTAGAAACAATTTTTTCTGTTCTTACTGCTGCCTTGGATGTTCACACTCAATGCAAAGTAAACTTTAACTGACTTCGTTTACTTTTAATTTATCGTAGCTATCTTCTGTGGAAAATTATTGCTTCAAAATTATAACTTACATTACAGAGCTGTAATGTATTCATAAAGGTGTCATCTTCTAGTGTGCTGTCTGTAGCTAACCTTCTACAGGTTGCCTAAAAGATTTTGATCTTGATGGAAGTTAAATCAGGGAAGGGCTTATTGAAGGTAAATTCTCATTAGACGTGCTATAGAGTGATTCTAACTTGGTGCTTTTATTTCTACCATCTCTTAAATGCTACAGAATATATAAATGAGAGCAGCTGAGCAGAACCAGGCACCGTAAAGGCAGCTATATGGCTGAGAGACAGTCAATAGAGGTTTTTGCTATCTTCTTACTTGGCAAAAGTAGTAAAAAATTTCATTTGCAGAAAGTGAATGGAGTTGCTGTTTCAACTTGTATATAAATTATTACAATTTTTTTTAAAAATTGATAAATTAATGGATTTATAAAAACTAAAACTAGAACACTGTCCAAATCTTGTCTTCACAGCATTTAAATTCAGGTTTATATTTGTTTCTCAAAACAAAATCATTGCCTGCTTTTGTGGCAAGAAACTGACTTAAGCAAGTCTGCAAATTTTACTCAAAGCTTAGTCAAACATGGTGTGTCCATGAGCATAACCATTGAGACTAAGAGAAAAGACATCGTGGTGTGTTTGTGAAAAGGGTGGTGGGACTGCTGCTGGTCTGATGACAACTATGAAAAATTAGGATCTTGGGGGTGACTGCTGGTCATAAAATCCAAGCATGCACTTATACCTTGTCACTATCCTTTTAATTTTTTTTTGTCTTTTTCCTGTTTCAGGGTTTCTTCTCTGTGTTCTTTTAGTGTGATACAGCTCTTGCCTGCAATGTTTCTGTTACGTCTCTGTCCTTTCCTGCTGTTTCTGTCCGATATGTCACCCACTGATGATCACTTCATTTAGTGCTTGCTCCTAGCAGACTCTGGAAATTTTGTTTCATTTTCAGTTGTCAGCTGCACTGATTAGTCTAAGCACATACATAACTTGAAGCAATGGTGGTAGCCTTAACTGTTTAGCTGTGACCTTCTGTTCCTCCTTTCCAGTTACTTTTTTTCCAAAGCAGTTTGCAAAGACGCCAGCTTTCAAACCTAAAACTTCTTTCTAGGCTGCCAGAAAGACAACCTCACCGTGCCCCCCATATACTCATTCATCAGTCATCCTATACTGAAGAATACTAAGCACTTTCTAAATAAGACAAATCCCCAGTAACAGTCTGATCACAGGCTTGACTTTTACATTTAAATATACATGTATATCACTAAAAAAATCTGATAATAGATAATCTTTCTTTGTGCAGTGCATCACAGAAAACATTACCTTTCCCACATCAAAAGGTGTTCTTTGTATTCTAAAATTAATACTCTTTTCCACGTAACATCTGAACTTCATTCCTTGCGTGGCCTTTGATGTGTATCAAGAAGAAGATAAAAGTCGTAACTTCAGTATAAATGTAGCTAAGTCACAAAATTACATTATCAAAATTTAAAGGTACTGCAAATTGACAAGATAATAATTAATTAATTAATTTGATCTTCTCGAGAGTTGACACAAAATGCTTACAATATACTTTATTTATGTGACCAGTAGTGAATTGCATGGTGTATTCGGTTCCAAAAGATGTGAAAATGATGACGTGGTTGACCTGGACTAAATGACCAATGGATTTTTTTATTCATTCACATCTCACAGCATCTAGATGCATAATCCAAACTCTAATTTCATATACTGGAAAGGAAAATACATACATTGCAAGCAGTCAACCAGAGAATGCTATCAAACTGCTCAGCGTGCTAACAGGGTATTTTTAAGCTTGTGGTTAGTAAAATTCCAGCTGCAAAGTTAGGATCTGATTTGTGGAATAAGATCAATCTCTCTAAAAGTAATAGAAAGCAAAATTCTGTTAGTTTGGGTTTTTTTGTGATAATCAGTTGAGACTAAAATGGAGATGTGAGATAACATGGGCATAAACAATTCACCATTAATTCACCATTAAAATTTTATTCAATATTTTATTTAAACTTGCAAAAAGTAAAGTACCTGAAAAGAGGAATAAAACCAGCTTCAGTCACAGGAACCTTGCCTGATCTAAAATTTAGATCTTTAAATCATGTGAAATTGAATTATTTTTTTAAAAGTAAATTACCAAGATGTAGGCAAAGTGTAAGAGTTTGATCAGTTGAGAAACTGGCAGCAGAAGTTAGACACTTATAATGGAGTTAATTTAACAGGACTGTTTTGAGATTTTAATCAGTTGTGGTGTATTATAAGACTTCAGTGTCAAAACATAACAGTTGTTATAAATTAACTCTTGAAGTCTTAATGATCTTCACTGTACTATCACTTTGTCTTGTCATTAATCAAAGATAATTCTGTCCCCTGTCAGGTTTGTCCATTCGAAGTGTCTGTTGGAAAGCGGACAGGCTTCTAGCAGGGACACAGGACAGTGAAATATTTGAGGTGCTAGTGAGAGAGAGAGATAAACCCATGCTGATTATGCAGGGTCATTGTGAAGGAGAGCTCTGGGCCCTGGCAGTCCATCCAAAGAAGCCTTTAGCAGTCACAGGCAGTGATGATCGATCTGTACGGTAAGGCTACATCTTATTTATTTTTTATCTATTCATTCATGTACATATTAGTTTGTAATTTTTTTGTTTTCTGGCCTTATGTTAAGACTCCATTAATACAACATTTTTCCCCCATGTCTATCTTAGCAGCTTTGCTTTTTCTCTTCAGCCCTCATAGTTAGGCTTCACACATCATGTAAAAGTAATTGGAATTTGTGTTCAAAACATGCTGGATTTATATACTGTGCTTTAAATACTCATTCATTACTATTCCAAACAGCAGCTGTAGGTGTCTAAATGGAGAATGGTCACCTCGTACTTCTCTTCTGTTAATAATATGCAACAAGCCTAAAACCTAAAGGCCTTTTATCAATGTTTTACACAAGAGGTGTCTGTCTCAGCCTTAAGGGTTCAGAAAATCTGATTAAAACCAACTCAGTTAAAATGCCAGAAAATGAGATTAATTAAGACGTACTGGCTTACCCCGATGAAAATGATCCTTCAGATGTTTAGTTGTAGCACTTGTGCTTCAAGCCTTTATAGCAGAGATTTGAAGTTTTGTATGCGTTTGTGGAAGTTGTCACAAAGTCAAGGATGTTTCTTTTTCCCATCCCTGTTAAATTTTGGAAAATTGATAAGCATTTTGAATATGCTTAGTCAGACTATTATACACTAAAGTTTGGAGGCTAAGCTAAGATTCTCACTATAGTGGATGTTCTGCCATGCCCTTGCAGCTGTTGTGTATTATCTCAACTGGGCATGGACACTGCTCATTGTGACTATTTCCCTGCGATTGAAGTGAGTGAGATTTTCCTGCCTGCCAAAGATACCTATGGGGACTGCAGAGGTTTCTGGGAGACATGGCTTTGTTATTGGTAGTCTCCTGAGTCTTTCCTCAAATTGTGGTTCTGGCCCTGCCCTGAAGCCCTACCCCTTGCAGAACAGCATGTGCAATGGAGTTCATGACAGCTTGGTTTCCCAAGCTTTGATTCCCCACATGTTCTCCTTAGTAGTTTCTCCTGACCCTGCTATACTAATTTCTAATCCCTCTATCTTGTTTTTCTACAACCCTATGCCAGATGGATGATGACTGTTTTTCATCTTATATAGATAATTTGATTGCATATTTTCAAATCAACCCCAGGCAGCCACCAAATAGTTTTTCAGGTTTTATGGACTACTAGTCAACTGATTTCAGAAATATACATGTGGATTCTACAGTTTGGCTGTATTTCAATGGGAAAAATCAATCTCCTACTGTACATACAGCTTCTAATCATGCTCCTTCGGATTCCACACTATGATTCACCTGCCTTGAAACTTGCTGTGCAGTTGGAATTTCTTTTTCTCTTTTCTTTCTTTTTACTTGTACTGGTTTCCTATTCCTGCCATCCCTCATCTCTTTCTAACCATAATTAAAATATGAAGTGTGGAACTAACAAAACTACCAGTTGTTCACCACTGTCATGCTATCTCCCTGTTTCCTACATGTTAGTATTATTTCTTTCAGTTTATAAAACACATGGATGGTTTCTTCTGCTTACATTTGTCTGCACAGTTTTACAGACAGTCACAAATTCACCTTGCCTGCGTGTCTGATAGGATGCAAGTCAGTTCTGAAATGAGCTGCAAAGCTAGGATTAGCATTGTACCTCCCTCAAGCTAATAACCCATGCTAAGACTCTGTATTTATTATCTTGGGCTCATCTCATGGTTAGTGTGGTGATTCAGCTCTGGTGTGGAGCCGGATGATGTACCGCTGACTCAAAGCATGCTTGGAACAAACTTGGTGCCCATCTATGGAAGACTGTGCAAGCATGTACATAAAGCCTTAATTAGAGGTGCTCTTATGATTATTGTGTTGTTATAGTTTATATTACTGATGCCTTTGAACATTGCCATTCTATAAAATGTGTGTTTATTAACATTACAGGTATTTTACTGCACTACATCACACGTGCATTTAGCTGTTCAGGCACTAAAGAATGTGGGATTTGAATTCTGGTTCAGACAGTGCTATTTTTTATTTACTAATGCTTTATGGAAAGAATTCCAGTGAAATATTTATATACTTGATTTAAGATTAAAAAGTACACAAAGGGATTTTCTTACATTTTTTTTCAGTAATAAAATCACCTTGGCATGGATGTTTCTGTATCCTGTTTATTGTGTAATTTGTAATTTTTCTTTGTATTTGGTTATCACATTATTTTGAAAAGTAGTGATATATACAGCTAAATTGTTTTACAAATAAAATTATTTAGTGGGCCAGATTATATTCCCATGTCTAAGTGAGATGTCCGAATGAAAAGGACCTCTGTAGAGATAAGGGGAGTTACTCCAGATTTTGCCTAGCACAGCTGAGAGAAGGCTCTAGCCAAATGTAGGTTTCATATGTTGTAAACTCCAAAAGTGTATCAGCTAGGAAAGCTGCCCGCTTCATGTTTCTTACAACAGGAACGAGAAAAAAGCATCCTTCTCGTCTGAATGCTGAGACATACAAAAATATTTATTACATTTGTTCAATGAATGTTACGCATCTTCTGTAATGAAGCGTTTGAATGTCTAGCTGGAGGACCACAAGTAGCTGCAGTTCTAGAATAACATCTGTGCTACACTCTGTCTTCTTCAATGATGTCTGTGTATTCCTGCATTTATAAGAAGATTTATTAGAAACCTGGGGTTTTTTTATGAAGCCATTTGAATATTTATATCTCTGATTATTTTTTTTTTTAATGTGGAGCATTGTTCTGCCAATTGAATGAAAGCAGCAGTAAAACTTCCGTCATCAGCTATGGCTTTCTCTGCAAATGAAGTGGCTGCTAGTAAGCCTCCCGGGAGACTGTAATCAATATGTGCTCCAGTAAACAAACTCACTTGTCAGGTGTATGACGGAAACGACTGGAACGTTGACTAATAAAATAATGTTTCATGAGCCTATTTGGCCTTTTTTTAAACTCAGCCATTTAAGCAAATGCATAGGAAAGTTGACAAAGAGTGGTAAAAACACCTTATTTGAAAATACATACACTTTACACAGAAATAGTTTATTTATCTAGCTTAAGAAAACCAACAATGTGCAGAAGTATTATGCTGTAAAAGATACCTTTTCTATTTTCATAAGCAAAGCCAGGCTTTTATTTTGTCAGTTGTGTATACAAATGCTGGTATGTGTGCAAAATGCTTTCTTTCCTTTTTCTGTTATAAAATTTAAAAGCTCATACTTGGAATTGCCCTTCCATTAGTTGCCATGGATTACAATTACGCTTCTAATGCATTGGACAAAATGATCCATGTGGAAACAACATTTTGGAGGCAGATTTTATCCTGGCATTTCCTTTGAAATCTTTCAAAATCCATTCTTGGAAGCTCATAGCTTCTCCCTAACAAGGCTAAGCTAAGAATCTTGCATCTGATCCTACTTCTGTTTTGTCTTTAAAAACAGTTTTAGCATCCCGCATACATTTTTCTCACCAGGAAACCATCTATTTGTTCACAGAGAAGCCTTTTCAAGTTCTTTCTCAATCTTGAATTCTCCCAACCTAAGAGGAAACCAGCAGTATTCAGGGTTGTTGATTCTAGACTGATCCTAATAACAATAACCTGACAATGCCCAAAGGGTTTCTGATTGAAAAGAAATGCTCAGGTCATAGAGTACCATCCTTTCTCAAGGCAGGCAGTCAAATTCTATAATCCTTTTACAAAATTTATCAAAATCTATCTTTATTTTTTTCTCCTGTTACTTCTACTTCAGGGGCATATCTAAATGTTACTGCTGGGGTTGTCAGAAAATTCTGACTTTTCAGGCTATATTCACGTTCTATTTATGCTATTTGTTCTAGTGTCAACATGGTCCTTCAACATAACATTCCCTCCTTCTTTGACGTTTTTCCTACTGATGTATTTTTGGAAGCAATACTATCCCTTCCCAGCCTTTGTTTCACTAAGGTATAAAAGTTAAACTCTCTTGGTCTTCTTTAATGTGATACAGTCTTCATTCTCTTAATCATCCTAATAATCCTTCACTGCATCTGTTCCTGCTTTTATTTCCATTTCTTGAGATAATTCATAAAGACCATGCCACATTAGGTCACTAAGTGTTGTGTGCTCTTGTTTTTGTGTGCCTCCTGGAATAGCATCCAGGAAATACTTCGGGGTCAAAATTCCTTTTTTCTGTCTGCACCTCACTCATGGATCATATTCATTCTATTATTGAAAAATAGCGTGAGATCTTACCCCTTTTTGCTGGTTCCACATGTATTTGAAGCTTACATCATAGTGCTGGACATAAGGCTCTGGAATTATGGGCTTTGGTTAAATTGCATTCCATCTATATTTGTTTCATCATCAAGAAAACTCTGTTTCTTCCAATGTGACAAATCCATCTCCGAGTTCACAATGCCTCCCAACTTGCTGCCCATAGCAAATCTCATGAGTGTTCTCATCTTTTGTGCCAGTGTCTTTAGCAAAAATATCAAATGTTACTCTTCCAAAGCTCGTACCTAGAAATCTTAGTAGTGTCTCCATCCAGCTTAATTGTTTTTTTCTGTAAAGCTTGATATAAAGCTTCATCCAGTATCATGTTACAGTTCTTGTACAAATGGTCATTTTCTTGATTTTAGCTAATAATCGCATATGCTGTTATTCAAATATTTTACTGAATGTTTTCTAAATCTTTTGCAAATGTGTTAGATTTATGACACTGTCCTTAAAATATAGTTGGGTATTGCTGACTGAGTTTTTCTGCCCCAAGAGGTCTTCCATGCATTTTCTTCCATACTTTTAATTACTCTTTTCTTTAATTTTTTTCTAAATCTTGCAAACTACTGAGATCTGATTAACCAGCCTGTAGTGGTCTGGGAAACTCCTTTTGTTTCTTCTTAAAAATATAGGTACATTATTTGCTTTTCTCCATCTTATGGCATAATTTATTGATTGATTATTTTTATTTAAAATGTTGTGAATCAGCGTGCCGTTTTGTCTACCAGTTCGTTCAGGATTATGACAAGAAAATTTTTCCCGTGGTTGGAATGTTTATGCTCTCTGAGTATTGCTTTCACTTTCAGTGAAAGCTTCAGTCTGACCTGCATTGACCCTCTCTGTCTACAGAAACTGCTTTTTAAAGATTCTTCATCAGGGGGAATTCTATTATATCAGAAAAGTAAAGTCCAGAGATAACACCAAATAATGGCGTAGTTCTGTTTCACCCCATTTTCACTTCTGCTATCATAGAAATGCATTCAGGTTTGAGGTGCCATCCCTGCTAGAACTGGGAACAGTAAATACTCCCTTATTTTGAACCTGAAACTTGCTTTAAGGTGACTGAAAGCTTCGTTTGATATTGTTTGCCAAGACCTTCAGTGCCACTGTTAGAAAATTGTATTGATACAGGCAGTCACTGTACACACCCTTTCTCTTATAGATTGCTAAGCAGTTTTGAGTTTTGAAAAGTAGTTTTCTGTAAGTCTATTGGCTCGAGTCAGTGAAATTATCTTCATTCCATGGTTGGAAAGGATCTCTATAAAATTTTAATATAAGGTGTGCATGTAAATGGGCCATTACCAGTTGAATTAGACTTTTTGTTTTTGCTCTTGATGATATTGAAATAATTGTGCAGTCAAGAAAAATCTCCTACTGCTTTCAATTTCCTTTGCAGATTATGGAGCCTTGCTGACCATGCCTTGATAGCTCGTTGTAATATGGAGGAAGCAGTGCGGAGTGTGTCTTTCAGTCCTGATGGATCACAGTTAGCACTTGGAATGAAGGATGGCTCCTTCATTGTTCTTCGAGTACGGTGAGAAAATCTTATGTTGGTTTCTCATGTTGTTTAGTTTTTTTCTCTGAGTAACTCATGACCATATTATAAAGCTTCTTATTCCTATAAAAAGAAAAAATCATTGGGTGTTTTATCAGAAACAAAGAGTAAAAATTGAGCATATGCTTCCATAATATCACTTGGTGTTTTAAAAGGTGGTAGCTTGGCAATTATGCTTTATTTAATTAAAAATATTAGCTCTTAGTAATAATGATAAAATTTAAGATTTTCAAGTTTGGCTTTTATTCTTCATCCTGAAATTATATTGATACTTTGTGAAAAGAAAGGTGCATAAAAGGTCACAGTTTTGAGAGGGACCTCCTTGATAATATGGTTCATTTCCCACCGTATGCAAGAATGGATGCTATGCAAAATAATCAGTGATTGAAAGATGTTTTTAAGCAAGATAAATGTGAATTCTGCTTTTCATATTAGATGACAAGCCTTTTTTTTGCACGAACGCATTGTATGCAGTCGGCAGTTCATGTCTGGAATACTCTTATGGAAGACAAAAACAGGTGAAACAAAATTGGCCATAGAATGAAACAGCCAAGCAAAACAGCAAGTTTTCAAAACACATAAGCTATTTTAATTGGTACTTGGAAGAGTTTACCTTTTCTTTAACATTACTCCATATGTTTAGTGAGCATATATTTAAAATACCCTGAACTACTAACTGGTAGGAGAGAAAAACCTGGAATCAGTGGAATATCTGTGAAAACACCTGTGATATTCTGCTTTAATGACTTTCACAAAACTTAAGTAATTTGTTCATATTAATTTAAAATTCTTTTCAAAGACTAGTATTTTTCAGAAGAAGTTAATCTTCTTTGTCTCACAGTAATCTTGTCTTTACTAATTTGCCTGACACCTAACATTATTCATGATTCAGCTGGTGGAGACTGATAATGATAAACCCAGCATTATTCCTGAAAGAGTGGCAGCATCCTTGTGTAAGGCCCTGAGTGCAATTGCTTCTCCATCTGTTCCTTTTCTGTGACAGATCTGAGAGGGTAACAAATCTGCAGCCCGTGATCCAGAAAAAGTGGACGATGGCAATATGCTTTGTTGGCATTTTATCGAATCATGCATCCAGCAACGTGAATCTTTGTTCTCCTTTTTCTTGGCCATGAAGGATCTGGATCTATGGAATAATCCAGAGAATTAGCTGTTCTTCTCAGCAGCCATATTTACCACTATGGAATAGTTATGTTACCAGATTTTCCAGCATTAAGGCAGAGCTTAAGAACATTTTTTTTCCCAAAACACTTTTTGAAAGAAAAAATAGCTATGAATAAATAAGAATTTTCCCCACAAAATTTCTGCTGTTACCGACGTCGATAACATTTTAAAGGCAGTGGTGGTATTGGAACCACCAAAGCTATAGCTAACGGGTCATGGCATGTGAGATTAATCATATCTAGCTTTACCAGTCTAATTCTCAGCCTCTAACCTGTTTGCCTATCTCCCCAAAAGAGTCAGGGTGAAGCAATGGGTATCTTCCAAAGGCCATTTCAACGTGGTCTTCTGAGTGACAGGGTAATTACTCTTTAGATGGAACGTTTTTTTCCATTGTCTATCTTAGAAAAAAAGTAAGTCTGGTCTAGACCAGAGAGCTAACTATTTTACAGCTAATATTAGGTGAATAGAATGAAAAGTGTCATTGACAGGTAAAGATGTTTTCTAACTTTAAAAGTATGTTTATAACCAATGAAAGCAATAGGAACTTCTCAAAGAAAGGTGTTTTGTTTTTTTGGTGAAATGTGCTGCTTGTTGTACAAATTATTCAGTGCATCTATCTTTGTATTTGTCTTAAAAATTTGTGGATTTTCTGTTCACAAGTTTACAGTTTACATTTGCACTGTTGGTTCTTGCAGAGATATGACAGAGGTAGTTCACATTAAAGACCGAAAAGAAGTAATTCATGAAATGAAGTTTTCACCAGATGGCTCTTACCTCGCTGTGGGTTCTAATGATGGCCCAGTGGATATCTACGCGGTTGCTCAGCGATACAAAAAAATAGGAGAATGCAACAAATCTTCTAGTTTTATAACTCACATTGACTGGTCTGTGGATAGTAAATTCTTGCAAACCAATGATGGTGCAGGAGAGAGACTGTTCTACAAGATGCCGTGTAAGTTTACAAGTGGCTCATGTTAAGTTTACAAGTGGCTCATGTTATGAACAAGTAAACTTCAGTGTTGATTTGAACAGAACAACAAAAATATGATATAAACAGTACATCTACAGGCGCAGTTTCTTGACTGGACCTTACATAAATGTCTAACATTCTTCCACTTTTGTAAGTTTTTAGTGTGTTTATGTGCAGCTGCATTAGAGCTTGTAAGATGTCTGATGCCGTCAGATACCACAAATGTGAGATTATACTAAAGTAAAATTGTGAATCTTTATAATTTGTTGAGGTTAAAAGACTAATCCCAAGAAGAATAAATGCAATGAAAGAAATGGAGTTTACTGAAAAACAAATGATTAAGCAGATTGTTCATTTGCATATTTTCAGCTGGGAAGCACGTAACTAGCAAAGATGAGATCAAAGGAATTCACTGGGCATCATGGACCTGTGTGATAGGGTCTGAAGTGAGTGGAATTTGGCCAAAATATACAAATATTACAGATGTCAACTCTGTGGATGGAAATTACAACAACTCAGTGCTAGTGACTGGAGATGATTTTGGGCTGGTTAAATTATTCAGGTTTCCATGCCTAAAGAAAGGTAAGATAGTATTTTGTGTTTCTGAAGAATGCAGTATTTACTTTCATATCATATCAGTGTGTTTTCTAATGGTGGCTTTGGATTCTTGTGTACAATTCAGGTTAGTGTGTGCAGAATTTGTATTGTATTAATGGACATAAAGATGAAGCTTTTAACTCTCTGTCTCTAGTGATTTCCTGCCAATCCATATGTACTTGTTTTTAGAACTGCTGAGAATGTAGTTTAACATGTGCTTATCCTGATACTACATTTTCAGAAACTAATTCAGCAAGAGTTTACATCATATCAAAATTGTATCAACACCAAATGCACTACTGTAATTTGTCCAAATTTATGCCAGAAATCACTTTAGAAACCTCAGCAGGGTTTTGCTGTCTGTTAGCATGTGTTGATGTAGCTCTACGTGAGCCATTTGCTTCATATCTGTAGTAGGCTTTTAACACAGATTATTTCCTCCATATTCACACTGTATATAAAGCCAGCAAAAATGAAATAAAACATTTTGGCTTTCCATGAACTTCAGTGTTTAATTTTATATCAGTATGTTTTCTGATAGTGAGTTTGAATTTATGTATCTCGTACAATATACGTGTGTAATTCACAATAGCAGTAATGGCCATAAAGGTGAAAATTAAACCCTGTGTGTATGTGGTACTTCCTGTCAAGACTGAAGTGCTTTTTTGGAAAACTGAAGTGAATGTATTGTTCATATTATTTTATGCCATTTATTTTTATTTTATGATTACTACTAGTATGAGAATATCAAGCATCATTTAAGTATTTTTTTGTTTTCAGTTTTCATAAGAGTTTTTAGACTGTGTTTCCATCAAAAGCCTAACTTTCTTAGTCACAATGTTAAGCTTTTTTCTTCTTGCATGCTAACCATTCTACTTGTGTTTTTTAGGAGCTAAATTTAGAAAATACGTTGGGCATTCAGCACATGTAACCAATGTCCGTTGGTCCCATGATTTTCAGTGGGTTTTAAGTACAGGAGGTGCTGATCACTCTGTTTTTCAGTGGCGATTTATTCCAGAAGGGATAACAAATGGCATCCTTGAAACATCCCCACAAGGTAAAAATTATCTCTTCTAAATTATTTATTACATGAAATCAAGAGAGAATGCATCACTGTTGGAAAAGCTTTTATTTGAATTAACAGAAAATATTTTTATTATAATTCCCTGGAATTACATATACTGAGCATGTTTGGGACATTTTACTTTTCATAGAGAACAGTCTGCTCTGTTGTGTGTTTAGGAATGCATGAGTAAGATTTGTCTAAGTGTGTGAAAAAAACATTTAGAGGGAGATAGTAAATCAAACTAAATTTTCAGAATTAGCCATTTACCTTGCATTCAGAAGTCTGACTACACATATTGAATTGTTTAATTTTCTTTTCAATGCAAATTCACATATATATGTGATAGCTCTACTTTAGAACATTGTCCTCATTGTATCCATCACACTTACAATATTCTACAAAAGCCATATGAACTACGTAGTGGCAACTGCTGAAAATTGGATTCCTTTCTACAAAAGAGCAAATATTCACTCCATACCTGCGCAGTTTGGTAAAATATCAATGTTAAAGCAAATCTTTTTAAAGAAAGTGATCACACTGAAAATTTTTATTCACCATTTCTGTAGGTTTTCACTCCAAAGCCTGCTAAGGAAACAGTATCCTCTCAGATGACAGAAATGTACTAGTAACTACTCAGTTATTCTCCTTCCCTCTGCCACCCTCCTGCCCCAGGCATTGAAACAGGAGAAACAGAGATGAAACCTGACACATCCAGTCAGCCCACTTGATTTTTGCAAGCTGCTTAAGTTTCCAAAGTTGTTAAATACTGCTTTACATGTAGTCTAAATTATGTAAAAACATCACATACTATTTTCTTGTGATTAGATGTGTTATATAGTGATAATTTATTTGTTTATGCAGAGGGTGGCATTGATTCCTACAGTGAAGAATCAGATTCAGATTTATCTGATGTGCCAGAGTTAGATTCTGACATTGAGCAGGAAGCTCAAATCAACTATGATCGCCAGGTGAGTAAAAATTAACACACTGTGCCAATTACCTGACAATTTGTCATGACTATCCAGTAAAGATAAGTAAAAGATGTTTGCAACTAATTCATCAGACTACTCTAGGAAGATTATTTTGACAGTATTCAGCTGATTATGCAACCAATATACTGCATATTCAGAGCAGAATACTCTTAGTGAGTACGAAGCCTGTATAATATATTTATTTGTGAGAGATTCTCTCTTATTGCCAAGGATAGCAATGTCCAAGAATTAAATTTGCTCTAGTTTATGAGAATCGAGTAAAACTGATCTCTAATAATCACTTACTACACTTTTATTTTTAATTTTCTGTTTTCAGTGCAACTATGTTCTGCGAGAAATTAAGATACATTCCTTCCGTGCAAAAATAAAACAAATCAAATAAGTGTTCTGTACTGCACTGTTGTTTTTTTTTCAGGAACAGTAGTATGCCATTCCATTCTTTAACCTGATCTTTCAGTGGTGATTTATGCTTTGTCACTGTGGGCTTGCCTGGTTATCAGGACTGCTGCCTGAACTTGGGTACAGTCCCAAATCTGCTCTGCTTATGTCACTCGGGCACTGTGGGACTGCACCCCTCTCTGTGAGAACGCTCTCTTGGCTGGCCTTGTTATCATGCTCAGCTTTTGGCTCCTCTTCTTTTACAAAGCAGTTTTGTGTTGCTGCTTCCTGACATGAGGTTTCACCCAAGCTGCATCATAACAATTTACACCCACACCTTCTATATCGGAAAACATTATTCAAGCCGAAGTTACATGAAGTTTAGAAAATGCCATAATAAAACTTAGTGTTGCCTTTTTTAGGGGCATGGGTTATGATTACACATTTCTGCAGGACTTCTACTTCATTTGGTGTATGGGATATGTAGTTCTCGCCTAACAAGAAACTATTCAATCCTTTCTCATTCATTAGTCCTTTATTGCACATTGCTCGAACATGTCTCTGAAGACAGAATTATTATTCTTGTGGTTCTTTCCATTCCATTCATGGTATTGAGTGCTTCATAAACACTGACCTTTACAATGGTCTATGATGTGGAAGGGTGCTGTTATCTTTGTTTTGAAGGAAAGGAAACATTAACATCAAATTCTGCTATCTGTCTTTTCACTTTCACTTCTATTTAAAAACACCTGGGACCTGATTTTCAGGGGCTGTTGTCACTGTGAATAGACTATTACTTGTCAACTTATCCTGTTACCTTATCAGCTGCAATGGTATAAGGTCAGAACTTCCTCAGACCAGAACTGGGGTCATGTGCTGAGCATGAAATACACACAATAAGCTTGGTTCAAGTTGGTTTCAGTGATTTAATGTCTGTCATGGAGCTGTTTTCTTGAATGTGGAAAAATCACCTCTCATGTTCCATGCTTTAGCCAAGGACTAGCCTTTGTCTTTTCACTTCACTTTCTTTGTCAAATGAAACAGGTTTTGTCAAATTTTGTCTCTCCCTGCTCCCTTACTCCAAGTCTCACTGGAGTGCTGGTCCCATCCTCCTCTTCTCCCTCTTCTCTTGATTTTCTATCTGTATTCAAATCAGACAGCATCCTCCTCCATGCTGTCTATGTGTCAAAAAGGACGTCTGGGTTTAAAAACTAAAAGTGAAAAAATAGTTGTAGGCAGTTAAACAGCAATGTTCCAGGCAGGTTAATTAATGAAAAAGCTAGAAGTAACTTTAAATAGAATCTCATACATGAAGTGTGAGACAGTCCCAAACATAAGGCTGCACTTTACATTTTGTTAGAGGAAATAATTTACAAAAGCCCATGGAAAGAAAACATTAATCTTATTTTGAGAATTGGGTTTGGGTTGTTTTGGGTTTTTGTTGGTTTTGTTTGGTTTTTTTAATGTAATGGATGAAGCAGGATAGAGGATTCTAGATTTTGAGATGCATTAGAAAATTATTATCCTATATTCTGTTTGTTTGGTAACATTCACTGAGGAGCAAGAATATATGGATGAGAACACTCAGGATAAAGTACAATACATACAAGTGATAGACACAATATGTTAGAGCTCTGCCTACCATTTCAAAAGGTCGGCTCATTATATAAACACCTTTCTTGTAAAAATCCAGTATTCTCTCTTTGCAGACAGGCAGTTTTCTGTGGGAATGGCAATTTCATTGCCCAAGAAATGTAGGCACAGAAAACAAACAATGAAGCAATATTTCAGCATTCTAATGGATTTTGTTTGGTACCACAGTTTTGAAGATTCTTCAAACATCTTTAGCAGCTCCATAGAGTTCCCACATTTCTGAAAGATTTAAATATATGTGTCTTTAGTGTATTTATAGAGCTGTAATTCTGCTTCGGGATTCTGGACACATTGGCAAATCACTTAAGTGTTCTTGGTTACTGTATATTTCATCATAATCCCTAGATAGAACTAATTAATTATGTTCAGCTTTGAGTATATACACTGAAGCAGATATGAAGTCAAAAGACACTTAAAGAATTCCAGTCAATATTGAAATTCCTTTTCACCAAGTGACACTGGAATCTTCAAGAAAAAAACACACTCTGCTGCTGCTACTAATGTCTAATGTTCTGTGGCACTCGCATGTCAGGGCCCTTCATTGTCTGGACAACTTTTATTATTATCTGAAGTTCTGTAGGGAGCAATAGTGACTTTGTGTTGTAACTACTGAACATCACATGAACATATGTCAAATGTAATACTTAGTCACTTTCATTCATATACATATATACAAATATTTAGAAAACTGGAGATGTGCAATTAACTTTAACAATTATTCTTCAGGTTTACAAAGAAGACCTACCTCAGCTGAAACAGCAAAGTAAAGAGAAAAACCATTCTGTGCCCTTCCTTAAAAGAGAGCGAGCACCTGAGGACAGTTTAAAGTTGCAGTTTATACATGGGTAGAGTAATATTAGATAATACTTGTTTTTTATGATTGTTAAAGCATCCTAGCAATGTTAATCAATTCATGGCAGAGCATTTAGCAAAGTGTTTTCCAGTACTTGCCCACAATTGTTGTTATTACTGTGGGTGATTTTTGGAGTATCGGACATAGATTTTCTTTTTTCAGTTGTGTTTGTTAAGGAACAAGAGAAGGTTGTAATACTGTAGCCATGTAATAAATAATACATCGGCATTGCATTTTATAAAATTACATTTTAAACTAGCTGTTCACTACATCTTATGTTTCCTGGAGCCAAAGGTTCTCTGTTAAGTTGATTGTGATAGCTGTGACTTGTAAAAATATGCCTGATAGATTTTTGTTTGAATCCAATTCCCTGTAAAACTTACCTGGATGCAATTCTATGTGAATTATATATTCTTTTTGTGAAATCAGTACTAATTTAGGAGTTGGGTGCAAAGTAAACTATTAATGGAGTCATGAATGCCTGCTCTTGATGGGAATAGTCTCTCTTTACCAGGGTGCTGTGATATTTTTGAGCTAAAGTTGACACAGCAGCTTTACTCTTTTCAAGTTAATGCACAGATATTTTGCACAATTTGTTACACAAATTACCAGAATAGTTTTGAAACACCATATAACTTGTTTTGTATTTATCTCAGTTATAGAGGCTACGACTGTCGAAATAACTTGTTCTACACACAAACTGGAGAAGTAGTGTATCATATTGCTGCTGTAGCTGTTGTATATAATAGACAACAACACACTCAAAGGCTGTATCTTGGTCACGATGATGACATCCTCAGCCTAAGCATTCACCCAGTGAAAGACTATGTTGCTACTGGACAGGTGGGTATTTAAAAGTGATGATTTTAAAAAACATGCAAATAAATTCCCTTTACAATATATAATTAGGAAAAATGTGGTTGGTTCTCTGTCCTCCAGTATAGTGTTTCCCTCTAAATATGGGTAATCTGTGTAGTGTTTCCTATATCCCTGCCAAACTGCTTGGGAGTACTGGATTGGAAACTATTTGAGGTGATTATTGTCATTCCTATAAAACAGAAAAACTGCCAATCTTATGCTGTGGCCTTGCAAAAATCTTATATTCACTTTGAACCTCTGCTTTCATCTGTAAAATGCAAGAGCTGTATTTTATCTACATTCTAGGAGGTTTTGGGGTTTCTTTAGTCAGTCTCAGTATTTTTGTACTGTAGTAGCATTCCAAAGCCTTACTCATATAAAGGCTATTTTATGTTGGGCCACTTTAGTGAGATCTGGTACTGAATATGATATATTCAGTATATTCATATCTAGTCATAATATCATTAATATGATACTGAATACTGATGTTTTAGAGAATATCTACTGATATTTTTCTAAAAGAGAAAGCCAGTCTTGAAAAAGACATAATAGGGCAAGTGGAAAAAGGGTTACTTCTGGAGTGCTTTGAAGATATGATAGTGCTAATTATTGATATTGGTGTCCTTTGAACTTCTGTGAGCAGACAGTCTGATTAACCCTCTGATTTAGGTTGGAAGAGATGCTGCTATCCATGTTTGGGACACACAGACACTGAAATGTTTATCATTGCTCAAAGGCCAGCATCAAAGAGGAGTGTGTGCACTGGATTTTTCAGGTCAGTCACAACGTACATTTATCTAAATGATTAGTTAAAAAGCAATCCTTACGATGAAATCTTCATCTGAATAGCTAGCCAATTTTACAGCCAATACAAATTTTACGTAAAAGTCTACTGATGGTTTTGATAAGAATAGTGTGTGTAGTAAAGTCGGTCATGGGCTTTTTGTCAATTGATTGAGAATTGATTTTTGTGATATCTAATACGTAATACCAAGTGTACAGCCTAGGATGCTGGTGGCTGTCTGTATGGTGGTATAATACTTTAAAAGCAGGCAGAATGGTGACTTGGAATGTATAGATCAGATGGAAATGTGATCCGTAGGCTCATACAATTCTTCAAATTTGCTGTCAATTTCCACATTTTTCGGTTAGTTTACAGAAGTAAACGTGACAAACAGTTGTCTGCTCTTTCTCCTACTTGTCTTTCTGAGATGGGTGACCTAAGTTGTCTCAGTTCAAAAAGGGTAATTCCTGTATTCAGCATGAATAATCATCATCCGTATGGTGGTGACTGCCTTGATCTTGCATCTTTATAGAAGTGTTTAAAAATTAATTCTCCCTTTTTCTGTTTAAAAAAGGAGATTACTTTAGCTGAATTATGCTTTTCTTAATGTGACTTTTTTCATTTAAACATCATTTATTTCATATGCTTCTCTCTAGAAGTATGGTAAGAATTCATTAGGACATAGATCACGTTTAAGAGACAGAACTGTATGAAAGAAGTTATACTTCCACCAAGATGTCTGTGGGACAGGGTCATATTCTATTATCAGAAGAGGAACCTTGGTGCTCATCCAAGAGCCTAAATTCAAATGTGAAATTGCTGATCCACTGTGACACATAACCTAGCTCTGAAAGTAGATATGGTATCAGAAGAAGGGAAAATGAATGAGGATGATCTAATGGACATAGCATGCAGAGATGTTAAAAAACTTTTCATTAAGATCCCTAGTGGAACAGATGTTCTTATTGTGTTGTTTACTTTTTAAACAAAAATTAAATTCCTGTACAGATAGTAGTACTCCATGTATTAGAATTGATCTACCCCTACAGAAGACCAAAGAATAAGCTGACCACATATTTTGTGGATATAAATCTGTACAAAAATATCAAAGATCATATTAAAAGTAGTGACCACTTACATGATTACAGCATTGCTTTGGGACCTGATCCTGAGAATGCACATGCTATGTTCCTAACTGGCTCTTGTTAAGGTTCTTGGTTTGAGAGGAGCAGATAGTTGTGCAAATATGCACCTCACTACAGGATCTGAGTGCTACCTTGGTCTTATGTAGGGGGTTTTCACTGTGTTAATAATAGATATTTCTAAATTAGGTTCAGGTCACACTACCTGAAGCTAAAAGAAAGAAACCCACAGCTCCCAACCTTTTTTGGCTGTACTTGATCTGGCAGCTGACTCTATACTACCAGTTTTCTCTGCCTTTACTCACTGTCTAAAACATCTGCTATTGGTCATGACTGAAAACAGTGTACAGGACTGGGTCACTTCTGTAGGACCATTCTGATGATGTTGTGATTTGAAGATTATTATTTCATTCATGCAATGTTTGGTTGTGCCCTCTGGTGGCTAATTTAACATCTATAATTTTGGACAGTAATCTGAGTGTATAGCTGATATTAGTGCAGAAAACCCTCTGTTTCAAGTGAATGAAGTTTAAATTGTATTCTTACCAACAAAATTTTGTCAATCGTATTTCATTTACACAATTAAATTACCCCTAAAATAATTGCTGTCATCAAAATATACGAATATACCTTTTAAATAACACATATTGCTGCATATTTACCTTTCGTATCAGGTATTTTTTATAAAATCCGTTTTGGTTTCCTGTCCTGCTTTTCAACTTCATTCCTTCCTGCCTGCTTACACTCCTTCCATCTAGGCCTAATTCATTCAAATGTGACCTCTTTTTCTGTAATTCAACTTCTCCTTCTTGACTTGCTTCTCATATAATTCAGTCACTAAATACTGTGAGCCCAGTCTAGCTGTGAGGACCTGTTCAGCCTTATAAACTTTTAAGTAGTTCTAATGGAATAATTTATACCAGTGGCACTCCTTCTATTCTTGCAGTCAAATACGCTTAAGCACAGAGTCCTTAACATCAGTTAACTTCCACAAAAGTAACATTCACAAAGCATTGCCTTCATTCACTCTTCTGGCCGTCTCCCAAGTTGTCTGCTTCCTCTGGCTTTAACTTTTCTTCAGTTAAAAAAAAACAGGTAATTGCCTCCTGCTACAAACTGCAGAGTTCAGTTGTCTTATCATATACTTCAATAATGGTTTAGGTTTTTATATTTTTCAAAATTTCATGACAGTAGTTTATCTCTAAATGGTCTTGTTTATCTCTATTTCATACACATAGCAAGAATGCCCAGGTACTCTTGAATTACGTGTGATTTTCTGTGCTTGCTTTTCTTTCTCTTGTTACCAGTAGTGCTGTGTCTTTCTTGCAGTAGAAGAGATGATAGCCAGCAGCTAATTTTAGCCTTATAATTTTCTATCATACCTGTAGTTTTATTACACTGCCTATTAACATTTAACCACCCATTTCATTATACACTAATAATTCTTATTACCATTTCAAGCAAAAGAAAAGAAATATCATCTGATCAGCAATATTTCAAATAAAATGTGGTTTTGGACTACTTGGACTTTATGAAGTTGTCTTTCATTGTCTTGTTTGATCCCACTTGATCCTTTGTACTTACACACAGAAGTGTTTTGTGTTTGCCTTGCAGAAAGATCAATGGTTTTATAAAGAAAAAAAATTGTCAGACATACAAACATAATAGAAGATAATAAAGTTAAAAGAATGCCTTTTCTAGAAAAGAATAGCCTGTTTTGTAATCATACAGTTAAAAATTAAGCAGAAAAATCTTATTGTGACCTGTAACACAATCTATTCTGTCTCTGATAAGGGTCATGCTATATTTAAGGTCACCTTAGTTAAGAAGAGGAAGGCTAGGTCACGGATTAGTAGAGTGCTCTGTGAAATCTCTGGATTCCAGTTGGATGTGTCATCACCCAATAGGTATTCATTTTGGTGCCAAGTATTGCACTATAAATCCTCCTTGTGGATACAACTTTCAGCAGGTGTAGACTTCAGTCATCTTAAGAGGCTGGGCAAGGTTGATTGTCTTCCTTGGTTCATTTGTCTAATTCTGTGTGCAGCCTACTTTAGGAACTGAAGGCCATCAGTGAACCTGAACCCTGTTCAGGGTTTCAGGGTAAAATTCTGTTTAGAATGTATTGGTTGTATATTTTCAGCTAAAGCCTTAGCACCTTTAACATTAAGTATTGCTTCTGTACAGCTGATGGAAAATGTTTGGCATCTGTTGGGTTAGATGATAATCATGCCATTGTGTTTTGGGATTGGAAAAAAGGAGAAAAGCTAGCGACAACCAGGTAAGGATACATCTCGTTATAAATGTCCCCTGTGATTACATTTTTCTGAATAGTATCATCTACATGTATTACTTTGTTTATAGGAACAAACAGAACACCTCTCTGAAAACAGAATGGCGTTTCAGAGCAATATATCCAGATAAAAAAACCTTGGGATCTACAGCTTAGTGTTTGGAAATCCTGTGAACTATTTCTGTAAGAGTTCCGTAGCCTTTCTGTTAGGAGAGCTACATTGATATTGAAGCTTATTTAATGGTTTTTCAAGTGAAGTTAATATTTTCTCCCAATTTTATGTCCTGATTCAGGGCAGAAGTCATTAGGGATGTCATGTTTTCCTTTCAGCATTAGATGATATGCTGGCTTCCATCAGTGTACATAAGGAGATCACATTTCTAAAAAGAAAAAAGTGTTCCCTCTAGTATAAATAGATTCTTCAAGGTCTACTGATTTTGCCTTTCTTCTGAGTGAGCTTTTTCTGAGATATGTGCTCTTTGCAGTTATTAACTAAAAGCTTAGCTAATAACCCAATAGTGAAGATGCTTTTGCAATTGCTTGGAGGAGCATACGTTGGCAAGAGGACTGGTTTATGGTTTGCATGTTTGCTTTTTTGTTCTAAAATATTGAATTGCAACTTTTTCTTTATAAAAACCAGTTGTGCATGTTGGAAGAATCAAACTGTTTGAGAACCTGATTTCTGTCTTACCCTGGGCAAATCAAATGTACTTCTGAGGCCAAGACACTAGAGTTGTGTAGAATTCGTGTAAGCATGGATTTACATACCAGAAAGGCAAGGACTTAATTTCTTATGCTGCCTGCAACCATGTAACATCTAGCATTGGTCAGTAGAAATTACTAGTATAACTGCAAAAAAGTCCCTGTGAAAGATAATTTACTTTCATTATTATATGGTGACGTGTTCCAGAAGAAATAAGATTTTCTCCTGGCAGCATGTTGATACTATACCATTACTGAAGAAATAAATGTTGTGATCCAAGTGTGTGTGTACTATAATCAGTATTAGCTGTATAATTGTGTCTCAGACATCCAGTTTATTAGGCAGCAAGATTTTAAATCCTGTTTAAAATCTGTGATGCAGAGCTTGCTTAGCAACAGTGTTATCTCTGTTGTAGAACATGACATTTTCATTTGCTTTCCAATCCTAGTTTTACTGTCTCCAGACAGATTGTGCTTCAAACTCACAAGTGAAGAAATACCTTATATATTCCCATAGAGACCTTCTAAGCTTTTAAAAATAAGATAATGATGGGCTGTCTGGCTACCTGTCTCTTGTTGCTCACAGGAGAGAAATAAGATTAAGTACTCAGTTTCTTTTCATTGTATAATACTAGGTACCCAGTGTATCTACTGTTATTGCTAATCTATTATTTTGAAAATATGCAGGGTCCTCACAGAGAGCATAAAAAATAGTTTATCTTCTATCAAGTTCTAATTTAAATTATTGTTGTTTATATTTTAGCAGCGCCTAAAGGCAAGCGCCCCATTCTGGTAAGCACAGTAGGACATACAAAGAGAGACTAAAACCAAGACATCTAAATTTTAGATATGACCCTCACATGGCCTTAGCAGACAAGAATAATAGAAAGGCATCTCCTTACAATCACATAGACTCACAAGAAGAATTGATCTAAAGGAATAAAGAATTCATTATGTTTATTCTGTAGTTATTTTATATTTAATTTTAATGAATATTTTGTTTTGCTTCATTGTCTTGGGATGATGTATTTCAGCATGACTTCTCAGTTTTCTTGCCACAATGTTCAGAATATACTCTTATTTATTTGTTTTTCAATGCTCACTAGATAAATTATACAGCTTGCTTCTTTATCATGGCTCTACGATCTTCTGTCTAGTTTCATTAAAATCCTTATTGAGTTGAGTAAGTGTACACTGAAAGAATTAAAATGTATCTGAGTCTCTTTTGCCAGCTTCTCAGGCCTTACATGCTGATGCAGCACCGGTCCTATTTGATCCTAGTGGTTTGTAGTAGTGGACCGCCATCCCCAAGGGAGCTGAGGGGTGCATTGTCAAATTTATGTACAATCTCAATCAGTGAACATCATGCTCTTCTCCCTTCTTCAGTCTGTAAGAGCAAATGTCCTGTGCCAGTCCCTCAGACCAAAGGTCACAAAGGAAATTGGGGAGGATACGTAGGCTGTACTGTCCAGATCTTATGTGTCAGCACTAGTCACCCTATCACACAGGCAGACATTCTCTTGTCATTTTACAGGGACACAATTAGTTTGATTTTGGACTCGGGGCAGTACGTTTTGCCTGTGTGATAGATGCTTCCAGAAGAAGCAATATAATCAGCCTGAACTGAAAGGCTGGGCATCATTGTAGCAAAGTAGGGAAATAGGAGAAGGAGAAATTGCAAGAAGATGTACTTCAAATGCCAAGGGTGTGAAGGACTGGGTTTGGTCTAGCCTGATTTCACCAAAAGAAAATACTCAATCCACGAGGGTTACCAGAACCACGTGATTTTCCAGATCTACCTGTTAGATGAAAGTGACATTACCTTAGTACTGAAATCTGCAAATTCATGCTGAAAAGCTAGTGATTTTTGCTTTTGGTGTTTTACAAAACACTGAAATAGAAATAATTGCTACTTTGTGTCTGGGAATATTTTTTGCAACAGTGAAACTTAAACTTACAAATTCCTGTAAATGCATACTCCAACCAGAATAACTTTAATTACCCAAGAACTAAATATGAAGGTTTATATGCTGCTGAATGAACTGTTTCCTAAATTATAATTTTATAATTTGTTATTTTATTTTTCTTCTTGAAGCACAGTAGGTTTAAGACTTCCTCATTTTTCTTGACAAAGGATTTTAAATATTTATTTCTTAGCCATTTAAATATTTATGTTGTCTCTATACCTTCTCTTGATTGCATGGACCTTTATTGCCTGCTTCTTCATTATGACTTAGCTGAAATTCAGTGGGAGACAATTTTTATTCACACATTTCTGTAGTCTAATTCCTGTATGTTGTATGCTCAAATACATTCTGCCTGCTCTGTGGGTCAGACTTCCAAGACTAAACCCTTGCAGATTAGAAATACAGCTCCTATTTTTGTTAGATAGGGTCATGATGGTAGAGATAATGTAGACATAGTCTCTGTGTCTCATCTGCCAGTCCTCATAGTGTTATAGACCCATACTGTTGTATTTGCACCAGGAATATGGCAGTCATGGTGATTAAATTCTCATTGTTGAAGACTAGGTTTCATTAGTCCAACACAACAAAACAGTGTTTCACTGGAAATGTGAAGTCATCCCTTACGGTGTTTTTTGTTTTTTATTGCAGGGGCCATAAAGATAAAATATTTGTAGTGAAGTGTAATCCACATCATGTAGACAAATTAGTCACAGTTGGGATGAAGCACATCAAATTTTGGCAGCAAACAGGTACTGTATTAAATATTTTATATTTAATTTATTTGAGAATATGTATATTATTAATCAGAAGGGGAGCAAATCCTGCCACTTATTCTGCAAAACTGCTGTTGAATTGTCAGGTTGTCAGTGGACAGTTAAAACCTCTAGTATCTTATGTGTAGTTGTGGTCACTTCTAAAAAAAAGCAGCTTGGTGGGAGCTTGGCAGGCCATTCTGTGCAAAAAACATTCTGCCAGCCATTGTATTAATTCTTATACAATTCCTCACAGTTGCTTGGAAATAACATTCTGAAAAATAGAGCCTGTGCTGCTTCAAAACTGTCATTACTAGATTGACTTTCTTTTATTATGTTTTTCCCTTGTGTGCTATGTTTTCAGTATTTCTATTATCTACAGTGTCTTAGGCAATCACAAGAGATGGTGGGGTCAAAACATTTGTCTGTTGCGGCACTACAGCTATGAACTGAAATATGAAAAGGCTTACTTTTGTTTGTATTGCAGGTGGAGGCTTTACATCAAAACGAGGAACATTTGGAACTACTGGAAAGTTGGAAACTATGATGAGTGTTTCATATGGGCGAATAGAAGAGCTCGTTTTCTCTGGTGCTGCTACTGGAGACATTTATATCTGGAAGGATACTCTGTTGCTCAAGACAGTGAAAGCCCATGATGGACCTGTATTTGCCATGCATGCATTAGATAAGGTATTTATCATCTTATGTGATCCATTCATCTTTTATTATTTTTGTTGCAGTACTGGATTTTAGAAGTGTATAACTAACCTATCTCCCAACAAAGTTACTCAGATTTGTACATATGCATGTAAGCAGTACACTGTTTTACAATACATAAGTTCCACATTGCATTAGCATTGAAGATACTTTAGTGACCAAAACCGTAACAGAAAACAAGTTGCACTGGATGAATCTGAATGTGATTAAAATCACAAAACCAATATTAATGAGTTCAGTTATTTAATAGGTGTGTATTTCTAAGCATCAGATTATATGTGCTCATTATGTGACCAATAGCTTTCTGACCTCTAAATATGCAGAATTTATTTCTCACTGTGAAGAAATTGTGACAGAATATATTATTGAGATCACAGAAATGAGGTTGGGGCAAAGTTTTGCCACTTGAAATCCACTGGCAATTTGAAGATGTTGATAATGGAATATCCTTTTTGAGATTATAGTTTCCGTTTTAAAAGTATAGTATGAGAAGAAGAATATTAGCTATTAACATTTTCATGTATTAAGGTCAGTTAAGATCCATGTGGCTGAATCCTTTCTGGCTCTAATTGATTGTTCTAGCTTTTCTATCAATTTTTCTATTTGATCTTGGCAATCTACTGTCTTCACTACTTTTTTTTATTGGTTAGTTATTGATGCTGTGTTTTGCAGTCACTTGGCACAGATAAAGACAATCTGCCAAGGGAATTAATCAACTAATTGATCTCTGTGCATTATTAGAACTCGGTTTGAGGCATCTGATAAGTCCATTGAATTTGGAATAACTTGGGAAGGTATTATTACCAGCTACTGCCTCTTCTAAGGATGAAGTACATATTTTTCCATAGTTTAGTTCCACATGCAATAAATGTTATGGTTCAGCATTATTATTTACAATAGCATGCACCCCGCAGGTTTATAAGTCTTTATAACCTTAGAAAAACTTTATAACCTGAGAAAAACTCTCAATCTTCTCCCCTTTTTTTTTTTCATAGGCTCCAGTATTTTTATTTGGAGACATGAATAAAATGCAGGGGATAATTTATACTGCCTTTGGACATGACTTTTTAAATATTAATATGAGTGTTGATGCTTGTATATGTTTTCATACTGTGTTCATACAGGGGTTTGTAACTGGTGGAAAAGATGGAATTGTGGCACTTTGGGATGATATGTTTGAAAGATGTCTGAAGACATATGCTATTAAAAGAGCAGCATTATCTGCTAGTTCTAAAGGTACTATTTTTCAATATGTTTTAGTAAGGACTATATTCATGAAGGCTAGTAAAATGGCAGACTTAGGTGTGAAATCTCACAAGAACACAAAGGGATTGGTGATATACTACTTACTGCTCTGTGCTGGAGTGTTCTGTTTTGATCGATATAAGTTGTATTTCACACAATCTTTGCCATTTACAGTTTGTTCTACTATTTTCTCCTCTATTCCATGACATTTGGCTTTGTTTTCACTGAAGAATGAATTGGAGAGACCTGTTAAATTCTACTTCCCCAGGCATCAATGTGGAAGTCTGTAAGGTGATATTGACAGATAATCACAGAATTAATGTCCTTGTTGCTGAAGCATCTGAATCCCTTATACACTGTCACTGTTAAATCAGTGAAATATCAGGTTTGATATTGCCACAACATGGACTATTAATTAAATAACATTAAATAACTATTAATTAAATCCATGGATTATCTAGCAGTTTGATCAGACAAGCATATCTCAATTTTCATGATCTTAAACAGATTTTAATTATCATGTAAGCTGTATAAATTATAAGTGATACAAGGCTCTTTTTTATTTCACAATAAAAACCTAAAATGAATATTGTTGTATTCTTCAGGTTTACTTTTAGAAGACAATCCCTCTATTCGAGCCATCAGTCTAGGACATGGGCATATACTAGTGGGGACTAAAAATGGAGAGATACTTGAAATTGATAAAAGTGGCCCTATGACTCTACTTGTTCAGGTATTGTATGGATTTTCCATGTAAAATATTCCCTGTAGAAATACAAGACATTATAAGATTTTCAGACATTTTTGTTTAATCCTGTTGGCTACCGTTCCTTTTGTTGCTTAGACAACTGGTGATGCTTTCTTATGTAAATGACTTTGAGATTCATTGTGGATTACAGAATTCTGCAGGTAAAACAAATGGTCTATGAAGTTTAAAGGCTGGTGAGACTTTTTATGAATTTTTTAGACATTTTACTTTAGGAGCCAACATAAAAATGCAAAATGAAGAGTAGAGCTAACACAATTTATTGTGTTTCGACAGTGTGGTTCTGTTTATTTGCTTTTACTGAAATAACATGGTGTATTTTGAGGGAGCCTATACTTTAATTTGTGACAAATTGTTTTAGAGTTATGACAGCTTTCTACAGTGACACACAGCTGTCATTGCAGGTGTTGCAAGGCCTAAAGAGACCTGGTTTTGCAAGACAAAGTACTTTGGGAAGTTAGATTGAAATATTTTTATGTAAATGTCCACTGATGTATTTGGTGTTGCTTTGATTTAGTATCTTGAATAACCCTAATGTCTATATGTAGAAAATCATATATATCATTTACTGAGTTATAATTTGTCAAGTTTTTACTTTTTGTTTTCTGTAACTGACTAAATTAACATTGTTTTTTACAAAAATATTGTTTCTTTGGTAATTTTCTTTCCACATAAGGTGTTCTTTCAAGTTTGTATTGCTTGTATAACAGCCTTACTAACCTAAATGTGTGATGTAGTATCTTGTAAATTAACTCATTCACTAATTTGGAATTGTAGTCCCCTTCACATGAATAGTAAGGTTGCCCATTTTAGGATTTCAGGATAAAGTCCTGTTTGGGGCATAACTATTTCCTGTTCATTTCAAGTCTGGAAAAGAGAGCATTGGAAGAACAGGAATTACAGCTCTAGTAATATGGAAGAGCATATTTTAGATGTTTACCAGAGGAAACAGACCAGGTGTTCAGGTATCTTTGAATGTGGAAAAATTTTGAGAGGTGATGGTGAAAGCCTTATTGACTGAGACTTATAAAAAAAAGCAGGGCAAGTGCTAGAACATGCTACATAAACCCAAATGCATTATTTTTTCTTGTGTTGAATGATTTCCATTAGGGACATATGGAAGGAGAAGTCTGGGGCTTGGCAGCTCATCCTCTCTTGCCTGTCTGTGCAACAGTGAGTGATGATAAAACACTACGAATATGGGAACTTTCATCCCAGCACCGCATGCTGGCAGTGAGGAAACTCAAAAAAGGTAATTCTCATTCAGCCATACACTGTGATAGTAACAATGCTACTCTATTTCTGTAACAGTTCCATTACTGCTTTCAGTGCATATCACAGGCATTAGTTAGGTAGGAAGAGGTCACAGTCATTGGGAAATTGGAAACATAAGAAGTAAATTGTCTTTGGCATGTGTCAAGTCAATGAAAAAGGCTAGAAAGAAAAAGGATTATAATCTGTTGTAATGAATAATAATAAAATTAACTTTAATCCGTTGTCCTCTGATTCCAAGGGGAATGAGTTGACCTCAGAATCATTTTCCTTCCTAAGAATATTTAAGGCCAGCGTATTTGTTGCTGACCTTAAAAAGTTTCCTTATAAATAGAAATGTAAAACTTTTTGCATGTTAAGCATAATCAGCCTTCAGTGGCAATATGAACTTTTTATGTGATACCAACTTCTCTGAAAATGAACAATTCTCCTGCCCTCTCCTCAGTATAAAAGTAGATGAGCTATGTTGAAAAGCTGCCTTCTCAAAATTACTCTTATTTCATTTACTCATTCATATCCTTCAGGAAATTTTATGGTATAAATTCAACATGCTTCATTTTCAGTGACAGATCCAGAGCACAGGAACTCTAACTGGCTGAGGGAGAACAGTCAGATGTTTTGGAGAGGTGAACTCAGGGACGGATGAGGATAGCTGTATGAGAGAGTATGGTCAAAAATAAAGTTGAGGCAAAAAGTAAGTGGAGGAAGTGTAGTGCATCTGTTTTCAATGTGCTCCACCTGAAAGGAACCATTGTTCGGTCGTAATGAAGAAGCTTTCAAGTGTGGTATCCCTGAAAGACATGTTGTTATGCTGCCCAAAATGGGTCTTTCAATTTTTCATCTGGATTTCCTTTCTGAGGGGTTCTGGGTTTTTTCTTTCTTGTTTTTTTTTTCTTTTTTCTATCATTGATGTGTTTAGAATGCAGTTGGAGGGTGGTATTTACACCTAAACATTTCAATATTGATCAAATCACCATTGTCAACTCAAGAATAGCCCATAGAGAGGGTACATTCCTGTTCAATAAAACATTGATCATAGCCCTCCTGCTACATATTTGTTTTAATAAATAACAAATCTTTTTAAAAAGTATGTACTTGATGTAAAAAGCTTTTAGTTGCAGTTTACTGATGGTTTTCTCAATCCCAAGTTTGTAAACCTTAAGATACTCTGTTCCATTTTCTTTCGTAGGTGGACGATGCTGTGCCTTTTCTCCTGATGGGAAAGCCTTGGCTGTAGGGTTGAATGATGGGAGTTTTCTGGTGGTGAATGCTGATACTGTTGAAGATATGGTTTCTTTTCACCACAGAAAGGAAATGATCTCAGATATAAAGTTTTCACGAGGTATAATCAGGTGATAAAGTGAAAGGGCAGTGTTTGTCTCATTTTTCTCCTCTAGACATAGGAGTGAATGTTCAGAAGATAGACTGGCTTTGTATGTGCTCCATGCATTTAAATACTTGAGAATTCTGTAGGTTGTATGTAGCCTAGTATGATGGAGCCCACCCCTAACCTAGTGCCTTTGGATGCACTACAGTAGTAAAAATGCATAGCAATAATAACTATACAATGTACACCTTTAATAACCTCAGTGTCTCTTCTTTACAGAATCGGGAAAGTACCTGGCTGTGGCTTCCCATGATAATTTTGTAGATATTTACAATGTACTTACCAGCAAAAGAGTTGGCATTTGTAGAGGTGCATCTAGCTATATCACACACATTGACTGGGACTCAAGAGGTAAAACGTTTGACCAGAGATACAGATTTAAAATGCCTATAAAACAGAATATCAGAAAACTGTTCTTGTACCAGTTACTAAGATAAACTGTGACTACCAATGTGGGTGATTTTCCAACATCAAGCACCATATGGGTTTGGTGCAGTTACATTTGCTGGTGGAATTCATCCTCACTTGTAGCGTCTGTACCAGAGTACATGGTACTTCACTGCTGACAACACATGACTAAAATGTCACTTAGGAATATAAAATTGCTTTTCTTTGCCCTGTTCTTTTTATAGTTTTGTAGTGTATGGCACATTTTTCTTTTCCACCTTTTATGTCCACTTTCCTTTCTTTGTTGCTGAGCGTTACATGGCAATCGTGGCAATGAAGTTAGAGAGCCTTATTGTCACAACTAATTAAGTCTAGCAGGATTCATAATGAGCTCATGCAAATAAGCTGTCCTGGACCTAATATGATTCTGTGTGGAACCACCTGTGTGTCTGAGCCCTTCTTCCCTTGTTGTTCTAGTCCCAAGATGTGGTGCAAGCTCACTGAGAACAGAAGGAGCTAACCTCCTTTCAAAACCTGTTCGGGTCTGGGTGCTAGTCTGGAGCTAGTGAGTGTGCTGCAACTGCAATGGCACTGTGTGCCTGCTGACAGTCCTGGTGGTAGATGTACACATAATAATAGTAATTTGTCTGTAGTAGCCAGTTCTTGGGTGTGCTACATCTGCACATATCAAGTATAAGAATAGAAAATTCTTTGTGTCCTTAGCGGTATGTATTGAAACTCTAACTGGACTTCTAGATGTAAAGGATTAACGTACTAAATTGTATATCCTGTCTTCTACAGGTCAGATAGGAAGGACTTGATACTACTATAGTCCCACATTGCACTTCTTGTTGTCAGTGATTCCAACAGACTGACTATAGTTCATGTAACAAAGGGCAGGACGCCCAGTCAAAATACAGCTATGTTGGAGCTGAACTAGTTCATATCAGTTGATAATTTAATCCAGTGTTTCTCAGTAAATGTTAAGCAGTTACACAGTTTAGATAGTGTAGAACTGCTTTTATAATATTCAATCCCCACAGGATTTCTTACATTAATATAGTTGTTACAATTTGAAAAATTCAGGAAATGCCTTTAATTTTCTTATACCAGAAATATTGTAAAACTTAATTTGAAAGCATTTTTTGCTTCTTTGTGCACTTGCTAATATGCTATCAATTACATACAGGATTATCTATCCCAGTATTTGTATGGGTATGGTAAACTTCATATTCAAGGACAGTTTGGTGTGTATTTGAATATATGGGTGTGTATGTGTGTATATGAATATATCATTCAAGGACAGTTAAGCAGTGCAAAATAGACAGGAGCTTACAATGTTTTTAACTTTTGGCAAAGTTGTCTTGCAAAATTGTTATGAGAATTAATAGCATGCACCTTTTTTTTCCCACTGTCCATTATTATGTTGAAATCACAAACATAACATTTCTTATCAGAAGAAAGTGATTTGCTGCAAGACAGTAATTTTTAAGGATGTTGGATGGTATTTAAAATATTACCTTTGCAGCATAGGGTGCTTATGAGAGTGATTCTAAGCATCTGTTTTACTTTTGCTATGAATAACTTTCTGGAGGATAATTACCTAGCTTACCCCCAGAAATCTTTTCATTCAATCAAAATAAAGTTTATAATAATTATAATAATTATAATCATTTAATGAAATTAATAATAAATTCTTATTTCCTATCCAGGGAAGTTATTGCAAGTCAATTCTGGTGCCAAAGAACAACTATTTTTTGAAGCACCAAGGGGGAAAAGGCATATTATAAGAATTGCTGAGGTATGAATTATGCTCATTGGATCTTTTTACTGTGAAAGTTATTTTTCTGGACTGTTGGAAATTAGCATATTTTTGTCTTCAAATGGTGCATTTTTTCCTTTTAAAATACTATCTTTACAATGGCTAGAATTATTTATTCATTCTGTATAGTGTCTTTCCTAGCATTTGTAAATGGTAGAACTTGCAAGTTTCTGTTTGTATCTCTGAATTTATTGTGGTTTAATAGCAGTCATTGCCCATAATCCCCTTTGTAGAACAATCACCTGTTTTCTGTGCAATCAGTGAACATACAGGCTATAAACCATCTATAAACAGTATGACCTGGCTTTTAAGGGTGTTGATTATTTGTGACACATGATTCTTTTACAAAATTGCCAATATTTAGCACCTCAGAAAATCTTTAAGGAGGTTTGTATCCAAATTGCTCTCTACCTTTGGAAAGTGGGGGTGTTTAAGGGGTTAAGCCTTTTGATGAAGATAGGCAGTTTGTATTAACAATCTGGAAACAGTGAGCAGTTTCTATAAACACACAAAAAATTAAGCTAACATCAAAATACATGCATGAAACCGGTGTGTATTTGATATGTATTAAGATGACCTCTTTGGGGGAAATTTGTATTGCAGATAGAGAAGATTGAGTGGGACACCTGGACGTGTGTTCTTGGTCCTACTTGTGAAGGAATTTGGCCCATGCACAGCGATGTCACGGTTGTAAATGCAGCTAGTCTTACAAAAGATGGAGCACTCTTAGCTACAGGAGATGATTTTGGTTTTGTGAAGCTTTTTTCATATCCAGTGAAGGTAATAAATGTATTTATTTCTGTGGTTAGACACTGCAATAGAAGGAATTAAGGAAGACACTGTTCACAATGTCAGACTGCTAATATGTGAATTCTTTGTGCTACAGGGCCAACATGCAAAATTCAAGAAGTATGTGGGTCACAGCGCACAGGTAACCAACGTGCGGTGGTTACACAATGATTCTGTGCTGCTGACTGTAGGTGGTGCTGATACAGCTTTGATGATCTGGACCAGAGAGTTTTTGGGCATTCAGGAGAGTAAGCTGGTTGATAGTGAAGAATCAGACACAGATGCAGAAGAAGATGGAGGTAAAAAGGATTGTATAAAACACATCTTTATTTTAGTCTTCGTTCCACAGAGGCTCTCACAGACTTTTAACTTAAAGTGAGCAAGGAATTTTCATATGCTAAAGTTCAGTGTAGGGAGGGCTTGGTAGGATTTGCTTCCTTCCTTTTATTGGTGCACATCTTGTTTTCTACTCTTCTACTTACTGCACGGGTAGTTTGTTTTATTTTATGTTTTATTTTTCTAAGGTTATGATAGTGATGTTGCAAGAGAAAAAGCAATTGACTATACCACTAAGATCTATGCAGTAAGCATCCGAGAAATGGAAGGGACAAAACCACATCAACAGCTGAAGGAAGTTTCAGTAGAAGAGAGGTATGTCATACAAAGGCATCCATTTCCAAATGTACATTGCGTTCTTTTGAATCTCTTTTCATTCAACTAAAATCAGTCCTTAGGAATAAGACAGGCATTTTAAAATTCACAAGATAACATTTGTGGTTAAATGGCATTCACAGGGTACAATGTGTTGATGTGATGGAGAAAAATATGTATGTGTAAGTAAAACACCTGTGAGTGTTGTGTTCTCTTCACATAAGCAGCTATATTCTTCCCTAATTAGTATGTGTAGCTGTGCATATGTCTGGAGCAGGGCTTTTGTGGTAGGGTGAGCTTGTAAATACTTTGTAGTTAAGGCTTTTGGTGATGTTTTCACTGAAAGATTTTCAGTTGCTTGTAATTGTGTCAGGTTGTTTCTGTTAAAGCTGAAATTTCCCATGGCAGAGAGGGGTGAGTGGGAGCTCTGCCTGGGACAGGACTGCTGGGACAGAACAGAGGTATCTTTAGCCAATAAAGTACATCCCCCTTTGCAATCTCAAACAGTAAACCTACACCTGTGAATCCAGTTGATGACTCAACTGTGAATCCATGCAGTCTCTTTTGATAGAATTTCTTTTTATAAGAGGTCATTCTTTTGTCATGAGTTTTCTTGCTTTTGCCCTGGACAAAAGCCTGGGCACTGACAAAAATGACTGCTGTGGGTTAACCCACAGGAAGAATTTAAGCTTAGTTGTTTCCCTTGGGTTTGCCCAGAACACATGACTGGTAACAATACCAGGAGTGTGATGGCATATTATCCTCCCTACAGGATCCTGCCCTTGTTAGAGAACAGCATACATAGTCTTCAGGGAGTACAGCAGGTGCAGTAGTAAGTGCTGGTGCAGTGTAGGATCCCTATTGCAGGTGTTGCAAAAGATGAGAGCTGTGTGTAGAAAGAGGCCAGGATGGCGAGAGCCTTCTGGAGCCTGTGGAGAGCTGCCTTCTTGCTGCTCCTGCTTCTGTCCCAGAGCTTATTGGTGATGGTCAGCAAATAGAATATTTTTACAGGCAGCCTCTAGCTCTGTGTACTTAATTTCCTGCAGTCAGCTGAGAGATGTAAGGCTAGATTTGCAGAAAAACTTCACACTCACAGCTGCAAGTGGAGATCATTTAAGCAGTTCTTTAAACAAACATGTAACACATTATTACATTGAACAGATTAAGGTCTAAGGTTCTCTTACTTGACTGCTGAAAACTAGTGCAACTTTGAAGATTTTTGGCTTTAGATGTCCTTGGTATCCTGATTTGCAAGGTACAGAATGGAATCATAGAATCATCAAATGCTAGAGGCTGGAAGGGACCTCTGGGGAGGAGTAATGAAGTTAGTAATGCTTCCAAATCTCATACAGACCTTTGAAAAATAACTTAGTTTGTTTCTAAAGCTCTCAGAATGCAGTGCTGAACATCATGGACAGAAAGTAATAATTAATAATTTTGCACTTGGCATTTGAATAGGAGAACAAATGTTGGGTGTGAAAGGTGAGAAGAAAAATGTTACACTCCTTTTTTTTTTCACTACAACATTTTAACAAAAACATGTAGCAGGAGGATTAGTGTTTTGGGGTTGTTTTTTTTTCAATAAAATGTTGGACCATAACCATTTCTTTTCCCTTCTTTTAAGACTGTCTCTTTCCATTTTCTCATTTACTTATATAAAGTCTTTGTTCCTTCATTTTTCTATAAAAAGACAGAGTATATTATCTAGTAAACATGAATGTTTTGAGATTGAGTTAAAAAGGGGGGAAAATATGTTATTTTGGGCAAACACTGCTAAGTTGTTATTACTCATGAAGTAAGAAGTGGCAATGGTACAATGGCCAGATGTTTTACACCAGAAACCCTTGTACCTCCCAGCTGCTTTATTCTGCTTTGTTGATGCAAAAGCGACTGTAGAGTCAGTTTAATTGACCGATTAAGCTGAGCTTACAATTGTTTTGTGTTACTGAATTACCAACAAAATGAACATAAGCATCAGTCTCTCCTGCAGCTTTTCAGCACTATTTTCAGTTTGGGAGTGAAAATCCCTACAGTCCCTTTAGGTCCCTGGGAAGCTTTCCTTCTCTGAAACTTGGCCAAAGGTCTGCTGTCTGATGCAAAGCAGGACATAACAAGGCAAATGAAGCAGGCTTCCTGTTTGTCACACTAACACTGATAATCCATAACGCAGGGAAAATGTGCTTTGTGCTATCCAATGCTACAAAGCAACATGAGCTGGAAGCTCCTCTAATATGCCCAAGTGCTTCCACACAACCCACTCTGTTTGTACCTGGTAGGCCCAATTAAACAGATAGACACCTCCTCTGCAGTGAGGTTGCATCTGATTTCCGTAATAGTCTCTTCATAATGACTGCCCATGAAAATAGCATACTGTAGGCTGTCTGAAGGAATCATCTACCTCATAATAAGTTCTAGAATGAAGAGAGGAGAAAGGAAGTTTTTAACATTCTCCATACTTTTTTTTTCCTCTTACTTGTCTCTATGTAATCAACAAGTTTGTACTTTGTTTTAAAATAGCTTAAAAGTAAACCCATGTAATTGTCCTTTCTATCTTTTTTGCTCAAGAGTCACAACTATTCTACACATTTTTTTTATACGTCCCCTTTCCATGTCCTTTTTATATGTCCCCCTTACAGCTACTTCAATACAATCGTATCATTGGTGTTTGGAATTTGCTGTTCTGATAAATTTGTCAACAGATCTCATAGTTTTCATATATAGCTTGTTAAACAAAGATATATTCACTTCCCTTTCTTCATCGGATTAATATAAATTACCAGAATTTACAGTCGAACAACTAGAAGCAGAAATTCTACGGTGAAATGTAGGCAAAACTGCAGTTTCTGAGGCTGTGATTAGCCCTTGTGCTGAGATTAGCCCTAAACTGTGAAAGGTACTGGGTTTTGGATGTAGTAAGGAGATTAATGTGCTGGCTACTGTGATTGTCAAAGACTTCAGTTTTTGGCCACAGTTGCACAAATGTGCGCACAATTTATGGAGAATCTCAACACTCAGTTATTCAGAGTGAAGCTGACTTCGCTCATAAGACACATGGATTATGAGGCAAGTTTCATAGCTATGCCAAATTTCATCTTTTCTGAGAATGCAAAAGAATGCAGCAGCTAACAAAGGGTTTGTTGGACCATATTCTAAAAGCTTCACAAAAGTGCTGGGCTGACTTTGCACCTACAAGGGTGCAAAGTGACAGTCGATCAAGCCAGGTGAAATTACAAGTCTACAAGTGGTCAACTGTCAGTGTTGAGGGAAACCTAAGTTCTAAGTCAGCGGGTCTTCAGAGTGTGGGGTCTTGAAATCTCTGTGCACAGGGCTGAGTGAGATGGCAACAAGTAATGGTAAAGGCAGTACACAAAGTTTTGCATTTTCTGCAAAAGGCCCCACTGAAGTAACCTCTCCTAGTCCCTTCAGATATGAAGAAGGGAACTGAGAGGATGTATTCCATTCTCTTTCAGGAAGGTAGGTGGAAAAACCTGGTAGTCTTTTGAGGGGGAAGATTGGAGAAAATATTCCAAATCCCAAATCATTCTTTGTAACAGTGCCGTATGTCTGTATGAAGACCCTGAGAATTGTGCATCTGATGGGATGTGCATACACTGTGAATGCTCTGAGTTTGATTATGCACTGTGTGAATTTTGAAAATTATGTTACAAGCTGGGAGGCCACTTAAGATAGAAGCAGTGAGTTAACCACAGGACCTGAAAAACTGCCTGTTTACTTCACGGCAAAATGCAGTGAGGTTCTGAGAAAAAGAATGTCCCCCTTGCTGTATTTTCATTGTGTGTCTGAGAAAGGAAAAAAATTGAGTTATTCATAGATATAGTGGGTAAAAACCCAGAATTAAACAAAGTGAGTTTAAATTAAGAAAAGAAAAAAGAGAAAAACAAGCTTCCAGCTTAAGCAAGAGAAAGGACAAGCTGGGGCTGTTGCTCTGAACTGCTTCTTGGAGACAAGAACTTTAAGCTCACTCTGTTTCTTTAAATAGTAACATTCCAAAGGTGAATTGTTGTTTAAAAAGTTATTTCCCTGCTTATATAATACAAATATAAAGGTACTGTGTGACATCTACGAGACGGTTTTGGTTCGATAAGATGGTGGCTTTATTTTCCTCTTTATTATAGCTAATATAGCTATTAGAGCATCTTTTTAACCTTTGTGTTTGCTAGATTAAGCTCACAGGACTCTGCTTCTGTAACATTGAGAGTAGTGAATCTGAAAAACTCAAAGTACATTATCTCTCTAGAAATAATAATTCAGGAGGCATTTGATCTCGGGAACTGTGATGTGTCTCCCGAAACTATTGCAAGTATACAGTTGAGAGGTGATACAGGCAGTGCCAGGTTACAAGGGGAAGGCTTTGCAATGAACACCACCCTTCTGGAAAGGAGTTATCAGTTCACAAATGACTCCCCCAGAATGAATGCAAAGCCTTACTCTGCCGTCTTTTTGTCAAAAGAGAGGACCCAGCAATTCTTGTCTCTTCTCTCCCCCATCATGGTAGAGTAGCAGGACAGATTTGATGTAATACTCAATACAAGATAACTGTGACTTTCAGCAGCTGCTGTGTACCCTCTGTTACTACCCAGCACGTGCTCTGTGCTTAGCACAACCCAGCAAGATGGAAAGAAGATCTATGTTACGCCGGCCTTCTCCAGATCTCCAGAGTATTACACCCCTAAGCAAACTGGGCAGAGAAACGTAATTATTATAAAGGGCAAAAAGCTTATATATGACAAACTTGGCAGTAATACTAAGTTTTTCACTTAGAAAAGAAAATTAAAGCCCTTTTTCAAGTGTACTTTTCCTGTCTCATTTATTTACATAATGAAAATAATGATGATTTGCAAATATCTTGAAGGAATGTAGAAGTTACATGATAGATTTGACTTGCAGGATTTGAAACAAGTCATGGTCTGGTGTTTTTGTGGGGGACCCAAGATTGGCTGCCTCTGTCAGCAATTTCAGCTTTAGGATGGAAAAATAACAGAACAGATGAGGCTGAGGAACAGTTTTTAAATGTCTTGCGGGTGTGTTAGTTGGTGCATTCAGTTAAGATAATTAATTGATTGTTGTTTCTCTCTCCTCTCCCCAACCCTCTTGTTTTTCTTCTCCCTCTCCATGTCTGTCCTCCTATCCTCCCCACCTACCCTTATTTTTCTCTTCCTTTTTTGCTCCTCTGACTGGCACTCTCTTATTTGCTCTGCCCATGTGGTCCAGAAGCGGGGTGCCAATGAGAGGTGCTGCAGGAGCGGTCTCGCGGTGTGGGAGCTCCAAGAGCAGTGCTCCCACACCACGGGACCACTTGGTCACTGGTGGGACTGTCCCAGACAATCCAGGACAATTGTAAGCTATACTGTGTGTTCCATAGGAATTGCGCTTCATTGCAGAAAAGGGCTAACTTTTGAACTGGGACCTCTTTAACTGGCAAAGAATTTACATGATAAGAACTAAACCAAGCTTGCGTGAAGACGGTGTTTATGTTACTAATACGAAAGGCAAAGATACATTTGCATTTTGCATTCTACTAACCACTAACATATATCCTATGTTTGCAGCTCTCATTTAGTTTGATTTGCATGACTCTACATAAACTGAAAACTCTTGTAATATACCTGGTGATGGAAAACCCTTTAAAGCAGGTTGAATGAGTAGAAAACAAAAAGTGGCATTAGCATGTTTGTCTAGTTCTCTGTTTTCTTAACATACTGGCTTGTCTCACTCCCCATGAGTTACCTGTCTCAGAGCCTGTTCTCACTTGTATTATTACGCATCATTTGTAATCATATGTTCTGGTAAAGGTGAGAAGTTAAATAAGGTTAAGAAGTTGGATTTTCTCTTTTTGGATATTATTATTTTGATTATTTATTTCTTTAAAACAACATGAGCTGATAAGAAGCTTCCAAAATAGCCCCCACAAGTGGCAAGTACAAGCCTCTGTACCATAAACTGAAATATTACACATATGGTTACAAACTTTGTTCATGCACTTTTACATGCACACTTCTGTGGGTGCAGTGTAAAAGCTTTGAATGTAAATCTGTGTTGTATTCATGTGTAGGTGGAAACGATTCAGAATGTATCTGGAAAAACACATCTCTAGGGTGGAGAAAATAACTTTGGGCTTATTTCAGCAGAAACCTACTGTTTGACAATGAGTAGCATCCTTTGGAATATTCATTTGTGCTTTCTCAACAGCGTTATGTCAAGTTAACACATCCTAAATGTGTGTGCCAGCATGCTGGTTTCATCACAGTTGTCCCCAAGGCTTGAACAGATTGTGACTGGTATTTTTACAGTCCCTGCCAGCCTGCTGAACTCAGAGTCAATCTCACTTCTCCCACAGGTTAGCACAAAGCTGGCCCAAAGGTCTTTTTCATTTGTGTGACACTTGGTGGGCACGGAATTGAGGGATGCCAATGCTGTCACAATGCACAACGTGTTACCAACGTTTCTCTCTCTGAACTCAAGTGCTCTTTGCACTGAGGTTGATGCGAAATATTCAGCTTTTTTTAGAGGGTTGCTGTGTAGGTTGTAGTCCAGGATGGGATGGAAAAAGCATTGTTTCTGATACGTTTTGTTATGCAGGGGAAGGATACTATTTTATCTGCCTATTACATTTTACCTCCAGCCCCAAAGTTCTGCGTATACTATTGCTCGAGTATTTTTACCTATACAATGAGCCCAGATTCAAAACATGTCAGAGTTTATGTAAGGAATAACAAAGCAAATGGAAAATGCTCTTCCTCTCAAACACAATCACAAACACTGAGAGAAGCTTCAGCAAAAAGACACCTTCCAGAATGTGCTAAAGTTGGATTGATTCTGATACCTTGGTAGTAGATGGAGAGGGTTTTGCTGTCTCATTACCTGAGGTATTCAAAACTTTTTAGCTCGAAGACAGAAATTTAGGTTTTGCCTAAAGCTGGTTACAGTGTGTTCCTTGAAGCTGGTTTGGTCAAATGAGGCTGAGGAATCTTCCAGACAGCTCTGCCTGTCCAGTGTGTTAGGTACGGCAGATCTCTGTGCAATAGGACCAGCCTAGTTACAGTACTTGCTTATAAATTAACAGCTTTACAGGATGTTTAGAACAATAAACTTGTTAAAAAATAGAGACCTTTAGATTTCATTCAGAACTGATTATCCTGCTTATTAATCTGCTTTTCTGCTTGTTTCACATTTGAAGGCTGAACTAGAATGATATGTGAATGTGACGACTAGCTTTCTTTACCAAATCCAGACATGGCTATCACCACCATGCATTCTGCAATACCTTTTCTTCTTTTTTTCTTAAAGAGTGCATCAGCATACATGTGAAATCACAAATATTGTAGCTGTGCTAAGGCTTTTAAAAAAAAAATTGGATTACAATTGATATTTCCCTCTAGTTTTGTTTCAGCTTTGCTTTGTTTCACTATATTAGAAAACAGGATGTTTTCATATTGAATGCTACTCTCTTTTGTTGTCTTGTGTTATCTACAAAATGTGAAGGAAAAGTAACAGCAGGAGAAGTTGTGTATAAAACTCCTATGTATGTTGGGATGGGAAAAATCCCAGGGTTCAGAATTCACAAAATCTTTTAATCACTTCTTAAGGCTCTCGGAGTTTTACAGCAGTTTTAGGACACTTGGTGTACCCCTTCTGTCAGCTAGGTGAAGCATACTTTTAGAAGCTGCTTTTGCATTTTTTCTGAAATGAACAGTACATTTTTTTTTAAAACCTTGGATTTTTAATTCTCTTGTCCAAACAAACCTACCAGTATTTGGATCGTCTTACCTCTCTTTGAACCTTGCTTTCTCTCCTTGGGGGCAGTCCTGCTCATTTATTTTTTTTTGTGTAGCATCCAAGTCTGTTCCCTCTTCAGTTCACAGCCATCTCAATGCTCACATTTGTCCCCCACTTGGACTCTCTTCAGCTTCTTCTCTACCCATTTCTGCTGGGACCAGCCCATCACCTTCTTAGTGTCAGGACTTTTTTGTCCACCTGTGCCTGCTCCAAACCTCATTGTTTGTTGTTTTCATGCAACGTTGTTTCTGGAGATCCAACTCTGTTCCCATTAGCCTCATAACGGAATATTTGTGTTCTCGCCAGTTTATTACTGATGCAGACAGCGTCTCTCATCAGACAGCAATTATGCCATGTGCTCTAAAAACATGAGTTGGTTATCCCTGTCCCGTAGAATTTATCATAACAATTTTTTGCCATCTTTTTCTCTCCATTATTTTCCATCTAAATGGATCTAACGTTTTTCCCCCTTACTTCGGGCCTGCTCTCTAAGACCACAACTCTCTTCTCCCTCACGGTGCTTCACTCTTCCAAAAACCCATTCCCTTTTCCCCCTCTCCCAGCTTTCAGTATGTCTGTCTGTCATTCTCTGTCCTGGTACTGCCTGTTCACCCCCCCTGTGATTTAGGCTCCTCTTGCTACTCATCGGCCATTTCAGGTGGCCTTCTTGGTTAGGTGAGAGTGAATGAGTTGTCACTTTTCTGAATGAAGACCCATAAAGCCAGCGGGTGAGATTTTTGTCTGTTTAAATCTGGAGTTAGCCTTCTAATGTGTACCTGTGCATACTTGTGTAAGCATATCATCATGATAATCATTAGTAACAGAATTTTATTTGCTGCATTCACAGTATCTAAATAACTGAAAGCCCTCTTATGTCTGACTGTGTCTTATCTCTCCTGGAACTCATTCATCCCATAACGGTAATATAAGCACATTTATTTTAAATTACTGGAAAGAAACCGTTAATGCTTGTATTGTGTTTTAACTTGCTTTCCTTTGGAGGCAGGGAATTGTCAAGTAAGTACTAACAGCACAGAAAAAGCACAGATTGCTGTGAATGTACAATGCAGATTGCATAGGTCAAAAAGGGTAACTATGTCATTTGCTACCAGTTTCTTGTCTTGACACTGCCATCTTATGTATCAAAATAAGTTAGATGTAGTCACAGATTTGTTAAAAATGAAAGTGAATTTGGTGCTGCTTTACATTTGTTTTATTAAGATGATAAGGCAATGAATGCATACGTGTGTATATATACATGTACATGTATATATGAATGCACACAACATTTGTGTTTGTGTGTACTGTGATAGATATATTTGAAAGTATATGTGTTTATGTGTATGTTACCAAATTGAATTTCACGCTTAATAATCCAGTGATTATCAGTCATGTCATAGTGGTAGTGTTCTCCTGCTTTCACAAAAAAATTTGGCTTGCTCTTGTCATAGACTTCAACTGGTATTCCTAGGTAAAAAAATGTGAAAATGATCCATTTTTAAATTACACTAAAACAGAAAGAAGAGTAGGAAGCATACAAGAAAATGATCTATTATTTTCCTAAGTGCTGATTCAAAGGCCTTAGTAAATCAGGGCTGAAATGGCTTTTGCTGTTCAAGCATCACATAACGATTTTATTTCATAAGAGAATTAAGTTTTGTAATAATTTCCTCCACCCCTTCTCCACTGGTGACTGCGCTGCGGTTCGGTCCAATTACCACTGGCAGTTATGAAACATGACTTGATTGACCACGTTCAAAGAAAATAAAGGTACTTGTTTCCCTGTGAACAAAAAAGTACAGGCTGTCCCCGTAAGTTGGCCTAGCAAGGAACAATTACGAGGCTAAATTGCAGGCTGAGCTAGGATAGAAAACAAGCGTCCGTTGTGTGAAATTCTCAGCAGTGCTCATGAGACTGTAAAGTTTCTACCAGTTTCCATCCCTGTCAGGCACCTGAAACAAACACAGGCGTGGAATCACGTTCTCCTTCAGTATAAAGTGTGCAGGAAGCATGGATGTAGCTTCCTTTTTCCCTCTGTCCTGTAGGATCTTTAGTTCAGTGTACACCCAGTGATGCCAGGGTATGATGTTTCTGAATTTGTAGACTGGTGCACTCTTTAATTTCTGTTTTAGTTCTTGCTGGCATGCTTGAATAGCATGTTTTGTGCCACAAAGGAATGACTGATCAACTCTGAAAATGCTTGTGCATGAGTAAAGTGGTCAGAAGTACACCTAAACTGTATTAAGTTTCTTACTTGGCTTTGTTTGCTGCTTACAAGGGGATCAAGGTAACTCTTTCACTCTTTTAATGTCACAAGATCACCTGCTAATGTACTTTGCTAGTACTTAGTGAGTTTGCTTGTTTGCTCGAGAAGTGGGTTTGTCTGTTTACCTCCAGCTTTGTTCTGTCTTTTTTAGAACTCAGAATTTCCTGCTACTTACTCCTGCAATAAGTCCCCCAAATTTGTAGCATACATGTTCTAGCTGTGCATTTTGTCAGTTGTTGCCTTTAATACCTTCCATAAAAAATACAATTCCACAAAAAACTCCCTCTATGCAAAAGGGATTTCGTTCTTCTGCAACTGATTTTTGCAAAATTAGATTTAATGGTAGTTACAGTATAAGGACAAGAACAATCTCATTTTCACAGCATATATAATGTGTATCGAGTTCGCAACTTTTTGAAATCTTGAACTGTGGAAATGCTTTCCAAATAAAGGTGTTTATTAAATACATTGAGGCCAGGCATTTTGGTCTTTTACTTACAGAACCCTACTGTTGTTTAACCGTGTCTCCAGACTCTGCAGCTAGAGTTCAAAGGCATGCAGTGGGGGTGATTTTTTTGTTTTATTAACAGCAGCCACCAAGTGATGTTTTGGAGCAAGCATTTAACCATATCTGGTTTTATTCTTCTGCCATCACCACTTCTACCCCAACCTTGTAGCAATATCTATTTTCTAAGGAAAATATGATGAAACATGAGAGAGAATCTAGGCCAGATTTCTATGGGCTGATTTCTCCAGTAGTCCAGTGCAACTTTTAGGCTCGAGGCTGCTGTTGACAGAGTTAGAATTAGCCCTTGTCAATATGTGTTAACAGCAGGGAGAATCATTATGCTTAAATTAACACAATGGTCATCTAAAGTGGAGCCTGTGCAGCGGGCATTTGATTTAGTAAGGTTATGAACTTCTAGAGGCTGAGCTCCCTCTGCTCCTCTTAGGTTTGTGCCTCTTCATTTTTTCTTGGAAGGATGAAGTCAAATAGTAACAGTAAAGGTTATCTGTCTCTAAACACCGTTTGCACAAATCAAATTTTGTTTCAGTCTGTGTTCTACATTTGTCTTTTTAGCTACTTTTAAAAACTGTAATTATATAAAAATGCTCTGCTGGCTTTAGTCTGTTGAATTCAGACAGATGAATGACTTGTGCATCTTAAAATTTAATCATTCTATCTCTAATATGATTCTGAGAAGGTTTTAAGAAAAGTCTTGTCAAGGTTTTGTGGTGCAATTTCTCAGAAGAAGCAAGGTTAGGGAAAGGTCAACTGTCAGCTCTAGATAATCTTTTAGATCATTTCTGAAATCAACAATTTGCTATCATTTAGTCCTATTCAAGGATTTTCCCATGGATTAAAAAATAAAATTGCTGTATGGTGGTCTGTTCTACCACTCATCCACAAAATCTACGTTGATGTTATTTCTGCTCTTTCCATCCAAATGCATATGATTTTAATCAGTTTATTGTACAACTCTAAAAAAAGCCAGACATTAAGCTCATGTAGTTGCACTTGGCCATTTCCTGTTCATATACAAAACATGTGCTGTGGTTTTGAAGGGGTTTTTTTTGCTTTCAAACATATTGATTATCTTCCTTTTTAAATGTTTCAGGCCACCAGTTAGCAGAGCTGCTCCTCAACCTGAAAAACTGCAAAAGAACAATATCAACAAAAAAAAGAAACTGGTTGAGGTCAGACTTTATGCTTTTTCATTTGCTCTAGAAGTGATATGTGCTGGGTGAAATTCATCTCTATTTTGAGGGCAGCTAAAGTCACGTGTAGGTAGAAGAGAAAGAAATTTCTAGAAAGTGCTTTCAGCTCTGATGGCAACACCAGAAGATGTGATAGACAGGAACCTCTGCCAGAAGGAACCTCCAATTCAGGGTGTTGAAGCTTATCTGTAATATCGGAGCTCTCCCAAACCAAAATCTGTCTATTAATTTGAAGGCAGGTGGAGGTGTGTGTGCATCCACAGCAGCACCCATACTCACTGCATAACCCCAGTGAAAACACAGTCAGAAACGGTGCTTTCACACGTGAAAAATCACGTGTGTGATTTTGAATGATGAATTTGCTTGTTTACTTTGCAACATGTGTTTTCCCCCAAACCGTAGGGTGCCTCAAACAACTTTTTTAAATTTCCACATAATATGGTGAACAAGGAATACTCTGTGATCTGTGTGGGTAATTTGCAACAATCACTTGGCCTGCCAATGTAATTCAAATTGTTCCGAGTAAGCTGTAATTGTGTTTGGGACACATTCAATAAGTCTGTCTTCTGGACTATAAAAGCAACTTTAACAACAATCCATTAACCATCCCTATTTTTCTGGAAGAAATTTCCTTGGCCATTGGTTATTGGAAGCTGAAATTACACCTTTGATTAATGTTTTAATTGTGGAGTTATGTATAGCCTGCCTTTGCTTCTTGTAAGGACTTTAAGGTCACAATTTGGTCTGTAAAAGTCTGGTAGTTTATAAGAATTATTTGTGAAGACTTTTAAAGTAGAAGTAAAGATACTTGCAAATACCTGATACCCTGTACAGCTATTAAACTGTGATGGGAAGGTTAATAAGATTGGACCTTTTTTGTAAGTTGTTTATATTTTGAATGGATATTTACAGATACAAAATGTTACAGCCAGCTGAATTAAAGAAATAATATAAATGCAGTGTCTTACCTGGCCAATTAAAGCACTGTAGATAGCCTTTGAGAATGTCATGCCTCAACAAACTAGTAGAAAAATGGGGATAACTGGTTAATTATTGTTTAATTCATCTGTTGCTTCTACAAGATGGTTGTAGCTTGTGTATTACTTCAGAACTGTGCTTATGTGATCCAAACGCTGCAATCTCCTTGTTTCTTCTTTCACTTTACTCCACTCTTACTCTTTATTTTTGTTTTACTTGACCAGGAGCTGGCTTTAGACCATGTTTTTGGATACAGAGGATTTGATTGCCGCAACAACCTCCATTACCTAAACGATGGTGCTGATATTATTTTCCACACAGCTGCAGCAGGCGTAGTTCAAAATCTTTCTACTGGTAATTCCACTTGAAATAGTACTTCGAGATAAAAAATGCTGTACAAGTAAAATATTTCTGATTGAAAGTCTTAACTTTTTAACGAGCCTGTAACTTTCTCACATTTTGCATCTTGATAAATAATGCAAAAGATTTAGATGGCTGCTGTATCAAATTGATAATTTCTCCTGTTCAGGTCATCCTGTAGAGCCATCCTGTTCCTTTCAGCAGGTCCGAGGTTCTGCCAGGAAGTGTAATAAAAGCTGTTGCATTTCTGCAGTTGTGCCTTGCTAAAATCCCCGCTGAAGACACAGGAGTGGCCTTCTCAGAGGAGAGAGCCTGGGTTATGAAATGACGAGTACTCCCGACAATGTTAGGAGCAGTAACATCCATTGTTTCATTTTGGGTTGTTTTAGCAAAATCATACTCCAGGGAAGGGATACATTTTGATGCAATACAGTGTGAGCAAGTTGCTCGTTGGAAGGGGTAGAATTATTCCCTGCCTTTTGGGTAATAAAAAGGAGAAAAAAACCCCCAAATTTACCTGGCCCTAAGTTGTAGCAGCAACATGTCCATATTCTTCATATATCTCAAGAAACAAAGATAGCAATTAAAGGAATTTTGGCTTTATTTTATTCCCTCTTGGTGCCACAGTGAACCTAATGTTCACAGAGGTGCACTCGGCAGCTCTGCTGCCAAGGAGGGTGGAGGCAGAAACGCTGTCACATCTGGTGACCTTTGGGGACTCCCATCCTAGCACAGCCTCCAGCCTGTGGAGCTGGGAAGCACAGTTGGTCCCATCAGTTCTTTTGGGGCCCTTTCCCTTGGGAAGATATTGCAAAGTGCAGACTTCATGGGGCTTTACTCTCTGCTTTGCTTCCCACTGACTGCTCTGGTTTACCAGGAAACCTGGCCCCCGCGTTTGCCGGTTTAGCTTTTCTATGCAGATATGTGTAGCTACAGGAGGATTGCTGAGCTGATTCCTGGGCTCCTGGACATAGCTAGTTTGCTAAATATTATTTTTATATGTATGTGTGTTATTACGTGCATTGTGCATTTGGTTATGGTGCCTAGGAATGAGAGCAGAGCAGCTGTTGGTGTTAGTTACTGCCCTACCCCCAGCCACCCCTCAGAGAGCACAGCACGAGTGTAGCAACAAGCTGCTTGAGTATTCTTTGCTTCGGTGGTGGATCTGTCTTTAATACTGTTGTGAATAAAAACATGTTTGAATTTTATTAGGTAGTCAGAGTTTCTACCTGGAGCATACTGATGACATTCTCTGCCTAACTGTGAATCAACATCCAAAGTATAAAAATATTGTGGCTACCAGCCAGATCGGTAGGTGACTCTCCGTATAACAAAGTTTTACTCAAAAATTTTCAGGGGCATTGATTTATTTTGGGCTTTTCAGTGTAGGAATTTTACCAGGACATGCCAGTGTTACTGTCCTCAAACTTTTTCTTTGATTTTAAAGAGTTAATCAGGGTTTTCTTACGGTTTCAATTTAATTTCTGATTGTGAGTCATTGGATTTTAGAGTCACTTGTAGTACAGTCATATTTAGAAAGCAGACTTTGATAAACTGCATATTAAATAATCTCATTAATTTCTAAACATAAGATTTATATTTAGGATTCCCTCTTTCCTTCCTGGATCCAAGGCACTGTTTAGCAGTAAAATGCTTAGCAGTGAGAATACAATAGTGAAAATTTCCTCTGCAGAAGTACAAAAGCTATACAGAAAGGGAAAGAAATAGACTGAGATCTCAACAGAAGTTACAACATATGTAAGGGATTGATTGTGAAACTATATGTATTTATCTGTTTATTATTTACATGGAGAATTTGGATTCCCTAGTACCTTTTGCAGGTGTAAACATTGTATGGGAAATGCAGAATCGTTTGTCCCAAGCCTTGAGAAGAATCTGTTGCCTTTACCTTAAACCAGCTTAATACTGGAATCATGAAAAAGAATAGCAGTGTTCTAATTCACATCATTCTGGAAAGAGACTCAAGGCCATAGCTTCTGTAATAAGGAACTTGATGGGGGCAGGAAAAGGTGGTAGATGAAAACCTTGACAAACCATCTTTGCCACCTGTACCGAGTGCTGTCATTTCAATCTGAATGTTGAGTGAGCACAAAAATCTGTCCGTGTTGTAAGAGCTCCTGATTTCTATGACATGGAAAAGGTGACTGCTAAAGGCCTTTTTTCCAGTCTGTCAATAAAAGCCCATGACACCAGTGTCTCAGGGTTTGGTCGGTGCTCTGTATAACTACAGCTTCATTTCACTTTTAAATTTAATAATTTTTTAAAAGTGCATGTCTTTAGCATTTCTTTTGAATACCATACTCAAAAGTACTAAATATTGTTGCAATATTTGTGTATAAAAAACAATATACCCAAAGAAGTTCAACAATATTCCTGCTTATTTGTTTTGTTGATTTAACCCATATCCATTTTCAAATTTTTAATTTTTTCTTTTCCTTCTGGTGCTGATGCTGGCACTTCAGCATTAGAAACATGACTTATTTCACCTATTGTTTTCCCTTGCTGCTTCCTCATTTGCCATTGCTCTCACAATGCAGGTGATATGACAGAATTTTCAGGTAAGGCTGATTCGTTTGTGCATTTTAGTCAGCAGAATTATGTCCAAGTTTCATGTTACTTCGTTGTATCTGTGTGAATCGCGGATACAAGTGAAACACTGACAGACAATTTCTTTTGCATGAAGTTCTCCATAAATGTTATGTTGTTCTTTTAGGATTTGTCTTACTTCATGATATACAGTCATTTCCCCCTGTGTTTTGCAAGCCATTATGTTTTTGGTTTTGTTTTGTTTTTTTTTTCAGTAGTGTTAATCTTAAAACAAAGCAAAACCACACAACTTATAAGTGTCTGTCTAGGTTAAATGTTCTTGGAAAATGCCTCTTTTGCGTTGAAGCTTTCCAGATGCTCAATTAATGCTCTTTTAATATATTTTTCTGCATATAGGTACGACTCCCACAATTCATGTATGGGATGCTATGAGTAAGCAAACAATTTCAATGCTACGTTGCTTCCATACCAAAGGGGTCAACTATGTTAACTTCAGTGCAACTGGCAAACTTTTGGTTTCAGTGGGAGTTGATCCAGAACATACTATCACAGTGTGGAGATGGCAAGAAGGTAACTCTGGAAAAACCGTGTTCCGTCAGCCTAACAGAACTGTGTACAATTATCTGATTTTCCTTTTGAGTCTTTGGAATAGATTTGTGTTCTTACTTTGAGTATCATGGCTCCCTAAGTCACAAAATCGGTTAAAGGAAATAGCAAAGTGCTAGAAAATATGAAGAAGAAAATAAGTTTTAAACTTCTATTATAAATAGAAGTTAAGGAAAAATGTTTAATATAAAATTCCATGAAATTAAGGAAAGTATATTTTTTAATTCCTAAAATTTAAGTTAAAACTTTAAATTTTACACCATAGATAGGTCTTTGGGAAGTCATTTCCAGAAAAGAATTATCATCTTCAGGAATGGTAGGGGGGACAGAAGTGTCTTGGCTCATGAGATGTTTTCCTGTGTGTTTCATCAGATGGTAACTCGTTGATGACATACAAAATTCCTGTGTTGTTATTTCACTGACCAAGGAGAGAAATCATGCTATGAAGATCTAAATCTGTGTTTCCTAAAACTGTCGAATACAATGAAATAACCAGGGGCCTTGGCAGGTTGCATGAATTAAGATGTTTGATACACTAAATGATGTCGGGACTTGCTTAGCTTTCAGCATCTGGGACACTGTTCTCTAATCCAATACCAGGTCAATTTATTTTATAACATCATATCAGAGCTTAATTTTGCAGGTAAATTTAACTTTATTTTTATCCTTTCCTAATTGAAACAGGAGCTAAAGTTGCTAGCAGGGGAGGACACCTGGAGAGGATATTCGTTGTAGAGTTCCGCCCAGATTCAGACACTCAGTTTGTGTCCGTTGGGGTAAAACACATGAAGTTCTGGACATTAGCTGGCAGTGCTTTGCTTTATAAGAAAGGAGTCATTGGTTCCATGGAAGATGCTAAAATGCAAACCATGCTTTCTGTTGCCTTCGGAGCAGTGAGTTCAAATTACTTGCTACAGAATTTTATAATACATTTTTATTAAAACTGCATCAAATTCTTTGTTGAAGTCCAGTAGAGTGTGGGCGGTGCAAGACCATGGAGCTCTTAGGCTTTTAATTTGAAACTTGTATGCCTTTAGGTCCTCATGTAAGTTTTCTAAACTGGGTTGGGTTTCTCTGACAGAGAACTTTTTTTCTTAATGTCTGTGCATACGTACAATGTCAGCTGCTTTTATTTTTTTACTTTGCTAGTTATTTAGCACTTCAGTGGTTAACTTAGAAAAATGTAATGTTGTTTTGTATGTAGGTTCTGCAACTGTTTTTCACTGACAGCATTTGGTATGAGGTATGCTAATGATCCCAGCTGACAGTGACAGTATCTGATACTCTGCTGCATGACCATTAAGGAAACACTTCATACTTAATAGTTAAGGAAAACCATACATATTAACAGTGAAAAAGCATGATACTAAGGTCTGAAATAGGTTCTGCTTCATCCAGAAACCCCATGGAAATTGCCTTTGCAAAGGTTAAGCATAAATCATGCAAATCACCAATTACAAAAAAACTTTTGCTTCTAATCATCCATAGACAATAGTTCCAATCAGGCTCCCAAATCTGCATCCTTGTGGATGTGACTTTGTTGTCAAAAATTGCTTAATACTAAACATTTCTTTCTATTCCAATGACATTATTGTGTAAAATAGGACCCCAAAAGTGATTTTAAATAAGAAGCAGAATGTAATATTAGAGCAAGCAAATTGCTTATCTGTACTTTCCAAGTAGAAGCAGCCCAACAGATACTTTATTCTCTTAAATAATAAAACTGCAGCAAGGGACCTTCAAAACCAACAGACAAACTTCACTAGTGTACATCATTCATGCAGGATGTGGTTTTCTTCTCCAAGCATGTGTCAGCGAATCCCACTGGAAGTATGGGTCCATGTCACAGGAGCATGAGTAAATTGCTCTTAATATAGTAGGGGCTATGCACATACCCTCAGATTCTTCATGCATCCACGGACCTCACTCTTCATCCAGGTCCATCTAATGCCAAAGTCAACAGGTCGTCCTGGGATACAGCCACGCTAAATTTGTGTCTCAAGTGGTGGAAAGTCACTCTGGGGCTTCTATGCCCCAGTTCCTACAACAGACACCATTGCTGTTTGTTGCAGAACATGAGACTTTCCTTTGAACCTCTAGCAAAAGGGTTCACTCACCATTTTTCCTGATATCTATTATTTCAGAGTCAGTGGACTTTGAGGTCAGGCCATCTTTAGTTGTTCAGGCAAGCTTTTCTATTTAACAGAGCAGGCTCCAAAAGAGCGTTTGCAATGCAGAATCCTCCCTGCTTATTCCCATCCTTCGGAAAATCCCAGACCTCTGACCAGTTTGCTCCATGGAGGGGTCTCATGTCTTTTATGACAAATTACACCATTGCCATGGTGCCTAAAGTAGATATCAGACTGAGTTAGTTCTGCATTTAAGATTATGCACTTTATTTTCAACATCTTGAAGATACTGTTTGCCAGTCACCTATACTGGGATTCTCACTGACACATACTCAGAGAAGAAAGAAGCATCACTTAGAATTCAGCAGTGGTAACCTGCCATCTTGCCAATGGGAGACGTGACATAGCACATGCAGAGCAAAAGAAGTGCGTGCATCTGCAAGGTCCCAAGATGAGAGACATGAGGTGAATGTGCCCTATACGTGTGATTTATAACAAAAGAAACACCATGAGTGCAGTCGTTAAGCTCATTCTCTTGATGCAGCTGGTTTTAGTTCATACATTGATTGCATAGTTGACTTTTCCCAGGAAATTCAGTAGCTAAAAGAATTTTAATTTAAGCTGAACAAAAATGCCAACGTGTTTATTATATCAGAGGTCATTGCTATTTGTTGCAGAATAACCTTACATTTACTGGTGCCATAAATGGAGATGTCTACGTCTGGAAAGATCACTTTCTGATTAGACTCGTGGCCAAAGCTCACACAGGGCCAGTGTTTACAATGTACACGACTCTTCGAGATGGGCTCATTGTTACAGGAGGGAAGGAGAGACCGTAAGACACACAGTCTTCCTAACGTGCATGACTTTTCTCTCTCATATGATATTTTTTATTTATCCAATGCCTTAGACATACATACACAATGCTTCCCCGAGAGAAGTGGTATCTGTACTGCAGCAGTTTCAATCTAAATTTTACATAATGTGCCCAGGTGCCTTAGTAAGTAAAGGACTAATAAGTAGGATACTCAAGGTCACCGTAACGCACATTATGCGCAAAGGACATACAGAACCTCAAATTAGTAATTGGTATGAACGCCTGTGTAAGCCCCTTGTTGCCTGAGCTCCTGCCAGCCTGGCATAAGTGGTTTTTCTCTTATTTTTTTTTAATTCTGTCAGACTGCAGACCACCTCTCCCAGGGGAGACTCTGTGATTACTAAGTTCTTCTATTTACTAGAAGTAACACATTTGCCAACCTTGGTGACAGAGATTTGAGATTAAGTGACAAGAAAACATTTGTTTTTTACAAATTAGGCATGATATTGTTTCAAACACAAAGTGTGATAGCATTTAAATTTGTATTATTTACTTTCCATTGCACAATAGGGAGGTGTCTTTATATGAAGTAGAAGGTGATGCAATATATGTTTTATGATTTAATGAGAAAAATACTGATGGGATTTACATATGGGATCTGTTGTAGCCTATGCAGAAGGAGACATCTGGGTAACACAACACACTTCTTTTCAGCACTAAAGAAGGGGGAGCTGTAAAGCTATGGGATCAAGAGATGAAACGGTGCCGAGCATTTCAGCTTGAGACAGGCCAGCTCATCGAGTGCGTGCGCTCTGTCTGCAGAGGAAAAGTAAGTGAGCTGGCACGGCAGATTTTCACTTTGGCACTTCTTGGTGGAGCCTGTATGGGAGACAGGGGGGAAGACTTCTGTTAAGTTATGTGAGGAGGCTTTGTCTGCCTACATGGTGACATTTCTTTACATGTCTTTCCAAGCTCAGTGATAGGCTTTAAATTGCATGAGGATTGCATCTCTGATGCTTAGTGCCTGCCTTTCCTCTAGTCAGCAAGGAGAGCTAAAGGCCTTTGAAGGCCTCTAAAGGGCAGTGCTAAGTGTAAGAATATATTTCACCAGGGTAGAACCTTGGCTCCTGCCTTTCTTTTTGAATGACAAAAGGAATTTTGTTCCCTACATTACCAGGTTTGCTTCCCTGAAACGTAGGCACAGCTTAGGGGGCTTCAGTTAGGCTGAATGGATCCTGGGTTTTTCTTTTTTTTTCTTTAAAGTTACAAATAAAAGAAGTTGCCACTGAGAATTACTGTTTGACTGTAAGTATTGGTAGAGTGAAAAACAGAGAAATAACTGAGTAATTTGCGATGCTAAAATCACTTTTGTACATGTTTAAATTGTACTTGTAAGTGTGAAAAGAGGGCATGATGATGCAAAGTGCTCTTAAACAGTATAACTGAGCCTAAAACCCTAGTTTGATTTATTTGTTTATTATTATTGCCCAAATATTATATTTAGTCACCTAAATACAGGTGGATCAGAGGTATGAGAATCATATTTTGCCAACTTGTATGTAAACACTTTGATCTGAATTGAAATCTTTAGTGATAAGATGGAAATCCACCACAGTCACTCAACAGTAACACCAGAGCATGATTATCAGACCCCAAGATGTCCAAGTGTCCATGTTTTACTCTCCAGTATAATTGGGATCAGTTATCAGAGAGGTTTCTGCAATACATTGGTACTTCACTACTATTGATATATTCTGTCTCTTATACTGACAACCTGTTTCTCATTCCTTTTTTTGGCTATAAAAAGGGGAAAATTTTAGTGGGAACAAAAGATGGAGAAATCCTTGAAGTAGGAGAAAAAAATGCTGCTTCAAACTTGTTGATTGACTGTCACATGGAAGGGGAAATCTGGGGCTTAGCAACTCACCCCTCAAAAGACATATTCATCTCTGCAAGTAATGATGGAACGGCAAGGATCTGGGACCTGACTGACAAAGTGAGTATCACAAAATCGAAAAGTGTATGATTATAAATTACCATTTTATACAACCGTGCACTTTTCCAGCTGTACAATGTGCCAGCTATGTACAGACCTTTGAGCAGCCATGTGCAGAGAGCAGTGTTTCTCTTCTGGTTTGGTACCATTTTTTTTTTCCTGCTACGTGGCGATGTGGAAAGGTAAGGCCTTGGTGAGGTGCCATGCTGCTCTTTCCAAAAGCCAGCAATTTGCAGAGAGCTGCAGTTCTTTAAAAGCACTTGTGCTGATGGAGTACCTTTTGTTGTGTATTGCTTATTCTGATCTAGCGCTACAGGCTGGCGTGGATTAAGGAAGCATTTTAATTCCATGCTGAGAGACTGGGTGACACAGATTGTCCTGTCACTAATACACAGACTCTGACAATAAGCCTGCCTGACTGGCAAGCATGGCTCCCTCCTTCTTAGAGCCTTTCTTTAGAACTGATCACGTGTTGTTCGGGATTTTTTTTCTCAAGTCAAATTGTGTAACAACAAACATTTTTTAAAATAACAAATAAACATGTAGAAAAAAATCAAAAAGGTTTCTGCATATGCTAGCCTACATAAACCTTTTCAAAAGATAGTTACCTGAGCTAACGGGTAATTTTTAATATGGAAAATTAATATATTCTAAATATAATCAGTTAAGTGAAAATGCAAGAGCATTCCAGTATGTTTTCACATAGCAAATCAGATGGGAAAAAACCTACCCTGATCAGGCCTCATAGAAGCTATCCAAATCGCCTTTCAAACAAAATAGGAAATTGACTTTTCAGCCTTTTCTGCTAAATAATATTCTTTTGTAGTGTAAAACTTGAAGTCAACCTGCAACAGGATAGATGGAAACGTGAAACTCCTATCTGAATTGCATCTATGTTTTGAAGCCTGTTTTGTGACATATGCCTGGTGGGATGTGATTTTTAATGTGAAACTTTGCATTTATATTTAGTGGAAACTATAGACAATTTGCTTTTAATAAGTGGCTTTTATACTTTGTGTTTGGAAGCTTTCCATTTGCTCGGTAGTTTTCTCCCGGGGAGGTATGAGCCCTATTGCTTTTGTTCATACAGAAACTGCTGAACAAAGTGAATCTAGGTCACCCAGCAAGATGTGCCTCATACAGTCCTGATGGTGAAATGGTTGCAATTGGCATGAAGAATGGAGAATTTGTTATTTTACTTGTAAACAGCCTTAAGGTTTGGGGCAAAAAGCGTGACAGGAAATCTGCAATTCAGGATATCAGGTATGTCAGAAATTTCAGTTAAAGTTTTCTAAGTGTGCAGCCTTTACTCAAGAAAAAGTCCAACTTCCAAGTTGATTTCCAGATTTTTTTGTAACTTCCTATTTGTTGAAAATTGCATGAAATAATGAAATGCATTTACTGGCTGACTGGTGGCTTTATATATACCTTATGGATGTATATACCTTACGTATATATAAGATGTATAAGTTTATATATCTTATAAATCACACACTTTTTTCCTCCTGTGATTAATTCTGTTATATCCACTTGAATATAGGTAGCAATTTGTGCACTGTGGAGCTGTGATTATGGGAATTAATAATATAGTGCATTTTAAAACTGCAATTCCTGTTGCTTTCTCACTGAGGATTAGTGTTACTCTGCACATGCTGTGTGCTTTATGCAAGTGCAATATTGACATCAGTTAACTGCATGTGGTACCCTCAATCTTCCTCATCTGTTGTGCCTCAAGGCTTGGTTTGGATTCAGTCTTGCCACTGATAGAAGGTTTTTCTTGTTTTCCAGTAAAAGAAATATGTTCTCTTGTGTTAACATGAGAAGCAAAAGAAAATCTGGCACAAACCCAGTAAATTATATCCCTATTCCATGTTTTATTGTCTAGGATCAGCCCAGATAACAGGTTTCTAGCAGTGGGTTCACAAGAACATACTGTCGATTTTTATGATCTCACTCAAGGTACAACCCTAAATCGGATAGGCTACTGCAAGGACATTGCAAGTTTTGTCATACAGATGGATTTTTCTGCAGACAGCAGGTACATCCAGGTATGTCTCAGGCAGACCCGTGTTTGTTTGTATTTCCTGTGACTTACCTGCTATCAGACGTAACAAGATGAAGGTGAGAAGGGGTGAGGGAGGCTTCCAAAGTTGTTCCGAACTTCAAGGTGCCCCTAAATCCTCTGAGGTAGGCTGGATAACCCTTTGCCTTTAGGATGTTTTCAGAGTTCTATTAAAAATCCTCTTTCTTTCTAAATACTTGGGTCTTCCTCTTGGCTTTCACATCTCCAACCACAGCAACGGAGCTCAGTTCCCCGACGAGATCGTTAGCGTGCTAAAGGCAAAGTATTCTGTCGTGTCAAGGGAATGGGTGCAACACTGAGAAGGAAATTGTGAATTACAACAATTAGGAACAGTTCTCCTCCTCTCTTTCCCTAGGATGGGATGCATGTGATAGCTGAATTTATAGGTGAGGTTTGCTTCTGAACAACTTCTGATTTAGTGAAACTGAGTTGAGATAAACCAGAGAGTACAGAACTAAAAGGCAGTCTATGAGCTCTGCAGTATGCATGTGAACACCTCATTCAGTTATCATCCTGTAACATTTTTGTTAATTCATATCGCATCTAATGAAGTCTAGCTAGTTGGGAAAAAAGAGAAAAATTATCCTAGATGGTTTTTATCAATGTAACTATTTCCTGAAAAAACCTGTTGAGACTATTACCAATGGATATTGTACAAATAAAGAATATTATGTATTTATGGCAAGGTTACTAGCTTTTTCCTATCCTACTTTTCAGGTATCAACGGGTGCCTATAAGCGTCAAGTTCACGAGGTACCACTGGGAAAGCAAATAACAGATCCTGCATTAATAGAAAAGATCACATGGGCCACGTGGACAAGGTAAAGAACTAAAAAGTTCTGCCTGGCTGGGGACAGGTGTAATGCAGAATGAAGATCAGATCACAAGATCAGATTGTGTAAACCGAACACTTGAAATGTCCCTAGGGTTTGGCAAACCTACGAGAGAAAGCACACAAACTCCTCTTCCCCAAAGCTCTGTCTTGCAGAGTTTTGTACACACATTTGTGGCTGGTTGGTGTCCAGTAATTATTACTGTGTAGTACCAAGGGCTCTCACATACCCACAGTGGCTTGTTGCTGTTCGTCCCAGGCTTCCCAGCAGCGAGGTGCATGGCTCCACTTGAAGCTTTGCTTTCATTGGCATGCTGGTGTAGGTGCTATCTTACCCCACATCAGCACACACAAGCAGCACAGGAGGCATGGAAACATGAGCTGATTGTATTAAGGAAGGAGTTGTGGGTCTTGTTGAAGTGTATTTACATAGGACCCTCCCAGCGTGATTATGAAACTGTGGCTGTGCTTACTGTAGAAAGTGGAACAGGCCAAAGGCAGATCTGACAGCAAACAGCAGGTGATAATAGAGGCAGGTTTTCAGGAGAAGGTATGTGAGAATCCTCCTACTCTTACTGCTCTGCTACCAAGCAAGCATCAAAATCTGCCCCAAGTTACTCTTGACAGATTGTGGGAGTGGGGCAGACGCATCTGACGGTTAATTGTGGGTAAATAGGAACATTTATAAAGGAATTTAAGCTAAGGGAAGAACAGCTATTTTAAGAACTACTCTACATCCGAGCAAGCATTCCCTCATTCAGGAACTTATGGCTAAGAGAAGAGAACAGTGCTGTCAGAAATCACTGGGGGAGGGTATGTGCGTGTCCATAAGGAGAGGAGGAGATCATCACTGCACAAGCTGCTTGTACCAAATGGTGTGAGTGGTTTTGCAGGAGATAAACCTCAGGATTTAGGGATAGAGGTGGTTTGAGTGTCACACAAAAATGATACATTCTTGTGGTGTTCTCCATGATGAGATTGCAGTCAGTGCAATCATTTAGAGGAGAAAGACTTTATTTTAAATGTGGCAATTTTTTATTACTGTGCTGTGTTGCCTCCCCATGCTGTGGAAGAGAGCAGCAGCAAGTCACTCCTAATGGTCTAATGCTTTCTTTTTTTTATTTTGAACTTGGTTTTGGAACAGCATTCTTGGAGATGAAGTCATTGGAATTTGGCCACGAAATGCAGATAAAGCAGATGTCAATTGTGCGTGTGTGACCCACGCTGGCCTAAACATAGTCACAGGAGATGACTTTGGTCTGGTGAAACTCTTTGATTTCCCATGCACAGAAAAATTTGTAAGTACATAGTTTAGTTTAATCTAAACAGCTTGCTTTTGCCCATGTTCAAACCCCTTAGCGTAGGGTTTTAAAGCATCCACATGGTCCAACAGGTCATCTCCAGGCTGCTCCCGGCAGTGCGGGCCGCAGGAGCGAGGGAGTGGGCTGTCCCCAGGGGAGCAGCTCACAGGTGACAAGGTAGCTGCCATCCAACAACACACAGAATCAGGTGCCAAGCTGGGCTTACTGTGGGCTCGAGGACACAAGTACTGCTGGGGAGCTTTGTCACTCTGCAATGCCACACTGTGGTACCAATGCCTGAACTTCTGCTCGTTGTCCACAGGCCAAACACAAGCGGTACTTCGGGCACTCTGCACATGTCACCAACATCCGCTTTTCTCATGATGACAAGTATGTTGTGAGTACAGGAGGAGATGACTGCAGGTAACTGCTGATATATTTTTACGATGATCAAAAATTGTGTGTGTACCCCTCTCTGCCAAACCCACAGCAATGCATTTACCTTTCTCAGCCCACTCTGCATTCATTGAACCCTGCTGATGTGTGGTGCTTTTGGCTTGTTTTCCTTACTCTGGAATTGCTGTGTTTGATGGCCACTTGCACCTGACTTGCCCCTGCCCTCTTGGTGCCATTCACAAGGTCAATACTTTGTAGAACATCTTGCATGTGAGTTTCTGTGTTCACCAGGCATGTAGCCTGGTAGCTCCTTGGCTTGCCTTCCTCCCTGAGCAGGCAGACCATACCCGCTGCTGCATGGCCCAGCAGCCACCTCTGAGACTTTGGGCACCAAGAGGTAGCTGAAGGACCCCCTGCTGCTGGCACAGGAATCACTTGTGTGGCTGAAGAACATTTAGATCGGACAAAGACAGCTGGTGGGGGTGTCAGTCACACAAAAATAACTGACTAGCTCCTGCCCAGCAAAGGGTAGGACAGGAATCCTGCCTGAACAGAAGGATTGGCAGATTTAGACATTTCAGCTACCAGGAGGATTCTTGAAAGGTGCCTTAAGTTTGTGTTGGGGTGTTTGGGGTTTTTGTCCCCCTATCGTTCTTGCCAGATCCCCCTCCACCCTCCCTCCCCAAGTCTATTTGAGCTCCCAGTACTGCTCAGAGAGGACACTGTTGTCAAACAAAACAGGGAGGAGAAAGGTGAGGAACAAAAACCAAACATGGTTAAACACAAAATGTAAGAGGAGACTCTTTGAACAGCAAAAAGGCAGAACGAGAAAACTGAAAAGCAAAAAGGTAGGAAGCAGAAGGGTGCAAATTCTCACAGGAGCCAGCTTATCAGGAAGCCACACTGAAGAACCAGGTATTTGTAACTGATTTACTTGGCAGGAACAATTCAAGCCAGAGACTGCAAGACTGAGTCATTTTTGCCAGTGAATGAGACTGCACATCTTTCCCAGAGGCAGGACACGACTGATGGATGTTCCATGACACCAGGCTCCCCACAGCCAGCCTGCAGCATCGATAATGCTGTTACGCTGTTTGTTCAGCACCCTGCAGTGAATTTGACTCTCCTCCCATTGCACAAGTTGAGCTTTTTAGCTTCAAACTGAGCCCCCCCCCGCTCCTCAATAGCCGTTTTCATTCTCCACTTTGGGGAAAAAAGAGAAAGAGGAGGCTGAGGGGCAGTGTTTTTCTTTGAAACAGGGTTGGCTCAGACCAAGCAGTGGCTGCACGTGAACAAAGGCTGCATTTACCTCAGTTCTCACCCTGCAGGCCAGAAGTTACATAAACTCAGAAAAGCTTATCAGCTGCCTTAATTGTAGCATATAGTTATGATGAGGATTTCTTGACTCAAAGTGTAACTATACAGAGTAAATTGGCATTTCCAGCCTCCAGGCCTTCAGTAAAACACGTGCACGGGTTAGGTACAGTGCTTTAACTCTCTCCTGAGGAAAGGACTTCCATTAGAGTGCCAGTATTTCTCGAGTAATTCCAGGAATTAATGTTACCTGATATCTTGCTGGTTAATCTACATTTATAGCCATTTATGTACTTAACACAGCCTGGCTCTCTCCAAAAGACAGCTCTTAACCCTTAAGGTTGTCATCCAGTAACTGTGCTCTCCACTGATCTCTTTGTAGTGTATTCGTATGGCGCTGTCTCTGAGAGGAGACGACTCTTGCTGCTGTTACTGCCACCACCAAGTGACTGCTCTGGACTGGACAGCCATGAATGCCTCTACCCCTTCGGCTGCTGTAATTTCTGTATGATGCTGCATGGAGTACATATTTTTAGATTACTCATATGAATTTACTGAGCCTGAATGAATGTGATCTTGCGACTGAGAGACCAATATCCTTGAGAAGGAAGCTGAAGTTTGGAAGGGGATCATTTTGTGACCTGGGTAGGCCAAAGTGATGAACAGTTCATTCACGAAGCTGCTTTTGCCTAATACTGTGTTATTCAGTGTCTGAAAAGGCAGCACACTGAGAAAATGCTGGGCCCTTTAATTTGCATAATTTCAAAATTTATGACTTGAACATTTGTTCAAGAAAGTTGGTGTTCCTTTAACCACACTTGCTTAGAACTCAAATTTGGTGCACCAAAACGGCAAGATTTTAATGAGCATGCTGGGGTTCACATTTCAGCTTTCAGTAATCAAAGGAGCAAAAAAACTATCATTTTTTTAAGTAAGTCCATTTTCTTTTTTAAACATGTATTTGGCAGAATTTTCTATCCATGAAGTGCCTTTGACTAATTTTCCAGTAGTACGGGCTACAGTCTTGCCTCCCACCACTTGCTTTCAACATAACTTTCACACAGAGGAGGGCTAACCATTACCCCCTTTTCCAGCTGTGTACTTATGTTATCCCTGTCTTCTGCTTGGGTTTTTGTTTTTTTAAATACCTTCACAAGTTAATTCCAAAATGTTTCCAAGAGCAAGAAGCTATGCGCTGTTATGAGGACAAGCTCCTGATGGCATTACACCTCTTGATAAGCTGTTCACAATTGGTGAATGATGGTAACTTAACTGCAGCCACGATTTGAAGCTTAACGCAAACGGCGAGTAGAGGGAGAGAGAGTAGGGAGACTCAGTTAAAGAAATGTTAACACAAATAGTGAGGAAGTTGTTCCCCAAGTTTGCTTGCACTCTCCCTGGTTGGGGGAAAATGTGCTTTACAGGTAACTACTTCCACAGGCAATGGCCATAGAGTGTATTTAAGAAGTGGTTTGAATCCCTATTTCCCAGGCTTCCCATTCTGGAGGGGGTTCCTAAAGACACCCAAAGGCATCTCGAGGAACACCTGGTGCGTCGCTGGCAGGGACTGTGTGCACCCTCCATCAGGCAGCTAGTCCCATGCTGTGTGTGAGTAGACAATAAATAAATGAACTCTGATACCAGAAAATTCACATACCCTCAAGAAAAGCATAATCTTTGCTAACTTTGGACTCCTCATCATTGCATCTCTTGCACCCCGTGCAGCCCCCTCCTCTGTGACTGGGCTGCAGGACTGTGGGGAAGGAGGGCAGCAGGCAGCTGAGATGGAAGGAGCTGCCTCCACATGGAAGTGGAGACCAGCAGAGGGCAAGTAAAGCTGTTCAGTATTTGTTAAAGAGCATTCTGTCAAAGCCAAAAACTACAGCAACAGTGAACTGGAAAAAGAAAATAAATTCAGCTTTTTCCAATGAAACTGTTTAAAAAGGAACAGAAAATGTGGACAATGTCAAATAATTTTTGAGATAGATAACTATCTAGTGTGGAACAACCTCCATAGTTTGGAATTACCTTTCTTTTAAAAAGACTGTTTGTTAGTCAAAAGAAATAAAGGCCAAAATGAAACATTCAGACTTAGTCTTTGAAAAGAAATGTTAAATAGTGTTTTAGTCCCAGTTCAGGAAAATGTAACTTTGTGAACTGTGGAAACTTCCTGCCAATCTGCTTGTGGTGCCCACTGCATAAACAGGTAGCTGTTGGATGTAAAGAATATCCAGTTAAAGGAGTGGATCAACATACATTTAACACACAGAAGTGCTTCAGCAACCTCAAAGAATCACCTTTTTTTAGAACTGAATTTATTAATGCCTTATATTACTATACAGAAGATCAGTTTGTCAGATACACAATAAGAGTGAGTCCCTATGCAGTCTTTTTTTTTTTTTAAGGAAACCTTCTTGATCAAATAACCTTATCATGTTAGGTGGTGATGTCAGTAAGCACCTTCTTTGCCTCTGTTGTAATGATGTTTGCCTTCCTTTCACATTGATTGTATCCCAAATAAAACCAGTTATGTGGCAGAATGAATTAATAAATGGTGATGTGAAAAATATCTTAAAGCAATAGTGTCTGTCAGGAAAACACTTAAAATTTGTATGTTTATATGGTCTGGCTTTATGTATAAAATGTTCAGAAGTAATGATGTATTATACTGTAAACTAAATATTGGTGCATGAATTTATTTTTTAATGGTCAAGATGCCATTAATTTAAACTCTGTGTCTCAAATAAATTTGGATACAAGTTTTCAATGTCCAGCTCTTAAATCAGATTCAACAAGTTGATCCGAAAAGATTACTGGGACTTGCTTTACCATTTCCTTCAAACTAGAATACGGCATCATACATCACGGGCTCAAAAATGAAAGCACCCAAGGATCTTCACTTGCTTTAGCAGAAGGTACAATTTCCTGTCAACATTTCCAGTAACCAACTCACATTTAAGTGGCCCCTGTGCTGGGAGAACAACAGGGCCATCAGTATTCAGCATTGAGGCCTCCTGGGTCAGGCAAGTACCTGCACTGCACAAACTACACGCTGAACTGAGCATCACCGGCTGACACGGCTGATCAGGACATCAACTCCAGAACTGGAACTGAACAAACTGCTTCACACTGCACATAGGAGAAGGTATCATGAAACAATCCAGCTACTCACACTGCTCTACGTCTGACAAACTATTTCCACCACCATGTACAATGGATACTTAATCACGATGAATTAAACAAAATAAACACAAATATATTAAACTTGCCTCAAGAAAGCAAAATAGCAATATTATTTTATGTCTATAAGCTTTATTGATACTTGGGGTTTTTGCCTTTTTTTTTTCTTTTTTTTTCTTTTTTTACATTTCACAATGCATTCCACAGACTTAGTTCAATAACAGCTTAAACTGCAAGTGTATAAATTTTCATTTACCTTTTCTTGCATAACAAGGTTTTAAGTTTCCAAACAACATTTGCAGCATTAGATTTTCGGTCCACAGATTATCAGAGTTTGTGAGCCCGTAGAATTATTTGCTCAAAATCAACTACTGTATGTTTGTGCAAAGTGTATGTTGTAATTCTTTTTAATATACACAGAGGTTCCTTTGTTCATTTCTCTCATTTTTTTTTTAAACAGATGCTAGTGTTTAGAGACAGCTTAATTTTTCAAGCTTGTGTGCTATGGAGCTAGTCCAGAACTCAGTCAATTCTCTGAAGTATGAAGCACTGTGGAGCAGCTGAAAGATCTAAGCTTTGTGAAACACATATATATATATATATATTGGCAATTGATAAAACAATAAAATCACAATACAGCTATACTCATACCAAAAAGGCAAGATTTTTCAAAACTTGCTAAAATGGTATATTCTTCTAAAACATCTCATTTTAGAAAATCTGCATCAATCTACACAGACCATACACAGTGCACAAACTGGGAAGTGTTACCCTCCGCTCCACCTGCACTACCTCTTCTGGAATGCCGCAGGGACTACCTCTGATGAAGCAAAATGTACAGCTTTCTCAAATCTTTTGTATTAGCCAGTGCTGCACACAGGATAAAGAAAGATGATTAGTTTTAGATCCATACATAGCAGCTTACAATACTTATGATGAAACACATGGCAGTCAAAACAGTTATTTTTTCCTCAAACACTGCGTTGCTAAAAAATAAAGATCTGTGAAATTGCACTGCAATGTCAAGGGCTTTGCTATTCCCTGACCCTCCCCATGTAAATCCAAATGAGTATTTTTTTCCCCCTTAAAAGATGAACTTCCTAGCGATAAGTTGCTTCAGGCTTTTTATTCAGTTTTGCGCTTCAGCCCAGGGATCTTTGCTTGGATCCTGCAAGAGGCAGAGGGAAAAATAACAGCATTTAAGTAAGGAACAAAAAAAGTAGTTGTAAACAGTCCTAAAAAAAAAACCAAAACAACCCCAGCAACATATGAAGATAATTATCACAGCAGCACAAAGCTATCACACTCAGAAACCAACAAAACTGCTGAATTCCTCTTCAGTCCCCCTTCAGATGCAACAGCTGAGGGCCTCAGGTTTCAAATACTCATATTTCTATTGGAAATAATACAGCTATAGAGCAATATAAAATAGAGTCACAGAATCGTTTTGGTTGGACAAGACCTTTAAGAAGATCATAAAGGCCAACCATTAACCCAGCACTGCCAAGTCCACCACTAAGCAATGTCCCTAGAAGATATCCCTCTAAACGTAGCAACAACAGCATCAGCAAAAAGGAGCCAGTTTCATAACCATCCCAAATTCAAATGAAGGGTTTTCCCCCTCCCAGGCCCAGTGCCTGCACTGCAGTTGTTATCTACACAAGGAGCACGTATCAAGAACTATACAGACATTATTTAGCAAGTGAAACAAAGACCCCACTCACTTGGCCATCGCATCTGTGACATTCTTGTTCACAAGTCCCAAATAATGGTCAATTTGGGCCTGAAATTGAAAACGACAGACGTTACAGCCCTGACAAAGAGTCACTTTGCTGCCCCGCAGGCAGGGCCACACAGCACCAAGACGTGCTTTACACCAAGGACCGCTGAGGGAAGCAAGGGGCTCAGCTGTTTATTTCCCAGTTTGATGCCAGAGCTCCCGTGGCTTCAGCGCCAGCACAGGCAAGTGTTTGCCTCTGGGAAGAGTGGGCAAGTACCCAAATAAATTCAACCCAGGCTTCTGCATGTTCCCCCGCATTTCACCCTGCCTCTTCTCAAGGCCACCCCAACACAAGGGTGCACAGGCAGGGACCTCAGCTCCTCTGGGCACAGTGGAGAAGGAAAGCGGCTTAGGTGGGTTGGGCTGCTAACCAGCTTACGCCTTCAGAGAGCAGCCTGCAGCTCATCAAGAGGATTGTGGAGCCCGGGCTAAGCCACACAAAATGTCCATCATCTTTCCTTGGGGCTACAGGATTTGCTTTCACTGCAGAGTACTTTGTTCTGTCCTAGGAGCTCGGAGAGGAGCCCAGGAGGCTCCACCATCTGCTCAGTGCCCTTCTTCCTCCCTTCCCAGGTCTCTCACTGGCCTCCATGTGCAGCGTTGTTTTTGAAAGAGGAGAAGGAACTGCTAAGCCAGAGCTGGCTTGCCCCCTCCTGTGCTATGCCCTGCTGAAGACAGTCCCTGCTCAAGCTCTGCTATAATTTCATCATATTTTGGCTCCTCCTTACCTCCTTCTTTTACACTACTGACTGTGCTGAGCATCTCCCACCTCCTGTTTTTGCCAGGGCTACAAATTCCACAAGGCTTCAGAACACAAATCCTCAATGTCACCTCCAAAGAGGTTTCTCCAGAAATTGTTTTAAAAAGTACTTACTTCCATCAGGATTAACGCACCATGCCTACTGCTGCTTTAGTCCTGACCAAATGTGGATCAGGAGAGAAGGCCCCAGGTTACTCGGGCCCTTCTGGTACCTCATCACTGCAGAAGCCTTCTCAGCCTTCCACCAAAAAGGAGGAGAAAGCACAGGCAAACTGGACTTCACAGGGAGGTTGCTTGTCTTGGTCCTGGCACCGACTCCTGGTTAAAGGCCTATCTTTTAAAGGCTTTAAAGATTTTAGAAGACTGAAAAGAATTTTGGTTTTATTTGCTTGCGTTTTTGCTTCAATAGAGCCAGTTTTATGAAGCATTTAATGAATCGTATTAAACACTCACCTGATGTCTCTCATAAATAACAGGAACACTGAACAGCGAAATCAAAGCTGGAAAAGAACACATCAAAGGTATAAATATTGACAAAATGGATGGTGCCCAGGTAAAACAAAGCCTGGATTCCACACCTTGACATTTCTTTAAAAAAGGTACAAGGAAAAGAAGTAACTAAGCCACATACAATAACTGCTGGCCAGTAATTTAAATAATCCCTGTTAAGGAGAAGCTGGGCTGTTCTCCAGGTCTCATTAACAAGAAGTCTGGTCACAGTTCACTTGTTCACTGTAGGTTATGCAAATTCTGCAAAAAGGATGCTTAGGCTTCTGCCCACCTTGGCCAATTTCTGACACCTGCAGCCAGCCTGCTCTGGGACACAAGGAACAGGACTACCTGCAGTGGGACAGGGCCAGAGCCAATCTGCACAGCAGATATTCAAAAGTAAGGCTAGCCCTGACAGGGACATGCACAGCAGAAGATGCATCTCAATGATACAATAATGTCTGGAAAACCAGCAATCTCAAGGAATTCAACAAAGCAATTCAAAATTACCCATTTGCAGTGTTAGCAATGTCCTAGAGAAAGGCCACGTAACTGTTAACATCTTGCTCTGGAGAACACAGGAATAGCCTCCCAGCATCGAGCAGAGCTCAGTGTTTTTCCAGGGTTATTTCGTATGCCAGGTATTTCACGCAATTTAAAACACTTACCCAGAATCAGCAATGTCAGACCATTAAACAAGGCACCAACATAAGTGAACACCCACATCAACACTGCAAACTGAAAAGGAAAAGAACAGCGTGTGAGCAGGGTCAGAGCAGTGAGAGAACATCTCTAAACACACATATGAAACTAAAACACCCCAAACTCCACTTCACCCTTGTACATCTCATGTAATTATAGATGTGTGACAAGATGGCCAAAGGGTTTAGTAATAGGATATGTGGCCTCTTGCGTGTAGGTCACCGGGCTGAATTCAGCCCGAGTCAGCAGTGACCAAGGGCTGTCAGTGCCTGGTGGCCGCTCAATGCCCTCTCATTTATGCAGCACTTTCAGTCCCTGGTTTTCTAACGAAGGCAAATGCAGTTCCTACCCCACCGTTCCATGAGACAGAAGGCAGGCAAGTGAGAGGTTAAAGGGCTGGCACACAACACAGCACCCAATGACAGAGCCAAAAGAGAGCAAGCAGGGCACTTGTGTGCACAGCAGCCAACACAGGAGCCCATCCATGCCAGGGCTGCAGCACAAACAGTGGCACCAAACCATCACCACCACGGTCCCACCCAGCAAAGGTCTCAATGAACCACTGACTAGACTGGGCAGAGGTGTCTGTCCCAGTGGGGAAAACCCCATCTGGAAGGAAATGTGGCAAGGCTGGCTTGATTGACTACTTTTCCTTTAAAAAAAACATAGGAGCTACAAAAAAAATCAGGGAAGAGAGGAGTCAGCAGTGCCACAGAATGGAAGCTGGCTTTAAGTCCGAGACAAATTCAGAAGCAAAGATGTGCTTCTGTCAACAGACACCTAAACCCTTCCACTGCCATCCTTTCTGGCTCTGCATCCCAGCCCCTGAGTGGTACACCCAGGCACCCACCACCTCCTCTACAGCTCCTGTCCCATACAGGCCCCGCCATGCTTCACCAGCCCTGCACAAACATCTGCAGAAGCTCCAGCCCCTCAGCTCTGTGCCAGGTGGACAGTGTCCCAAGCACACCTCTGACCTATACCGGGGCGGGAGGGGGCTGTTGGCTGCCAGCTCTATTTCTGTGCAGGATTCCTCCCCAGGAAAAATCAGCCCGTTTCTTCTAGTGTTGCACAGCCCGTAAGGGACTGAGCAGAAGCCAGGACATGGACACCAGATGAGGTGGATTTACCAGTGCTTGTTTCTTGCTAAGCACTGAATTACACTTTGCAGAGCACACAGACGAGACCCCCAGCCCTTTAATCAACCAAGCACGCCTGGTTGTTTTCTGTGCAAGACACTGCAAAACCCTGCAGAGCCAGACAGATACAGTGGGGAGGCTGCTGCTGGCATCAGGAGAGAAGAGATCTGGGCACAGGCAACAACGGAAGGCGGAGCACTCTGATAAGCAGGAGATACACACACAGAAAAGATGGGTACAAAGCACTGGAAAGAAAAAACCTGCACGTGGAAGGAATGAGTGTCGGCAAGGATCTCGCCTGCAGCTGAGCTACTCAGAAGTTATGTACCCAAACAGCCATTTTTAGCTTGTCGTAAGATGCCAAACATCCAAACCAAACAAAATCAGCAGACAAGAGTAAGATAAGGGGATGACAATCAGTACAAGTTTAATTGCATGACCCCTGCCATGAAATGAGGTTTCCTCCGAGAGCTCCGTTCAAAATTCAGGAGGAGCTGCACACGATGCAGTCCCTTATCTGCTTGTTCTTCCTAGATGTGACACAGGCAGCACAAAGTTAACCAACCTCAGACAAGGCTGCAATGTTACCACTGACTGCGCTCCCACTGAAGGATTTTGGCAGGTTTATCACAAAAAATAAAGCAGATTTCTCTAAACTCCCTCATGATTCATTCAAACCTTGGCCCAGATCTGCTCTCCGCAGTGCCAGGGTGAGCGCTGGCTGCCAGCCTCTCCACACAAAGCATCTGAACAGAGCAAACACTTCCCTTTCAGAGCAAGTCTGTACATGCAGCACAGCCCCTCCCCAGCAAAGGGAGGGAACTTGACAACAGCAAAACCCCCAAGCCTGTGATCATCTGGAGCCGTTCTCCTGCAGGCTGTGCTTGCAGCACACGAAAGATGCTTCAAGCACACACAGCACAGCCCCGTGACAGCCACCCAAGGTCTCCTCTGCATGACCACAACTCCCCAAGCCGAGCACCACGCCAGCCAGGTGAACACTGGGTAATGCTGCAGAAGGCTGTGACCAAGCCAGAAAACATGAGCTTATGTAAGCAGATGGGTAACAATCTGAATCACTCCCAAAGTCCAACAGCCATCAGAACTATCTAATCCTGTTCAGTGGGCATTGTGTTTATGGCCCAAGAAAGCTCAAAAACCAGGAGTTACAATTTGACTGACACAGGCTTTGCTTCTCCTCAAGTCCAGAGCAGCACCAGGGTCTAACATGTGTTGCATGTGCAGTTTTTAATCCACCTCACATATCCATACCAGGCAGGAGAGGGAACCACTGACCCTGGCAGGAGCCCAGGCCCCCTCTGCCCCAGTTATGTTGAAAGCTGGGGCTAGCAAAGCAAATGAAGTTCAGGAAAAACCTCAGAACCCACTCCCATCACTCCTCTAAACAACTAAAACACCACCCCCGGCACTAAGGGGAGCTGATCTCAATCCCACATTGGTCTCCAGTTTGTATTGGTGTCTACTTTTTTTGTCTCATTTCTAAGAAAGAAAAACTCAGAGAACCTTAAAAATGCAAAAAGGCTCACCTGAAAAATGGCTGAACACTTAAAACCTCTGAGACAAAAAAACAAGAGCAGAAGGCAGCCCAGGACTGACCTATAAAGATAATATTGCTCCTCCCAGACACTCAGCACAGGGCTCCAGCTCAGCCTGAGCGTTACCACACATGTAAACCAGTAGAGAACTCAGTGCATCTGATGGACTGAAGTGAGTTTCTGCCTCTCTCATTCCAATGATTAAGGATTCCCCAGTACCCAAAGCATCCTGCAATTTAATGGCAAATCCAGAAATGCCCATCTATCAGTTTCTTTACTATACAATAGTTCAAAAACACAGCAAAGAGCTCTGTTTCTCAAAGCACCAGTTGAACAACCACAAAGTGAAAGCAACCGTGTCCCAGTGTCCCAACAGAGCAGGCACCGCCGCGCAGCTGGGGGTGACGCACTGGACTGCTGTGTACCAGGACAAAGTGCAGGCTGACTCTCCTGGGACTCTCTGGCAAGGGCTCCTCTGGAATTCTCCTCAAGAGCTCTGAGGAACTTCGCCTTGTGCTGCATAAATATTTAGAGTCCATTTTAAAACCTCCATGACTGAAGCATTGTTTAATAAAAAAGATAAAAAATCCTAACAAGACAGATTTTACAGCCAGAGCCATTACACACAATAAACTGACCTGCAGACATTTCCTACATCAAAGCTCTGTAACTGTAATTATACACAAGCATGCTGCTTCCTATAGTGAAGATGTTTAAACTACATGAGCCAAGGTATTTTTATTTTTTTTTAAACCAGGGCTGCTATATTACATAAGACCCCAGCACCTTAATGTCCTCCTCAAGCATCACCTCCCCAAAATCAGTAACTGTGCCCGTGAACTGTCCTGACATTCACTGGTTTTCATATGAGGGTTGCTCCCAACTACCATAAATTAGACTAATTAACCTACATAAAGCATTTTAAATGTCAGAAGAAGAGAGGGGGAATGAATTAGTTCAGCTGAATAAACATGTCTTTCCTATATACCATAGTATTTTAAAAGTAATTAGAGTGCCTTGAAGACATTGGAATTAATTCTACTCCTAGTGTAATTCCCCTGAAAAGCCTAATTTTAAAAACAGAGCTAACTGAAACACAAGTTGGCTGGTTCACTGCTTCCTTTTCCTTTACTGCAAGGTATTGTGATCTCTAAACAAATGGTGTGGAAATTCTTCTAACATACCACACAGGGATTAATTATTAAAGAAATAAAGTGACCTTATGACTGCAAGTTTTTCTGTGGTGTTGTTTAATCAGACCCAAACACAATTTAAGCAAAATAACTTTTCTTTGAACAGTGAAACTCAATGCCCTGAAAAAGAAACACAATAAACAAAGGAAAAAAAATGTTCCTTTCCTCCCCCACACACCAAGTTTACGTATCCAAAATGCGATCCCAGCTGTGCAACAGTAATTCTTTTGGCCAAGGCTGGGGCCTTGGGTTGCTGCAGAGATGAGCCCTAAGCACTGGGTCACCTAAGCACGAAGGTGAGACAGCTGCTTACAGAGCAGATGGATGGGTGGCGGTGAGGATTAAGCCATCAAACTGCAATCCCCGTGTGGAAACATTGGCAAGGCACAGACAGTAACCACCTTATTTAAGCCATTTTACCAAAAATGACCAGAAAATAAGAATGCACAGCCACCCCACAAAACACTCTTCCTGCACAACCCTTTAGGAGCACAAAACCCTGAGCTAATACCCCCTTCTCCTCCTTCCCTTCTGAGCAAATGAATCAATGAATCTTTCCCGCAGGAGCAGACCCCAGGTAACAACCTGACAGCCCTATGATCTTCCCTCTCTGCAGAGGGAAAGGACTCATTCTGCAGGAGACCGGCACAGCATCAGGTGCAACTTTTCCAGCACAAACTGTGTTTAAGTTGGAGCATAATGAGAAACTGGATCTAGAAACTCTGGCTAAGATCCTGAGATCTGCCTCTGATTTCCATCCACAAATATAACAAAAGGCTTTTACAGCCTTCCTATTGTTCTCCAAGTTTCACTAGAAACCCCTTCCCCCAGCCCACAGCAACTCAAAGGACTTTACAAAGCACCAGGGAAGGGATTTACTGGAGGATAAATGCAACTTTATTTCAAGAAGATTAAGCAAACTGAAAAAGAAATGGACAACATGTTGTACTCGGTAAAGGAAACAATTGTTTCAGGAACAAAGAAATGCAATTAGCTTGAGAGGAGGGAAAATAGTTCTCACAGAACAAAACTGAAGGGTTTTCAGCCAACTCTTTTTTTTCTATTATTATTATTATTATTCACTGCCAGTTCTGCTCTGCCACCTTCAATAAAGCCCATTCAATACTGCTTGAACGTGTTCAATATAACTGTTGGGCAGTATTGCACACTCGAGGTAGAGTAACTTGCAAAACCTCTCTCAGCAGTCTGCATCACTAAAAGCTGCAGCTATTCATACCCAGATCCAGGGACTGAAACAGGTGCACACCATCTTCCCACCTTCCCAGTAAAACAAAGACATCACTCGGTTGCCACTCTTCCAGCAAAAAAAAAAAAGAGAGAACTCCTCCTGTTTAAGCCAGTAACTGTACACTGACCACTTGCTATCTCAGTACAGAAACAAACAGAAAAACATTACAAAACCAGACTGTGCCAAGTGTAGCCCAACACACAGATTTGTCAAGAGGGAGAGATGTGTTACTGACAAATTCAGAATGGCCAATGTTTTGTTTTCTTAAAAGATTTCGGCTGTTAAGCACCAGCGAGGAGGTGCAACAGCTCCACTGCATCCAGCCTGAGCTTATTTCCTTTTCCTTTCATTTTTATTATACCATCAAAATAAAGTACAGGTAAAGTTATCCACTCTATTACTACACAAAGCACTTCATATTCAACTTAGCATGGCTAACAGAAAGCTGTACTTCTTGGAAAACAAAAAGGCTTATTACTTCCCACAAGCAAACTACAACTCCATTACTCACTTACACGGAGCCAAAGATGCCACTGTTTGTTCATGTTTATAAGGACCAGTGGGCTTTGCTAAGCCAGGCCAGGAGGGAAGCTGCTTACACAAGGCTGCAGTACCTATGGCTGAGCAAACTCACCTTCAGGGAATCAACTAAGTCATCGACTAGGAAGAGACGTCTCAGCTCTTTGACTGTGCCATTAATATGACCAAGCACAACATTACTGTATTTCTGAATAAGCTCTTCAGAGACAGCTACATCAGAGTCCAAGTAAGCCCTGCAAGAAAGAAGAGCTTATGAGACTTCACTGTAAGAGTGCAGCCAAACAGTATCAATGCATGTTATATACACAAGATCAACACACATTCTTATTATGGTATAAAGAGAAAAATCTCACTGTATGAGGAATGCTAAAAGGATAGAACAGAACTAACCCAAGTTATTCTTACAAGGTAAAAGTGAACTTAAAAAAAAAAACAAAAAAAACCCAAAAAACCAAAACACTCCACAACCTGTTAGGAAAGAGAAAACTACATTTCTTTCTCGCTGTGCTAGTGCATTTGCTAAGTCACACACAGCATAACTGAACTAGGCAAAAAAGATGTGCTGGCTAACACACGTGTGAGCAGGCAAGGCTAGTGAGTGGCCAAGAGTGCTCAGCACCACTGGCACATGTCCCGCTTGGTCTGTGCAGTCTCCTCCCACTCCCCAGAACACGCTGCAATTTATTACACTAGCAAGGCCAATGTGTATTTAAAAAAAACAAGAGACAGGCAGACTGGGGGGGTGGTGTGTGTGCCGTTCCCTGGCTTTGCTATTGTATTGGGATTCCTACATTTCTCAATCAGAAAAAATCCTACAAAAGCAACACATCCATTCATACCACTGGAAGGCACTTCTGAAGTTACCACTAAGCTGTAACAAACACAGTAGGGTATGGTAAAATGAGAAAGTTTTTCATCAGTTCCTAAAAAAAACTTATTACAGTTAGTGACAGCAGTTCTTTTAACAGAAAGCTATAAGCTCTGGTTAAGTGTTCTTCCCACTGCACTGTGACTTTTATCTGTAGTTGCAATGCCTATGGCAATTTATACTCTTTAACTAGAGAATAATTTGTTTTTCCAATGTGCACGTTAGGAGGGAGAAGCAGCAGTGCAGCACATCTGTAACAGGGCACTCATTTTATACTTACTACAGTTGTTAAATTTTACTTTCATTTGGGGGGTGGGGATTCTGCTTTGGGGTGTTTTTGTTTGGTTGGGTTTAAAACACATTGAAAGCTCCTACAGATGTCATTTAAGGCAAAGCTAAACACAGCCTTGCAGCAAGTCCAAAACAAATTAAAATACTTTATATGGTAACTACAGAAGGCGGCCATTTCAGGGGTACACCGTGCTATCCACGCTTGGCTTCAATCTGCACACCCTTCTCAACTCATCAGCAAGACATCCAGTACCTGGGTCAAAAATGGAATTGATCTCATGGATGTGCTCTTCACTGTCAAACTAAATTCAAGTAAAAATATCCTTCTTGTAGCTGAAGTTCTACAGATAAAAAGCAAGCAACCAGGTATGTTGGACCTGAATGCCTGGAAGCCTCTTATGAATATCAGTATTTTTAGAAATAAATTGCAGGAAGAGCACAGGCAGAACAAGTCTTGCTTGTTCTTGCTAAGAACAAAGTTAACTGGTAACATTTGGCTACTGAAGAACACTACTGAGTAGACAGAACAAGCAGGATTTCAACTGGGAATTATTCACCCTAATGAGGGTGGATAAGGAGGGTCATGCAAGGCCTTGATAGATAAAAAGAAAAAACACACAAACAAAAATCCAAGTTTACTAAAAAGATGTATTTCCTACTGCTATCCTGAATGTTGCTGCCAATTGATCAGATCTAAGTTTGAAAACAAATACTCGTCGTCGTCCCCCCCCCGAGTTTTGTCCCACAGCTGGTTTAGGCACAGATTGGCTTCCACTGAGTAAACGAGCCACTACACAGAGTCAGGGAAGAATGCAGGTAAACCCAAGGAAACATTTCATTTTGCCTTACTGAGATGAGAGGAAGAGAACAAGAATAATTGGAAATACCACAAAATTAGTAAAAGAGCTGTAAATAGGAGGACAAGCAGGAACTTCTGAAAGGTGCAGGGGAAATTGAGACTGAACCACTTCATTGATTAGTAAAAGGAGAGAAGCAAGTCTGAGCAGTGTGGGGCAGGGCTGGTATGGAAACAGGAAACATGCACTCTTAATAATTACTCTTAAGTTTTTATTTCTCTTAAGATGCAGCTTTGCAATAATGGGCACACTGTACTCTGCACAGGAAAGGATGCATAACACAAATACCTTCTTCCCACACTGCAGGGAAGCGCACACATGGTATGCCCCAAGGACTTAGCTCCTCACTTAAAGCAAAGAGCTCCGAGGCCCTCTTTGAAGACCTAAATTAATCCTGTGATTCAGTTCCCCAAACCTTAGAATTAAGAGTCTCAAGTTTCTAGATTTCTGATCTGGGCAGGCTGCAATGAACCTGGATTCTGCTGATGACAAGACGCTTGCATGTGGAGAACACAGCTATGCTGCTACATACTAAACCATCAATTTTAAATGTATTCTTCTCAAAAAAAAAGTTCCAAAAAAGATAAAAGTATCCCCTGCTACATTTATTCTGATTTTTGCTAAATATATTGTATTGACAGTGCTGCATCTCCTGGGTATTCTGTAAATTTTGTACATCATTCAGAAGACTATACCACTCTAAAATGCACGTGCTACTCCCTTAGACTTAAGTATACATATTTTTGGTTTTAATGTAACTGAAGATACTCTAGCATTCCTAGGGAAGTTCACTGTACCAAGTGCTTAATTAGTTTTCTTTATCACCATGTATACCTGTAAGAAAAACTGAAAGCAGAGCAGTCACAGGCTGGGTAAAAGATTTGTCAGTACAGAGACCATTTACATTATTATGCAACATATTATAGCATCCATCATCATATAATATAATAGCATCAGTACTGCTGTTCCCCAGAACAACACACTTTTCCTTAATTAAAAGAAAACTCTCACCTAAAAGGGTGGCCTTCATCAGACTTCTGGATTGCCTGGATAACTCCCTTGTATATCCTAAAGCTGATCGTCACAGACAGCAGGGCCAAGGCAATGTAAGCTGTCACGCTCACGATGCTGAACACTGTTAATGAAAGCAGCAGGAACAAGCTGGCACCAAACACCACTCCTGTCTTCTTAATGTCTCGCCAGTAAAGGAGGTCAACAACTAAAATTCAAAAGAGGCAAGAAATTAGAACAAGATACATTTTGCATCCATATGAAAACAGTAAAACGTGATTCACTTGACTGCTGAGAGTCATCAAGAATGGAAATTGCGATCTCTGTCAAACCAGAGCTGAAATTACACCAGAAATGGGTTATTCTAGTGCTGATTTTGCACTGAACTTCAGATTACTGGGATTATTGTTATTAGCATTAACCTCATATGTAATTGCTAAAATTTAAGGACAATTCTGCCCTTAAGCAATGTCAGAATTAATCTCTTCAACTCCTGTGCTCTTTTCGGCACTAGAACCACAGCGCTTTGTGCTTCATTTCATTTTATTTTTGTGGAGGTCACTTGCTGAAGAGGGATTCTGATTCCCTATGAGGACAAGTGACAGGACACTAACAGATCTCTAAACCTTTGTAAGTCTGGTAGAGGCAAAGGCACTGCTCAGGACTCATTAGCAGCTCATTCTGTTTTGACTGAAGACATTTCCATGCCAGTTTATAACGTTGATTATGGGTGACAGACTGAGCCATCAAGAGGGAATAATCACACTGAAATTTCAACCCCAGCTGAGCTCCTGTGGTACAGTCCAAGGTATTTGATTTGTAAACCAAGTTTATTTTCTCCTTAAGTGACCCTCATGAGAAAACACAATATTATGCCATTTTCAGTATCGCTGTTTAGAGTAAGCTCCACCCTTGCACAAGTCACAGGTAATGGCTTGGTACATCCACTGCAGGTTGGTTTGTCTTGAGGTGCTGTTAAGGTTATCAACCTTACTGAACTCCTGAGATCTGCAAATGCCATTCTCCATCGTGGAGTACAGAACTGGGCAGGGGCACCTAGGCTAGTCTTAAACTTCATGGTGAGGCACACAATAAAACTCATTCTTCACTATTTCTACTTCCACAGCCGATCACATTTTCCCAAGAACAAATTCCTCTTCTGCATCAAAACTGATTGTTAATAGCAATAACATAACATTCATTATAGAACCCAAGATAAATTATAGAAAAATTATTACAAACACAGGCTCAGTAACCCTTTCTCATCCTAAATGTCACCAAAGTCAATTGTAAAATAGCACGTCACAATTCAGAACAGATTCTTACTCTGAATGGCTGTAAAAGAAAATGGAAAAATAAAATTTGACTTTATTTCTTATAGGGTGAAAATGCGGTAATGCACCAACACTAAATACTTAGTAGCCTCTGTAGGGCAAAGTCTGCAAAATCCTTTTGTAGGTACAACATGAAAATGCACTGGGACTGCGATGCAATTTCACACTGCTTCAGAAGCTCAAGTCCTTTCCAAATTATTTCCGTAGGGAAACCATACTGAGCAACAGGCACTGGGAAGGTGAGAACCACGGTCAGAAATGTAAAGCTGACGTTTTCACAATGCAAAGTATTTTATCAAAATATTTAATCCAAGTTGCAGTAGAAATTTCCTCAAGTTCTACAGACAGAACCAGGTTGCAGCTGCATGAACATCTTAGATTTATCACAACCCAAAACTGCTGTGGCAAGAAACATCCATCCAGGATGACCCAACCCCACTGCCTTGCTCTACATGGCCACACACAGAACCAGCCTGGGGTTCTGTGTGCCTCTGGCGACTACTGCATCAAAACACAAACCCCAAGCCAGATCAGATTCTGGATGTGGTTCACCATGTGACTGCACAAGCATATGGAGTGAGAGATAGAGCAGCCGTCCAAAGGAGGTGAGGCTCTGAGGAGGCTCTCAGAACAGCACCCATCTAAAGTCCTCCTCAAAGTGCAGCCCAGCCTGTTCGTGCACCCTCCTGACCTGTTACTCTGCTGGGCCTCTTCACCTTACAAAGCTTCCCTGTCAAACAAATGAAGCTCTAAGCAAGACAACCCTCCTTTAATATTTGTAAAAATCAAACAAAAAACCCCCAAGTCATCACAGAATTCCTTCTGTATGGGCTATAATCCCTCCATTTAACATTTTCTTTGGTTTCTTTGGCTTTGTTTCTAATCACAGAAGTGCCCATTACTGTCTCTGCACACCTTCTGTTAGCAAGTCTAGCGTGTAAAAGGAGCTTAGGAACAAAATCATGAGCTTGACCTAAAATTCGTTGCAAAGTGTAAAACTAAACTGAGTATCCACAACAGCTGAGTGAGATTTTCAAAACCAGTCTGGCCAAAAAAGGTTGGTGGATTTTGTGCTCCTAAATCACGTAAGAAATCTTTGAAAAAAATTACTTCTGAGCATTTGCTTCAGATGTGGAAACTATTTATTTTTAAATGCTGCAATTTGAGCATCCATCATTCAAATTTGGGTGCTGCTCCCGTATCAAGTGACACACAAGTGTGAGCCCTGCTCCTCTCCATTTGCAGATAGCTTCAGTGCTGTAAATCGGATACTCCCTCCTCTGTAACACAGTGCTCAAGCTTCTCCACTGACAGTGGGTTTACTGCTTCATAGGAAATAATTTCTTGCAAGCAGTAAGGTGCTATACCCAAACCCAGTTACGAGGTGTGTGAAGATGGTAATTCCTCCATATGGCAGTTGCCAAAATATGGGAAACAACAGCAAGGTGCTGGAATTGAAGCACACCACGAATGCCAAATGGCCTCTAGCGACCCATCTGCAAGTCTTTTGTTCTCAGTAATTAATAAAAAAAACCCAAAACACACAGCTAGGACCTCCCAGACCAGGTTAAGCTGCACATGAAGCATTCTTCCTCACAATGTTCCCACTCCACCTGGGGAACTACCGAATCAGCTGCAGCTTAATGACACACGTATCTGGTTTCATTGCAAATTCCTCCAAGGAAAATTCAGTGTTAAGTCCCTGAAAAACTGATTTGCAATTTTCAGCCCAGGAGAGTACACGATGAAACCAATTTCTAGTCTCTGACTGATCAGAAATGGGTGTTTGCATTTCTTTCTAAAGCAAAAGATCAAAAGCATTACTAGAAGGCAGGCTTCTGGCTTTTTAACTTGCACACAAGATACTCACAGCAGATTAAAAAGAAATAAAGGGAAACAAAAACCCCAGCCAGTCCTCAGGAACAGCCCCACCAAGCACTATCTTCTCTCGTGGAAACCCTTCTAAGCTTTATTTCATACAACACGAACCACAATCTCATGCATTTAATGCAAATATCCCAGGCCTATTCTAAAGCAAGAACAGCTGCCTACATTTGGTAAGCACGAACTGGCACTTGGCACGTCTAAAAATAGTCCTGCTCGCACCCGAGCCCTACACGCACAGCTCATCCAATTCCAGCCTGCTGTGAGAGCCAGCGCCCTGACAAGTCTTCTCCTTCTCTCATGGACATTTAACTTCAAACCAAACAATTAATACTGGTTTTTTGATGACAAAAGCGAGTGGTTTAAGGTATTTAACCCGATAATCCTCTTTTTTTAAAAAATAAAACCCCAAACCAAGCAACGCTCTGGTTTGTTAGAAGGAGAAACCACAAGCCTTGAGCTCTGCGAGCGAGTTTAACCCACGCCCAGCACAGCGACCCCAGAAAGAAGGGACTGACCCATTCTGGCATCCATCTTGCGCACGCCGGCATGCGCCCAGCTCTCGCCCAGCTGCCGACCCGGAGCTGTTTCACTTCCTGCCGGGGCGGCCGGAGGGAGGTGGTTGGTGGCCACACGCAGCCGCCCGCCAGCAAATGGCTGCCCCGCACCCACACAATGGACAACTGCGCTCTGCCCGGCGGCCAGCGGCCAGCACCGAGGGGAGCCCGGCCCCAGAGAAAGGCTGTTTGTGCACGCGGGGTAGGAGGTTTAAAGAAGGCAGTGTGCGATCTGCAAATGCCGCATCAACAACGGCCACGGCACTGGGACCTCTCTGTAACCTCTCTGTAACCAGAGGGGTACGCTGCAATTCTCCGTGTTCTTCAAATAAGAGTTAAAATAGTGTAGAAGCACAAGTAGGAGCCTTTTCTGGGTCAATTTAAGAACAGGCAGTGTTGTACCAATACAGAAACGTGACTGAGTATTCAGAGTATTCACATGCAGCTCTCCCTCAGCTGCATCTGAAGCACACGGTGACAGCCATCACCATAGCACCATACAGGCTGCTGTGAAGAAAATTAACTCCAGACCAACCAGCAAGAAACAGAACACAGCCACAAACGGCCAGATTGCTGTGGATTTCTGCTTTAGAAAGACATTTTCCAGTCATGCTAGATAAACTTCATACTGACACAGCAGTGATCTTCAGGGCTTCCACCCATCTCCACGCAGGAGACCAGGCAGCCGAGATCTGACCCTGCACTTTCACTCTCAAAGCCTGGTCAAGCCTGGTGTGGGGCAGCCCCAGCTGGAGACAGATCAACTCCCAGAAGATGCCACCAACCCATCAAGTGGCCAAAGTCTGCCAAGCACAAACACTGTTAGCAAACCAGGGTCTGACATTGCCAAGATTGTCTACATCAAAATGACTATTTAAAATCCTGCTTGACAACCTAAGCAGAAGCCACAAGCCTCCTTCTACCCCACTCAGATGTGTTGGAAGGCAGTTTGGTCTTTGACTGCCTTGTTGCAAGTGGGTATCAGCAGAACAATCTCAGGCTGGTCAGACTGGGTGGTTATCAGACATGGTACCAAGCACATGGAGCAGACTTCACCCAACAGAGCTTCCCCTGTCCTAGGGACAGAGGTTGCACAGGAGTGGCACGTCCAGTGGGACTGACAGGCTTGTCCACGGATCCCAAAGGTCAGAAAACAAGCCTGCATCACACACACTTCTGCCTTGGCACATCTGCACCACCATCCCTAGCAAGAAAAGCAATACAGACTTCACAGAGAACATGCTGGGATGAAAACCAAGCCAGACACTACCAGACTGTCCCCCAAAAATGCAAATACTAACAATTACTGAGACAAAGCAGCATTTTTCTTTAATTTCTCCTTAATCACAGAGCAATGCAGGAACCGGGAAAGCCGTTCCAAAGCCCTGATTACTCGTGATAAAAATGTAAAAAGCTCAAGGGCTACACAAGCCCATGCAACCTTTTCCACCATTTAACTCAGCTGAGCCAGAACCCAGACAGATTTTTAGCATATTAATAAAAAGACAGAATCATTTTGGGATGGCCTGAGAGTATAGCTATGGTGTTCATCCTACCATTAGCATTACGCAGCCATTAAACCCTGACAATTCACTGAAATAAGTGATTTTTAGACACTTTGGTGCCAATTGCTTCATGTGGGCCTGTCTTTAAAACTGCTAAAAATAAGTCATGGGGTAACCCCAGGGTAAACCTGTTTCATCCTGCTTATCCAGACGATCAATACCACAGGTTGCACCGCTTTCACCAGGCTGGTTGCTCAACTGCTATGGCTGTAGCACAAGAAACACGCAGACCAAACCTGAACTTTGGGGTTATATTAGTTAGAAAGTGGAGCTTTAACTGAAAAGCCTAACTATGAACCATATTTCTGGACTCTTCTGACCCTTTTTAAAATTTTTTTCCAACCCCAGCAATTCCAGGCCTGACATATGGGGTGCTGAACATTTAAACTGCTCACATATCAAGAACATGTTCCTAAACACTGCAGAGTATTTCTCCCCAATATTTTTCAGCCCTTTAATGAAAGGTTTTGGATTTGATCATTACATATTTTTTTTAAGGATTTTTTTTAGCATGGAAAGAAGCATGTTGCAACATTAGTTTCTGTATTTATTTTGGGGCTAGATGAGTAGTGTAATCAGTCTGTGAACTTTACCCATCGTTTTCCATGCCAGTGGAGCCTGACCTGACAAAGGAAGAACACATGAAACAAGGCGTCTTCAACCTGCTACAAAAAAATGCTACCAGGAACCAGGCCTTAAGAAGAGTTGCAAAAGGAAAGGAACCAGACTCTTCTGCTTCCCCAGAAAACCACCTTCTTGCTCTGCTTCCATTTTCTTTTAGACTCTACTAGTTACACTACAATGAAGCCTCCAGGCAGTAGGGACTTCCTTGGAAGGAGAAACAGGCACCAAACAGCTTCCTCCACCTAAGGGGATGCCACTGCGTAAAAACAAGGGAGGAGAAGAGGAATCTAAAATACTGCTTGAAGCAGTTATACCAGCACAAAATGTGCATGCAGGACATGTTCAGATTTGCTTTGTTCCTCTGAGGGCAGCTCTGTTGCACACCAGTCAGGTCCACATCTTGCAGAGAAGCCAAGAGCACAGACCCCACCTCACCGCAGCTGTCACAGCACGGCTGGCACTGCCAGCGTGTTCCCCCAGTACCTTCCCGTGCCATGCAGACGTGCTCCTGACTGGCAATTCATTAATTTTAGTTCATTAAAGACTCCATTATCCTCCAGGTCTCAAACTCCAGGCTCGGAAATGGCTGCTTTCACTTGCGGGGAGGCACAGACCGCCACCAACCCTGCCTGCCAGCTTGTAAAACAAAACCTGGGAGCCAAGGACCCAAGGAAATTCACCTTTCCATTTCCACGAAAACCTCCTGACCTCACCCCTTTCTTTGCTATTTTTTGCTTTTTTCCAACCTCAGAGATTTCAGGCCTGCCATATGGAGTGCTGCACATTTCAACTAGTTACATACCAAGAACACATTACTAAACACTAGCATTTTTCAGTCCTTTAAAGAAAAATCTGAACTTTTAGAAAGCTGTTTTGCCAGGGCAAAGTTTTTTTCTCCTGCAGGGCTTTTTTGCTACATATTCTGGTTCTGATAGAGCATTCTATGGTTTCCAGACAAGACGCTGATTTTATCCAAGCGGAAACAAAATAGATTTTGAACAAAAAAGATTTTGAACAATAGTTATAAAAACAAGAGGAGAACTTCACAAGCGCAAGCCCCAAGCGTGAGAGGGCCCTTTAAGAGGACATTTAAGTATCCAGAGATGATTAAAATTTGTTAAGCTTGTCTTTTGTTGATAAAGTTTGAAGATTACCTATTCAAATAAGGCTCAAACCCTTGCACAGTGAGCACTGACAAATGACCCGCAGGGATCTGCACCGGCGGCTGCAGAACAAAGGTCGGAGCACGCTGGTTTGAGGTTCACTACTCATTTACCTACAGCCATTGGGGGTTATGGCTGAGAATTCTGGAAAATCGGGACTCGGCTTTGCTTGGAATTCAACAAAATTCTGGAAAACACGAGGGTGTTGAGGG
>VZRW01006596.1:575572-599949 GCA_013398125.1 Aegotheles bennettii
CGCAGCGCTCCGCGGCCGCCATTTGCCCGGCGCACGGGGCCCGCGCCCTCAGCGGCTCTGGGGGGGGCGGGGCCGGGGCCGGCGCCCTCAGCAGCTCCGGGGGGCGGAGGGGAGCCAGGGGCAGGCCCCAGGCAGACACGAACCAGCCGCCCCCCCGAATGGCGCTCAGGACGCACCCACAGACCCCCGAGGGGGGCATCGCGGTGCCTTCCCCTCCTCCTTCTTTCCTTTTTCTCCCCCAAACTGTCTGACCGACATAAGACACGGCTGTAACGCACCTCTGCCTTTAGAAAAAGGCTCAAGGAAAACGGAATAAGACTCCTTTAATCCTTTCTGTGCCCGCAGCAACGGCGAGAGGCTCCTGGAGAACACACTGAGGCTTTTCACTGGTATCTTCAGTCCTTATCAACTGCTCAGGCACATTTACTCATCCTAACAGAGATTTGGGAACAGTCCTCTTGACCTCTACCTACTTCTACAACCAAATATCTTCCTTTTTCATTTTACACCGCATCCTGCCTTGCCAGCTGCAGACTTGACCATGAAATGCTCCATTTAAATACAGCCGAGCACCTAACACCGACACCCCCAACACACAGAGCAACACACGGGCGGGACCGTACACCCATGAACCAGAAACCCAGGATCTGAAAAGGCTGGTGTCACTCTGGGTTCCATCCCTGCTGAAAAAAATACAACCACCCTTCTAGTTTTCTCAAAATAAAATGCTCAAAATCCCCGGCATTGCTCCAAAAACCTCTTAAAAATTAGATACGCCATTTTCCAAAGAACTGGGAAATTATATTCATACATTTCCACAAAAGTACTGTAGCCTGCCTGGGCTGGCGATTCTGATCCTGTCCTTAAACAGACAATTTTACTTTTCATTAAATCAGGCAATCTTACGTGGAGAAAGATGACCACAAAGTCACCCGAAAGCGTCAATTGCACATAAATTCAAGGCCTCCTTTGACAGCACAGCCAGTTACATACGTGTTGAGCTTATAGAAAGACATGCATTTCATTCACAGTTCCACAGGTAAATCCAAACACGTACTGCAGGAGGGAAATGGGAAATGCACATCCAAATGTCACAGGGCAAGAAAACGTGAAAGGTCGCACTACATCAAAAAAAGTTCAAAACGTGTGAAAATCTGCTTCTGTCTTTCAGCTGAAATTCTCCAGAACCACAGGAAACCTCCAAAACCCGTGATTCCCCTTGCACGTTTGTCTGGATGACTGCATTGTCACTAATTAGTCAAAAACTCGATGCTTTCAGAAAGTTCTTACCAATAATTGTCCATTTTCTAAAGATACACAATTAAAGCCTCTTCACCGTCATATTTATGACACACAGTGTAGTACATTTATGCCACACATTCCTCAACAGGCATTTTGCAGCAGCCAGAACAGGGACAAACATACAACCAGTACGAGTCCCTGTCCTCCCATCTCAAATAAGCCACTAACTCCCTCCATGGGAGCTTCTCCCTGCCTTCAAGATCCTCCTCATTGCACACTTAACGTTCACGCTTACCAAATGGTACCTAAGAGCAAGTCTGTACCCTCTGCACTCACACCTTGTCTCAGACAAGAGACACCCCTGTAACCCTGTTCGAGGTATAAACTGAGCACCAGCACTCTCAACAACCTCTGTGTAAGTTCTTGTTTCATTAGGGAAATGGCATGCCCCTTCCTACACCGACATTTAAACAGAAAGTATCCAACAGGCCAAGATGGTATTCCCAAGTCACCCAGACAACTGCAACAGCCACAATCCATCCTACTACAGCACATGCTTACCTTCCGAGGGGCTGCAGACAGACTGACAACAGCATTCCTGCACTGAGGAGTGTCACTGGCTTCCCCCAGGAGAGCGTTCTGGATGACCACCCAACTCTGCTCTCGCTAGAAGCCTCGCTCAACACTGACCACCTCTCTGTGCTTCTGGGAAAGCTGGTAACTTCCACAAATGCTCCATTTTCTCCATAATTCTGCCACGCTGCAAGTAACCACCCAAAGGCCTCACTGTTAGCAGCCTCAGCTATACCAGCCTTTGCCTCACTGCAGGGGCGATGTGAGAGCTCTGCTGAAACACAGCAGGTCTAGGCCTTTCCTTCACAAAAATTCCACTTGAGGTTTTGGGTTTTTTATCCTCATTGCTCCTACTCCTCCCCCAAATTCTCCACCCTGGAATGGAAGTCTCCATTATTATTTACTTGGTAGCATAAAAGAAGACCTGAACAATCAAAGAATCTAAGAATACAATCAGACAAAATTAAAACGAGACTTTGTGTTGAATTATATTTTACAAATAATCTGCTCTGGAAAGAAACTCCAGAGGCATTTCAAGCTGTTTTTTCTCTAGTGAAAAACAAACCAAATCAAACCAAAACACTTCCCATCTTCAGAATGGCTCTATTTAACTGACTACAAATACAGAAACTAACATGAATGAATCAAATGGGCACAGTACTGGCATACAGCAGCATTTCTGACTTCTTTTAAGCATCATATATCTGTAATGACCTGGTTTGCTGTTACAGAATCACAGGAAGGGTTGTATTTCTGCCCCCATGATTTAGGAATAAAGGAAAAGCATCATTGCTACCACCCAGACACCTTTTCACAGCACATTCGCACTCCAATTTCACCTTTGAATTTGCCCCTTCAAGAAAATCTGTGAAATGCATTTATGTAAAATTCAACTCCAGAGTGCCCTGTGGCATATATGAAAACAAGAGATCTGTGAACCTTTGAGACTTAACCTGAAACGAGCATCTACAGAGCCTGATGTTCAAAACCACCACGAAACAAGGGTCTCCTGTGACACCACCTGCCTTCACAGTAAAGATCTCAATGCCATTTTCAAATGTTACTGTAATGCTCAACATGAATATACCAAGAGATTTAAGCTGCTAATGTAGCTACATTTTGGTAAGCGTCTTTCTGTCACAGTCAGAGGTTTAGATTGTGGTGAGTTGTACAAAATGTTTTGATTTTTTAATACAATAATATAAAATCCTTGCCACAACAGATTTAAAAAAAAAGTTTATGGAAAGCATGGCTTTCTCGCCTGCTTGTGAGAATTGCTGATCTCCATCCAAAAGCAAGGCAGGCGTTATCAGTGAAGAAAGTCCATACAACAGAAGGGCTAAGATACGCAATACACATATTTAGTTTTCAACTCTAATAATATTGAACTCATTTCAATAGTTCAGAGTTTCTCAAAACTTGGGGTGCAATCCTCTGACAAGCCCAGTGTGCTGGGGTTACGCCTCATTTACAGACACTAGATGGCATCAAAGCCCTCTTTTATGAACACCCTTTAAAACAGGACTCCCTCCTGCACTCTCCTGACGGGCACACAAACCACCAGCACAAGCCCTGGCAGAGGCTGGAGCTGCGACAGCGGCGGCAGAAGTCAGCAGCATCTGAAAAAAATCAGGAACCATCGACTCTTAAGTCACATCTTCATATGCAGTCTTTTTATGGAGATCAGAAATATGTATTTTGAAGTGTGGGGAAAGTGAAACAGCAGGATTGCCTGCTAAGGAAGCCAAATACAGAGAGTACTGAGAAATGGAGAAGGAAAAAAATAAATCACTGTATCCAAAACAGGATGAATTGCAGGTGTTGCAGGAGGGTATCTCCTATTGAAACTGTTATAAACAGGAGTTTCTTACAAGCAGATGGGTTTCTTTATATTTAACTGCAGTTCTGATTTTGTTTTTGTTTGGATTTTTTTTGTTTTGGGTTTTTGGTTTTGTTGTTTTTGTTTTGGGTTTTTTGTTGTTGTCTTTGCCCGGTTTTTAAATCTGTGCAGCTATGAAGTACAAGGTCCCTGTGGTCTGATACCATAAAATAAAATGGAGGTTACCCAAGTGTCTGCCAGGCAGCATTACACAAACCCTGTTCTACCCCTGAGCCTGCTCAAAAACTTCACATTTGCTTTATTGGAATGGTGGAGTTTAAAAAAAAAATGCAACCCTTTCAGAGCTTTTTTTTAGCTCCCTGTAGTCCAGTGGGACTGGTGTAAGTTACACTTTTTAGGTACACAGATATATTAGCATTCAGGTTAGCTTTCAAAAAATGGCACTGTTAAGTAAGTGCTCATGAACCCTAATAGACGTGCATGAGCAAGGCAGTTCAGATTAATGTTTTAACAGGCATCAGTCATACAATCACATCAGCTGATTTCCAGAAGTCTTAAGGCACAGTAAAATGTATTTCAGTTCCATTGATGGGAAAGCAGAAAAAAACCCCACACCATAAAGGCAGACTCAGAAGGCCAAACACATGCACAAGAGCCACTTCTTGTCCTTGTGATGAGAGTGTGGAAGACAAGTGTTTGTGTTAGTTCTTTGATAATACTTTGAAATTGTGCTCAAGTGGCATGGTATTAAAAGCACACAGCTGATTTTGTTCATGGCTTGTCATTAGACTCTTTGGGCAGGTCCTAGAAGTCCAGTTCTGTATTCTGTAATACAGCAGAAGTGAGCAAAAAAGTAAGCACTGATTTTGGAAAGAAAAAACAAACTAGAAAAAGTGGACCATGTTTTTGAGTTAGTATTCTCATCTATTCAGCTGTCAGAAAGCGTTCCTTCAGAGTAAAACAAAGATAATTTTTGTCCCAAACAACACAACATGTCAAAAAGTAAAACTGCAACTGCTTCACAGAGCAAGCATAACACTGGCAGAAAGAGTGCAAACAGCTCCCCAGTACCCCAGACACCCAGTCCAGCCTGTGCCTGGCCCATCTCCTACGCCTCAGCAAACACCAGAGGTGTGCCCTGTCGCAGCACTGTGCCACTAGATGGGAGAATGAAGGAGATGGGACAGAAGAGCAGCCGCTGAACTCTCTCCTCTCGTGCCGTGGCAAATGGCTTTATGTGCAGCTTCTCATAGACAGAAGAGCAGCCGCTGTGTCCTTGTCAGACCCAAAGTAAGAGCCTTTCTTCCCAAGGCACTGATTTGCCACCCCCCAGGCTGCTACATCCATTTGATGACTAGACACATCTACAAAGGCTTCCTGTTAAAAGAACTAACAAATAAGCTAGAATAATAAATGTTTTTTCTTTCTTTCTTTCTTTTAAAAAAAGTAGCCTGATCTCTAAACAATTAACCCATTGACATGAAGCATAAGATACACAGCAGCTGCTCTCTAGACAGTGCTATATGCTGGAAGCCTGAACACAAGGAGCCAAGTCTTCACAGAACACAAACACAGCATTTTAACAGTGCAGGCACCACTAAACTTCATCTCAAGGGAAATGGGAAACTCTCTCCTTTCTGCCTACCTCTGTGTGTAGAAGAGGTGCAACAGGAGGAATGGCAACTATCATGCAAAGTTAAACATAAAAACCACATCTTCCACCTTATTTTCCAAACCCTGTTTCAATTGCACCAACACCCTGACATTCCCCTCAACACACGCCCGTTATTCCCTTCCAAAATACATTTGATGCAGAAGACACGTGTCAGGAATGTAGTATTTTATGAACTGCAGACTGTAGCTACTGCACAAGGATACTGCTGCCGAGTCAAACTAACACTCGGTTTCCTATTAAGAACAGAGTCATTGTGCTTTCTGCAGTAGCTGTTTTTAGTAGGAATGCATCTGGGGCAGACTTCAGTAGCAGTAAAGTTCTGTGATACAAAAGGCAAAGTACCCCTCTAGGCTACAAGAGCTGGAACTCCGAGGCATTCAGTTTAGAGAACAGAACTCAACATGACAATGGTCTGGTCTTAGCCTTCTTTTAACTTTCTCCTACTTTAACTACAGTGCATTAAGAAAAATTAAGTACACTGAAGTGCAAGTCCCACCTGAAAAGAAAAATGGAAGTTAGCATCTACACCATGCATAAACCAATTTTAATGTTTTCAGGATAATCAGCTTCTTGATGGTCACTTTCCTAGTGACCTGAACACTAAGCTCCCTCATGTGCACTATTTATTTTAAACCACCAGCCCTGATCTAATACAAGCTGCAAGTCATGCGAGTGGAGGTGCACAGGGTCTTTTCCAGACTGCAGACTCAAGCTGTACGTACTGTAGCAGCAAGGGTATTTTCCTAAGTTTCAAAGTCTCATGTCTGAACTGTGTATGAAAAGAAAGAAATGCCTCTTAAGAGCAAGCCTGGAAGGCCACCTAATGCCCAGCCTGTAGACAGCCACAGAGGAGCTTGCAGTGAGTAGCGAGTTATTTCTGTGTCAACAGATCACCAGCAGGAGAACTGAAGGAGAAAACTGGAGACAGTGAGTCCATCCCTGATAAACAGAATAATAATAAAAAAAGTACTAAAGCAATCAGAATATGAAAAAGGTAAAAATGGAGGCAATAACATTGTCTGTTACCCTTGGCCTACATAGAGAAGTTTACAGAAAGTGACTTAAAAGGAGTAAGTCATGACATGCTTAAGTTTAGCTAAAGAATTATGCAGATTAGTGAACTTGCAAGACAGCATACACAGATTACCTGAAGATTTATTCAGCTTTGCTGAAAATACAGCAGTAGGCTTTTCCTTTCCTTTAACAGAAGCAGCTTCTGGCTCAGCTTTCTTCTCAAAAGCTTCTGGTTTTATTACACTGACTATCTCTTTTTCAGCAGGTAAAGGTGAGGTATCTGTGGCCGGTAAGGACATCTTGGATACTTCAGGCACTTCTCTGTCCACAGCCTCCAAGGACTTCTTCAAGGCATTAGTATCTTCCTCAGCTTTTACTTCTACATTCTTTATAGACAGATCACAGGGTAGCTCTGGACAAGGCAACTGCCTCTTCTCACCTTTGATTGCCTTACTGACTTCTTCACTTTCATCTTTGTGCACTACTTCTCTGTCAGTGGCTTCTGCCACAAACTCAGGAGCGTTTTTAGGATGAGCTAGCATCACAAAGTCTTCTTCAACTGGGGAAGACTCCACAGATGACAGTGCTTTGTCATCTCCTGGTTTTGGTTCCGTAGCAACAGATATATCAGCTGAATAAGCCATAGCATCAAGCTCTTCCATTTGAAGAGGCATCTTCTCTGCCTTAGCTATTTTTGTAGGTGGTGTTGGCTCAGACGGCAGAGCAGCAGCAGTTTTGGAAAAGTCCAGTTCAGGTTGGAAGGACTCGAGGTAAGGCTTGCCTGTGGCAGCTACTGAATCCACCGGTTGTTCCTCTTGTTCATCATCAGTTACAATATTCTCAGTTGATTTACTTTTCAAGAGGAGAGATGGATCTTCGCTCACTTTCTCAGTGAAGTCAGGTATCACCTGGCTATTAAACAAGTCAGATTTTCCAAACTGCGGAGACAGTTTTTCAGCAAGTTCCTTGTGTTCAGGCTCATCCTGAGGAATGCATTCTGTTATCAGCGACTTCGAATAATCTGTAAAGGATGGAGAAGCAGATTCACCAGAGACCTTTGTTCCCTTAATTAAGTCACATGCAATAGATATGTATGGAGCCTCTATATCTTCAGGATTGGAGCTACTCTCATGATCAGCTTTTTTAAATGCAAGCACCTCTCGTGCTTCTTGGGCCTGTGTCAGTGGTACATTCACTGCCTCTTGGTATAAGGGAGGTTTTTCAGTCTCTTCTTTTACATTCTCATTAGCAGAAGGAATAAATGTTTCCAATGGCGAAGCTTCGAGCTGCACAGCAGATGCTTCGGAAGCTGTGGTCCCAGTGCTCAGTGGGGCTTCCATAACAATATCTGGCAATATTGGTGATGGAGCAGCTTCTGTCCCTTCAAATGAGGGACAGAGTTGTGTCACAGGTTTCAGAGTTTCTTGTACTGACTCGGAGGTTTGAACTAAATCAATCTTTGTTTCATAAGCAAGTTTCGTACATGCCGCATCATGCATTTCACTTTCATATGCTTCTTGTACTAGATCAGGAGTAAGACCTTCAGGCAGATTTGCTGCAGTGTCAGATGGCACTGTTGAGACACTCTCTGGTTTAGCATAGTCAGCTTCCTGGCCTTCCTGCTTGCCAACTGCTCCAGTGCTAAAATCACCTTGTTCGCTGCTTGTCTGAGCTTTCATTTCTGCAATTTTTTTCTCATCATCGGTTCTATTTTCTGAAGTGCCTTCCTCTAGTGGAGAAAGAGATTTGACTTTGTTATCATCAGGACTTACAGAAGACTCAAATTTAGTACAAGTGATGTAAGTCTGTGAAGGTTCTTTTACAGCTTCTGGGGTACTTGGGAAAGAGTGATCTTCAGCGCTGCCTTCACTCTCTCTTTCATAATCCTTCTGCACGTTCAGCTTATCTACATCATATTTCTCATCTAAACTGCTCTCTAGTTTGGCATTTATCTTGCTTCCAACATCCTCTCTCATGCTGCTCAGCCCGTGACTGGCACCTTTTACTTCCCATATTGGTTCGAATGGTTTGAAGTCTGCATATTCTTCCCTCCGAAGAAGGTCTTCCTTCAATGCCCCCTTTTCACCATGACCACCACCTCTGTATTTGTCTTTGTTATAAAAGAGATCTTCCTCGTTTTTCTCAAACAAATCTTGAGGACTTTCTGGAGACATTTTCAGCTGCTGTGCAGTCATTTTCTCCAGATTAGGTAATTCTTTAGGGCCCTCTAGCTGTGTTTCTTCTCCAGCTTGAGATAAAATGGCTGCTTCTGCTTTAGCAAATGGGGGTTCTGAGTATTTCATCTCTGAAATGTCTTTTTCATTTCCCTCTGCAAGAAACGGATTTCTTGCACTTTCCATAGTTTCTTTATAAACCTCCCTTGCATTTTCTTTGTAAATGCCTCTTGCAGGTAATCCATCTGAGAGTGTATCAAAGGCTGCGTGCTCTTTAAAGGGATCAGCTGAGATAGGAGAGAAGGAGGGAAGAGAAGGAGCAGTGTCAAGTGGGACTGCAGTAAAATCCTCTTGACCAAGCGACTTAGTGCTACCTGGCTGCTTCTGCAAGTCCATAACTTTTTCTGTGACCATGGACAGAAAGGAAAGTTAGAGAATGCAAGTGCTCTTAAAGTCAATGCAAACTTTCATGACAGGTTCACATGTTAGTTATTAAGAGGTTCTTCCAAGTTCTATCATAAATACTATTAGCCATTAAAACAAAGCATCAGTTAAAGTATGCTACTCTATTTCACCTCTTCTAGTGGAGAAGTAATGCAAGAGGCTAGAGAAGCAGCAACTTTATGCAGCACAAAGATCACAGTAAAGCTGAAGATGCCAGACAAGTACAGAGCATCCAAGTACAGCAGACAATATTAAAGTGAGAGTGGGAGGGTGGGTGGCAAGGTGAGACAGAGCGAGGGTATGTGTGTATGCTTGTGCATAAACATAGGCACAAACGTGCATGCCAGTAAGAAGTCTTTTTTTGACACTTCTTTTTAATGGGAGGACATTTAGTAGACAGTGTAGCTAACCACAAAAACCCATAAATAAAGACTAGAGATACAAATTTTACTTATATATAAAAATGCAGAAAGTTACTATGTATTAAATCTTTCTGCTAAATCAGTAAACCAGCTATGCTTTGATGTGTTAACCTGTTAATAGTATCAACTTCTCTCCTACATCAAGGGTCCAAGAATTCACAAATGGCTGTAGCTTGTTTATAAAACAGCTTACCACATTAAAAAAAAATGAGTTCTTATTAAAATCTTGAACAGGTCAACTGAAAAACGTGACAGAGGCTATTCTTGGACCCATGCTGACTTTTAGTAAAGGCAGACTAATTGGAAAGTGTTAATGAGATCAGATCAGAAATGCAGGATGTATTCAGACAAAGGTGAGCAGAAAGAACTTGCCTGCAGAGGAGTGCATCAGAGGCGCAGATGTAGCAGGAAGAGCAAAAAGGGTCTCATCTGAAAAACAAACAAATAACCTCAGCAGAAATAAAGACTAGGTTGAATAGGGGAGAAAGCACGCAAGTAGTCAGTTCCCGATACACCAAACAGATCCACAGCCAATATCTACACCCAGAGAATCACAGAACTAGATACAAGCAGAGTAATTTGGGAGAGGCAATGCTCAGAATTCTCCATTTACAATGGGATCTCCACCGACACAACTGAGGGATCTCCACTCCCCAAGCCAGGGGCCACTCTAAGGACACCAACAGGAGCTAGTCTTTGTCATTCTCCAAACTTCCACACAACTGAGCAGTTACAGCATCTCCAGCACTAGAAAAACACCTGCCATCAACACTGACACACTGTCCTTAACCAGCTCACTTTGCCAGGGGGTCTCCTAACACCAACCTGTGTGAGAACAGCAGCAATAAGAGAGTCAACCAAAAACCATGAAAAGTTAAAATTACTAAAATAAGCTTTGAACCCCCCTACAAACAGCACACCGATCAGGCATGCTGATACTGATCAAACTGATAACAGCCTATTCTATTCTAAGTGACCATACTATTTGCTTTGTCTTCACTATTTTTGTTGTGTTATAATGTAGACAAACTTCCAAATGAAGGTGTGATTTTTGAAGCCTTCTTTGGCATGATCCAAGGAGCATATTTTGCTTTGCTGAATTTGTTCTAACACTACTATTTCACAAGACAATCCCAGCTCTCCAATTTCCATTCAAAGAACTAAGTAAATATAAGAACACCCTTCTTCTAAGCTAAGGATGCTGCCCTCCTCCACTAATGCATGATGGTGAGAAGCTGGACAAACCCAGAGCTTCCATATTGCACATTATCTGAAATAAAAGCATACAACTATGACATTTTACTAAGCTGCATGAAGCATTTAATGAAAAAACAGCCCAGAAGCAGCAGTACCAGCCATCATTAGGAACCAGGCAAACCAAAACCAGTCCTCTGGATTTTTTGTGTCTGCAGCAGTATTTTTCCCAGGTCCATCAGGGCCTGTTGGCTTTTTGTTAATATAAAAATAGTAACTTTTAGGTAAATACATTTCATTCTGAAGAGTGCACAGTTTGCAAATTAAGGCTGTGAAAGAATATTTACAATTTACATCAACTGTATTAGTGGAGTGCAAAATTATATTAAGGCATTTCAATTAGATTTTAATTTCCAGTACAGACATCAACAATCTTTTGCCTGGACAAAATCAAGTATGGAAAAAGAACTTCTTTTAAAAAAAATTAAAAGCAAAGAAAAATAGAAGCAATTTATTTTAAAATATGAAAGGCAGAAAGTGAGAAGCATGGTAGACCCATTAGCACATACACAACAATCAAGTAAAGCAAGGCATTATGATCATTTTTGTTTCAACGCTGAACCATGACTTTCAGCAAAAGCAATGCCACGTCAGGGTACTCATGACCTGTCTGGCTCACCCTGGATTAATTTAAATTAATCTCACCAGCAGTTTTCCAAAAATCATGTCTTCTCACAACCTACATTTCCTGCCACAACGTACAGTTGGTTGGGTTTGTTTGGCAGAACATTATCTTCAAGAGACGTTTATATAATCCACAAAATACAGCAAGATGCAAGAAAACAGAGTACTCAAGTTGGAGTGTAGGACTCTGTGTTTAGAAGTTTCCTCAACTCCTGCTGGGCCAAAGAGGTTTCTGCTCGGTTTTCTAGAAATGACATTTTCCTATTAAGGACCACACAGAGAGAAACCTCAATTCCAAATTTAGAACACATTGATGCAGTGTTACAGTTCAGTGGTGGCAAAAGCTTTTTAAGGACAAAAACCACACTGGAGGACAACTCATTGATATGTGACACTAAGTCACAGAGCTGCAACGCTCATCCAGACACTGCCCAATATCACCCTATGCCCTCTATTTCAGGAGATGCTCGACTCCACGTGCCCTGGCTCACCAGGATCTCTTCTGCAAGCAAACTGCTCACAAGGGGCCCACCACCCCATGGGACAAGTGAGCAAGTCACCTGGATTGGAGAGTCAAACAAGGGGATTCAGTGAGAGAGCACAGCCTGGGACCCATCAGTCCAGAGCTGCTCTGCTTCCCTCAAAATGAGACTTCTAGCAGTAACATCAGAGGTTTTTCATCTGTTTCTCCAGTTTCATCAAGGCACTGCTGAGCTTTAGATTTTAGGTCAGCAAGCCTTAGGGTTTGCACTATGAAGCAGCACACTCCTTCTCTCACCAATATGCCCATATGAACCAAGCAAGCAACATCTCCTGAGCCTGTGTCCCTCTGTGTGTGTGTGTACTGGGTGCTGAACCTGCCAAAATACCCAATCATCTGTTGGTTAAATGGAGTAGCAGTGAAGATGTCACATGAAGACAGAGACCCCAGACAGCCCAACAGAGAAGGATCTGATCACATGAAAACCAAGAACAAGTCAGTGGAGTGAGCATGAAATAAAAGAAGATCGGAGAAAGAAGACAGAGTCCACTGGGGTAAGGAGGCAAAGAGGAAAATGTACAACCAGTCCCTGAAGGTGCAATCCACTGGTGTCCAAAGACCCACTGCAGTCTCTATCAAGAATTCTAGACTTAAAATATTTTGGATACTTTCCAATCCCACAGAGGTTTCAGTTTCTTGTGGGGAGTACTGGTTTTAGGAGTGTGACATTAAGACAGCACAATGCAGAAACTCCTCCTCAGGTTTGGCTTCCATTTGCGTGACACAGAAATACACAACTGTGCCAGTCACTGAACTCCCAGGTTCTCTTAATGGAAGGATATTATGCCCACACCCAAACTTTATTTTCCACACATAGCTGGAGTGTGAAAAGTGATTACATAAGAGCAGTGTTTCCTAACCAGCCAAGGAGAACCACCCACACCAGAATGGCGTTTTTCCTGCTGAAAGGAAGGAGATACCAGGACTTTCTCCTGCTGTGAGCCCCGTGTAACACCTCCAGGCAAGCAGGGAGAACAGAGTAGGAACTTTACAACTCCCGTATGGGCATGATTGCTAACTGAACTAACCATTCTCTTCAGACTGTAATTCAAACGACATGGTGAAAGGAATGGTGTTTTTTCCAGTAATGACTGAAGAATCCTGACCTCCAATGCTGGAAGTAGAAACCTTTCAGAAACAGAAACTCTGTGGGTGCTTTGGCAGACAAAAAAACAACCCGCAGCATCCATCAGGCCATAGCCTGGCATACAGCAAGACTGCTCAGGCTCAAAGGAGCCTACAAGCCACTCCAGCCAACACTTGCAGAGCACTCTAGAGAACCAGCTGCCTCTCCCCACCCATCGGCCAAGCGGTAGCACTGGTGACAGCTGACAAGAAATGTGGTAAGTTTTGTAATAAAGTACTATGTTTAATAGAATAACTTCATTTGTAAAAGAAATGTGAGGAGGATAGATCACTGAGGGCGGCTTTTCCTATTTGCATACCAGTGGCAGAAATTGTGATTGAAACAAAGTAGCACCACGCTACTACTAGAATGAAGTAAAAAATAATCACAGTATTTCAAGCTCCAAGCAAGATTATTTTCAAGTAAAGGTGTGTATTCAAAACTCTTTTCTTGACCTACAAAGTGGGCCTTCACTGCAGCAAAGCTTCACCCAAAGATATAAAGAAAATCTATTTAAACAAGTCTTCAGTTTTCACAAATCATAAAATAATTCAGTGAGAGGAACTGCTCAATTACTGTTTCCATCAGAAGATATTTTGTTTCATGAAATACAGCAGAACGAGACATGAAATCTCCAGGAGAAAAGAGTCTTTACTCCAAATTTTACCTGCTAAAAATCCGTAATGGTGCAGGTTAGTAACCTGCCTTCAGCACTGCAGTGAAGGGAATGACAGACCTCCTACGCGTGGATGGTGTTACTTTATATTCGTTACTGAAGCAGTCCAACTGATGGTTTCTAAAAAGAACTTCATAGACAGGCTCAACCTTGCCCAGGTGATCTTGCAACACTCGGTAAAATACTAATATTGTATTCAAACATGTACACCCACACATCACCAAACCAATGACTGCATGAGTGCTGTTTGCCTAACACCACAAAGTTCACAGTTTTACTCACTAGCACACGCTCCTCTGGCCTTTTTTTAAACACCCAACATACACAAACATACTCCCCTAATGCGAAAGGAAAAGCCTTCTAAGAACAACAGGACAAAGTGATGCACAAAGTGGTTCATTCTGATTGCACCCCTATTTTTAACCAAAAACATTCTGCAAATTTTGTCTGGCTTTTTGCAAATCAAATATTCCCTAAAAAAGAAAAAAAAAAAAAGCCACCCAAAACCAACCCTGCAGCTTCTTCTTTAATTTGCATGAACTCTGACACTTTAAAACTTGGTATTATGGCTTCAGCTAAAACCAACTCCAGAAAGAAACCAATTTTAGTTTTGTTTAAAGCTAAAAAAACTGACACCAGCATGTCAGAGGTATCATTTTAAACTCTCATTTTCATTTTTGCCGATTGCCCACTAACTGGTACCGTTACATGATACTGAGATTACCAGCATAAAACTTTAAATTTAATATAGAAAATTTGGATAAAAAGCAGAGAAATAAATGGAGAAAGTTTTCACAAACAACTAAGAAAAAGTAAAGTTAGCTGCAAAGATTTCCAGAGAAAAACAGAAGACTTCTAAATGAAAAAGCAGTAAACTGACAATTACAAGAAAAGCAATTTATGAAAAAAATGGCCTCCCCCCCCAGCAAAAAACCCATACTTGCTAACAGAAAGCAGAGACTTAAATCTAGTCACAGAAAATAAGAGCTCAGCAAGAACTCCATCCCTCAGCACTGGATTTTTGGTATGTGATGGACCCTTCTATCTGCGCTCACATATGGCTCTTCCCAAGCATCAGCATCAGGTCTGTGGTAAGGCAGGTTTATTGTTCTGATACTCTCCTTGTTTTTATGTAGGAGTTCAGCATTGGGGAAAAAAAATCCAAATATTTTATTTTCTAAATGTAAACACTGGGTAAACTTCATCCTGCTGCACAGTTTAGCTTTGATAGGAGACTGTGTTAGGCTGCTAGATGGCAGTTTCAGTCATCAGAAAGTAAAAAGTATTTCCTGGATTAGTTTACTGGGGTACATAAGCCATTCTTAAAACAAAACAGACAATTGGCAAGAATAAAGTTTTTAAGAATCCGCCTCACCTTTTCATGTTAGTTAGGCATTTTGCTCATTTTCTAAACAAGACAGGAACTGCTTTTACCTTATGGCCCTGCCACAATGGGACACTGACTTTGAAGGGCATCTCTTGTTAGTACTAATATTTAACAATATAACAAAGCAAGGTAAAATTAATACTCAAAGAAATGGCATCCGTGACATGACTCGTCTGTAGTGTAGAAGTTACATTTGCAGCAGTCCCTCTGGGAATGACATGAAAGAGAAATTGTCTGCTTCTTCAATGCACTGAGTTGTTAATTTGTCCACAGCGAAGACTGCCCCAAGCAGCATGTCTGATTTCAAACCATTCTCAACAAAAAACACATACGTAGTACTACTGTGAAGTCTCATTCTTCTACAGATTCCAGGACTACAAAAACCTCCAGGCTTTTGCAGAGCAATGCAGGACCCTCACACTTCATAACCACAGGGAGGAACTGCCATGTTTTTTTTTCTCCTGCATGCACTGATGTCAAATTATTTAGAGTAAATTGTTACCTCTTGGCATAAAGTGTCAAAGACAACATACTTGGCCACTTAAAAGTTAAATTAAATTCTTTCAAGGAGAGTCAAGTTCTTGGATGCCTAATTTCCTACTGCAGGGTAAGCAAGGGCACACGACTTCACAGGAATTTCCTGACAAAAACAGCTGCCTATACAAAGTCCATTTAAATCATCTCCTGTTATGATGCAATTGGTCTAAATATGGTATTTCACCAAATATTTAAGCCATTTAAGATAGAGAACATTAACTATTAATAGCATCTTTCCACATTAGATCAGGCTGCAGAGCCACAAGCAAGTAATTAGGTTCTCTAATTTGGCTCTTTAGTTATACATGTAGGTTTGTAAAGAGAAGTTTCCAGTTCAGGATACTCAGATTGTTAACTACTTGGAAAACTTTGAGGAAAGTATATAAGCTGCTACAAAAGATGGAAATTGCTTAAGATTTAAGTGAAAACAGGAGCTCCATTTTTAACATCTTGCGGGTAACCGAGCTAGGACTACAAAAGGATCCCAGTGATTATTAACAAAGGCAGCTATAGGTCATCTCACATCTTCATGGAAATTGCTGCAAAGTGGTATTGTGCATCAGCTGCAGGGCGTTGCACTATCCTGCACAGGAGATTTCCCATTTCATGTTATTTTAAACAGATAAAGAAAACAAAGTTCAAAATAAGCATTCTGAACAATGCTCGCTGCTTTAAGTATTCTGTTTATGGAAACACAAGTCCCCAGCAAGAAGCAAGTGTTTTCTTATTTTCCAAGCAGAAATCTGTAACCAAACTGGTTTAAGCAAGTTTTTTTTTTTCAATATTATATTTATATGAACCAACTTGCAGCTCCTTTTCCTCTTTTGGAAAAATTACATTTGAGGTGAGTTGCTCAGCACTGCAGACAGAACATACAGTGACAGAGGTAAGGTACACGCCATTTCATTCTCTTTTGATCAGCTATAGAGTGAAAAGCGAGAGAGACAATCCCACTCCCCTTCAATACCCAACAGCCAACCAAATCAGGAACAGATGGACAAGGAAGGTATGTTAATTCTGGCCCTATTATAATTCTTTCTGTTACAATACCCAGATTGCCAAAGTACGTACCCATCACAAGGGTGGTTTTAAAAGGCCCTTAAATACTTCAGACACTCAACTGCCATTCTCATCTCACTCTGGCAACCAAACATTTTGATCAATAGCACTGTGGACAGGCTCCAGGCAGCATTGCAGAGGATGGTTCTATAAAGCCACTTCCTATTAAAAGTCCCTCGTCCATACGAGTGTCACTGTATCGCCTCAGAGCAGGGACACAATTTTATCTGGCATGTTTTGTTATTAAAAGTAAACAAACAAAGGAGAAAAGTCACACAGGTCAGCCCCAAAGAAACTTTTAATTATTCTTATACCCAAGTACAACAGAAGACAAAGGAATTCTCAGAAAGAAGATGCACATACCTGCCAGAGCAGCAGCCCACAGCAGCTCACCATGAGGAAAGTTACATCCTCTGAAGAATGAAGATGAACTACTTGGCCTCTGAGCATAAATGAAGCTCATGGACCAGTAAGTGACACACAGCAAAAAGTGCCTATGCCTTCTCCCCCACACGTATCAACTGATCTAATAACACAAATTCTGCCTCCTTTCAGAGTTAGCATCAGGTGGTGGGTAAATACCTCCCTTTATTAACATCAGGTGGCCACAATAATCAATTGAACTTCACTGTTCACAGCCCATCTCTGGCTTGAAATAACCACGTCACAATCACAACTATATTTAATCTATAAATCATAAATATATTCAGTAGCAAAGATTAGAATTAATCTAGAATTATTTCAGATATGAGCATTCACTGATCCAGTATTTATATTCACCACTTCAAATTATTTTAATATATTTCATGAAAAAGAAAGAAGCAGAAAGAAACAATCTAGCCAACTGCAAACACATGTGTCCAGCTACACATGGCTCCAATGAATACTTAGTCTTTGGCAGTATTTGTAACCAAAGAACCACTACAGAATTCCTCTAAAACTCTTCCTTAAGACCTAGACTCTTCAACCATATGTTGAAGTAACAAACAGAAATTTGGGTTCTGGCAGTGTCACAAAGTAGAAAAATATAATAATTACACCAGAACTTACTCAAAAGCAAGAAGTCCAGAGAGCCATGCAAATCCTATCATTATGCAGACATTATCCAATTTAATTTTGGAGATTATACCAATCATAATATTCCCTTTCACTGATTTGTACAGATGGAATTTTCCCTGCTTTCCCCACAATTAAACAAATTAAGCAGTATTTAGATTAGCAACTTTATCATTGCAGAAGAACATATTTATTAGCCAAATTAGTCTTTAAAAGAATGGAGATGCTACTGATTTAGCATCCATTCCCAACACATTACCTTGCATGACAAGCCTCTGACATAAGAGCTTATAGTCTGTAAAATAAAAACAAAACGATGCATGAGATATCTTCATCAAGGGAAAGAGAACACGGACATTCATTAGAGGATTCATTACAGCCATTAGCATTTGTATAACAATGTCTTTTAATGAAATTGATAAAGCTGTGTGAAGATTACACACACTGTCGTGATATCCTCCTCATCAACAAAGGTGATCAGAGATCAGGCAGCACGGCACTTCTGGGTTGTGACAGATTTCGGTCAATACAGGCTTTAGCAATCCAGGGGTTTTTGACACAATTCACATGGGAAGACTGATTTTCTTGCTTAACGATGTGATCTTTTAAAGAAAACTTGAGTTTAAAACCCTGGAAATTTCATCCCTTTGAACAGCATTTCCCAAGCTGAAGGCATGAACACTTTAAGACCTGGCTGAAGACCAAGAAAGCAGCAACCTTTCTTCTACCACCACCACATACATTTTCCTACTTCCTCCAGACATTGCTTGTTCCTTTCAGTTCTGCAGCTACACCCTGCTTTTGAAGGCCTCAAACACGTTCTTTCATGTGTTTTACTTGGCATTCCTTTCCTTACCACACACAAAGGACAGAGATGGACAGGCGTTAAGGAATTTTATTCTTCTGTCAGAACAGGGGGAACAGCAGAGTTCAAGAAAAACTGTCACAAACCAGTAATGACTGGATAAGCAGTAGGATTTTGACATTAGACCAACAGCATCTAATAGACTGAGATAATTTTTAATTGGATACAAAAAATTTATATTTATATCAATCTTGTGTCTTATTTAAAGACATCTTAATTAACATATTCTTCCTAGCCAATTAAGTTGATGACACAATTGTCCTGTTTATTAAAAAGCTGCAAGTGAAAGTTCACAGTACATTCCTAAGACAAAAAGCAAGCCTTCCAGTAAAACCAGGGCGGGTCAAACTGGTATTCCTAATACTTCTACATGGGGGCGGGGGGAACAAAATTAAAAATATTCTTTCTTTATGCACCAGAAAGCAGTAAATGATGACAAACCCATTAAAAACCATGGGGAAGAGCTGTAATTTAAAAACATCTCTAACAAAGTCTTCCTATTTTGACAGCTACAGTGAGCAGCAGATTGATTATTTCCACTTGAAAGATAAAAACATTCTACTGAGATAATTTGATTTTCTCAGACTTTGTGAATATTAATAAGCCCATTATTTTATTGCTATTGTAATAGTTCTTATTGATGGAAATACCAATTAAAAAAGCTATCCAGCAAGCATATGTCATACAGCTGGTACTCCAGTGATCTCGGTGCTGGCTGTACTGTGCTGCCTTAAAACCAGTCTTAAAAAGTAGAAAACATTATGCAGTGTTTTCAAAGTGTAACAGGAGTAATTTCTATTTCAGATCATAAAACAAGAAATAAAAAAAACATATGAAAATATACTCAACTGTTCTACTTAGAACAGGTCTCACAGTTTGCTATTCTTTACTTGGCAATAATAGCTTTTTTTCTTGAGTTTCTAATGCAGCTTGCTAAGTTACACAATTCTCCTCCTACTCCATGCATAAGCATTTCTGAGTATCTCAGGACAATTTATCTGTAAGCTACACATAGCTTTACATTTTCTAGCCAGCAAAAGATCAAGAACTATTTCCTTGCTTACAAAATATGTTGAACCCAAAGGACATTTTGAGATTGAACTGCTAATTTCTGTATCTGAGTTTCATAGTTACTATAGTAACACGCCAGCTCAAAAAAGGGCTTATTTCATTCAAAATATGAAAACAAAGAAACATAACTCAAGCACACCAAGACATGCCTCAAGTTGCTAGTTAACTGCCCTTTGTTATTCTAATACCTTCCCAGCACACAAAGGCCAAACTAATCTGGTGACAGCCACCAAGCAGTTGGGTGTGGCAAAACGGACAAAGCCAACAACCTCCCTCAAAACCGGGTGGCAAGCAGCAAAGTCCCCATGGAATTCTGACAGCACGGGTAAATTGGCCTCCAGGGTTAGAAGAATGATGGCTACATGCCTTCTGCTGAGTAGCCAGGCTCCCAGATTGAGTGCTCTCCAAAATCCTCATGGAGTATACCCCGGGCACTGCAGGAAGAAGAAGGAAAAGTGAAAATATCCTCACAATACACCAACCAGAAAGTTATAGTAGCAAATTACATCACTAATTACTGAAATAACACAAGATGCATCTGCAAGCCACCTAGAGAAATCGTATTTTTTGAATCACAGACCTACTTTAAGATTGCCCATGCCACTTGCCAACAACCACAGCTTGTTTGTCTCCTTGTGAGCTGCAAAGTTTGAGTCCCTTGGCCTTGGGCCTTTTCTTGCCAAAAACCACTCATTTCTAACCCAGGAGTACATCAGCTGGTGCAATAGGATTTGACACTTTCCTAGCAACTGTGTATCAGTCAGAAAGGGGCAACCACTGACCAAGAGGCTTAAATGTTGTCCTCCACTTAGAAGTGCTGTTGCTAGTGGTTATCTGTGAGATAAGAAAGAGGTTCAGCGTTCATCAGTGGTGATGCAACAGGGTGGACAAGACAGCCATCATTTTGCAGACATGCTGCAACCTTCCTTAAGAACAGATAGGGAGGAAGGGAAAAAAAGGGGCAAACAAACAGTAGTTCTTCACTGTCTCCTAACTTGTGATTTGTAGGATTTCATCTCCTAGAGGAAAGTTCCCAATGCAATTCAAAACTCCCCTGAGGACTACATCATTATATGGTAGGTGGAAACTGTGTGGTTTGGTGACTGGAAAGCAAGTCAAAGGACACACACATGGAAGCAAATACACTATCAAATTTGGAAGGACTATCTATTCCTGCACATACTTCCGGTCAGCAGAAGAAATAGCTCCTTAGCTGTAGAAACTCTCATACCAGCTGAATTACAGAAGCAGGCCACAGTGTGCTAGACATAGCACATGCACATGACAATAAATAAAACCAAATAAATAAAACCAAATAAATAAAACCAACCCTTGTTGAACTAACCTAGAAGGGAACACAAAATACAAAAATGAAGATACTAGCTTTACTACACCAGTCAAATTGCTAGTTACTCTCCTCCCCATATGTCACTATAATGGAAACTGTGTAATAATAAAAAAATAAATAAATCACATTGTACTTTTGATATATCTGGGTTACGACCACCTCCCTTCCAGCTTTAGTGACTGCATTTGGGAACGTGGGAGGAGAAAGGGTCTTGCACCTCAAACACTGAAGATCAGTGGGAACATATTTTAATAAAAGAAGAGCACAAATGAAAGTCACCAGTGGCAGTACTCAAGGACAGCTATATTTTTCCAAGTCATGCTGCATTCTGTCCTTAAAATCCACACAACTCCTCTGTGCGAGTCTATGCATGCGTAGCAGCACATCAGAAAACTCAGCAACACAAAAAAACATCTGAGGAGCATATGTGCTGCTTTAGAATTTGTATAAAATGTAAATTAGGAAATATGATGGGATAAAGGTTAGACTTGATGACCCTGGAGGTCCCTTCCAACCATAATGATTCTGTGATTCTATTCTATGATTCTAAATTGCAGATGTGCATCTCAGCGCAGGACACAGAGCAAGCAGCAGCAGGTATGAACAGCTGTGTGTAACCACCACCTACTGCAGCTGGGGTCAGCTTGGTGAGGGTCAACTCGACTGCAGAGCAGTTTGTGTGTTCCTGGTACAGCTCGAGGCATCCTTGCTGACCTCTGCTTGACACCGCCTGGCACATACACAAACCACTTGTGAAACTCCTCCTCAACATTGATTTATTAAAACCAAGGCCTATAAAACTAAATGAAAAAAGACGACTAATTAATAAACCAACCCTTCAAATATTTGCATGTGGATTGAACCGTGGCCGACTTGCAGGCAGCTGCCACACGAGGAGACATCTTTATTCACTTCAGATGCTGTGGTCAGTCTGGTGGGTTCACTCTAACGGTTTCCTGTAAGTGCACGATTTAACTTCAAATCACCACAGTCTCTTCCAGGAAGGTGACACACAACCTGCCCTTACAAGCAGCAGTACATGCTGCTAGGATCTAGGGCTTTAAGGATGGAAAGCAGGATCTTCTCATCATAGTTTACTGGTTAGTCTTACTTTGGACAGCTAGAAAAAAAGAAGTTATTACTACCTCAAATTGACTTTTCTTTGCACTGTACGTAAAATTAGGTAATCAAAAGATTTAAGCAGAAATCTCTCAAGGAGATTTGTAATTTTTGCTATCTACATAACTGAGTAGCAAAAAAGGAAGTGTCCAGGGTAGGGCAAGTTTTACTGCAGTCCTCTTGCTTGTTTTCTTCTCCACCAAATATTTATATTAGCTCTTAGGAAGGTAGGCTGCTGATACACAGCCAGGGACTTGCCTTACATATAATTATGTCAGTTTCTTATAACAATGATACTGAATACTCCTAAGTATGTAACTAATAGTAATTACAAATATTTACTTTTAAAAACAGCTCCAGATACATAAATAATACATTTTAATAGGCTGTCAAGTAGCCCATCCATTTTCTTCAGTTACACTGACAAAAAGCAGCAGCATGGCCTACTGTTGCAGATAAAAGAATCCCTACTTGCTCTTCACATACTCACAATGCTGCTTTCTCCTTCTCTTAGAAACAGAATTCCAAAGTTATTTGCCTCAAAACGGCACTAAATCAAAGCCTTAGATTTTTAAATACGAAGAGAATAGAGTATTTTCAAAATTTCTACATCATGAATTGCAATTCTTTGCTTACACCTTGAAGCTGTAAAGCAAATGAAATTCTAACCCTCCAGAGGAGAGGGAACCACCCCAGGCACAGGGCTCCCCACACCACAGTCACCCTGTCACAAGCTCGGGCATCAGCTGGATTTTGCCAATTTCACAGCAAGACTGAAAGTGAATTAATTTGAACCCAGGTGAACTATTTTGACTGAGACAGTTTGAACATCAACTGCTAGATGCAAAACTAAAAAATACATTTAAATGGATACTTAACATGCTTGAAACTAAGTACTCCATATGAGAGGACCAAAGGAATCACAACATAACTAGACAATGCTTTTATCAAAGCAATTTTCTCATCTAGTAGGTTCAAGCACTTAAAACAGAACCTAGAATACTCCAACCCATCATTAGATGAGCATTACGCTTTACAACTCCTGGTCTTTGGAAACCAGGCCTCCCACAGATGTCAGTCCTCATTTCAGAGCTCTAAATTGATCATCATTGGTAATTTCTGTCCCCTCCAATTAGGTCTTGTAACTCCTAGTGCTCCTCAGCTACACCACCCAATTCTCACGCAGTTAAGTCTCCTCTAATGGGGAAGATACATTTCAGTAATTACTGTGCTCTTTGCCTTATCCTTCAGGGGTCAGAATGTAGCAATCACACTTTTATCCCTACTTTTCAAAGCAACAACAAGATTTGGTTGATCTTACTCCTTCCATTCTGTTCTGAGCAAACCTTCCAGGGCTCCACTCAAAGAACTCGCCTAGAAAAATATCTGTTCATCCATCCTATAGGATCCCTCCTCTTCAATCTGTTGCAAGCTTTTGTCATCATCTGTCCTCCAAATGGTGGAGAATAGATATATAGATATATCTCCTCAGTGTATTGCTACACAGAGAGCTACCAGAAGAACAAAAAAAGCAGGCTTCGTGAAAGACAGCAGCGTAACTGACCATGAAGTCCTGTTACATAAACTAACCATAAAGTCCTGTCATATGCAAATAAAATGTGTTGTGAACCCCCTCCCCCAACAAAATTAAATTCAGGTTGAACAGGCCCTTTTTGTCACTGTTCCAGATGCTTTTGCTCTCTTAATTAGATCCCGAGTATCACCTTTGGTCATCCCACGACATCAAGTTGTTATTGAAACCCTGCACCTTTACCTTTAGCACATGCACCACGTGCCGATGTGACAACAGCCATGGATGCACCACCCTGCCAATGAGGCATCTTGATTTGCTCATTTCACCGTTCCAAGGACCTCAAGTCAGTTCCTGTATCCTGAACCACGCAAAGGCAGAGCCAAGGCACAGTCACAACCCCCATGCACCCCATTCCTCACGCCGGGTCAGCTCCTGGGCCGGACCTTGCAGGAAGGGTTCTGGCACTCGGGCAGCGGCTCAGGGGTGGCAGCACCCCCTGGGACCGCAGTGCTGAGCTCGGGGGACCCCAGCACCGAGGGGTGACCCCCCCGACGAGCCCCGGCCGCCCAGGGGGCAGGGCACAGGCTGGCGTTCCTCTCCCAGAGCTGCCACACCTCCAGCATCGGGCTGCCCTTTGTGCTCCGCGCACACCCCGCGAGTCCCCGCTCCCCCGGGGCTGGGGCTTTGCCTGCGGCGGGGGCGGTGTCCCCAGGCGGGGCAGCGCCGGGCCCGCCCGCCCCCTCACCTTTCCCCTCCCTCGGGCAGGTTGGGGACAGGAGGCAGCGCCGCTCCCGAA
>VZRW01006597.1:324-31682 GCA_013398125.1 Aegotheles bennettii
CAGCGCAACGGACCGCGCCGCCCTTGCCGCGGGGCCTGCGCGGGCACCGGCATGAAGCGGGGATCGGGGTGTGAGGGGTGCGGGATGCGGGGTGAAGTGTGCGGTGCGAGATGCGTGGTGTGAGAGGTGCGGTGTCAGGGGTGCAATGTGCGGGGTGAGGCGTGCAGTGTCAGATGTGAGGTGTGCGGTGTGGAGGCATTCAGTGTGCGGCGTGAGGTGTGCGGGGTGAGGGGTGAGATGTGCGGGGTGAGGGCTGAAGTGTGCGGTGTGGTGTGTGGTATGCGGGGTGCAGGGTGATGTGCGGTGTGATGCGGTGTGAGGTGCGGTGTGAGGTGTGATGTGCGGTGTGATGCGGTGTGAGGTGCGGTGTGAGGTGTGATGTGCGGTGTGATGCGGTGTGAGGTGCGGTGTGAGGTGTGATGTGCGGTGTGATGCGGTGTGAGGTGCGGTGTGAGGTGTGATGTGCGGTGTGATGCGGTGTGAGGTGCGGTTGTGAGTTGCGGTGATGTGCGGTGCGGTGTGATGCGGTGTGAGGTGCGGTGTGAGGTGTGATGTGCGGTGATGTGCGGTGATGTGCGGTGCGGCCCCGCTCGCGCTCAGCCCGGCCGCGCTTTCCCCAAGCTCTTTGTCAGGGCGTCACCTGGCGGCGGCAGCAGGGAAACAACTGCGAGCGGAGCGGGGAGGGACGGGGGCAGGGGCAGGGGCAGAGTGAGCAGAGCCGGCAGCTCCAGAACCCTGCAGGGTCTTTGGGGACAGTGGGAGAAGCTGCCCCAAAGGCTTTGCAGCCTCCAGTGGAACAGAGCAAGGGCCGAGCCAGCGGGTCAGAGCACACAACCTGTAGGCTGGTGTACAAGGCAGCATATATTAGTGAGGAGTAAATTCAAGGCTTGGGGCACATCGTTTTTGAGTGGGAGGGAAACCCCTCAGAAGAGGAAAGTGCCATCAAGCGCTAGGCAGAGAGGCATTGTTCTGATTTTCATTTGTTTGTCATCCCCTCAGAGCAGCAAGGAACACGAGCTGCTGCTGGCAGTGCCCAGCCATCCTGTGCAACACACCATGCACCCGCCCCACGGAGCAGCAATGGGGATGGGAGAGTGACTTGAGGCCATGGTCCAATGGTTAGGAATACGATGGGATAAAGGTTGGACTTGATGACCCTGGAGGTCCCTTCCAACCATAATGATTCTGTGATTCTATGATTCTGTGCACAGCAGGCTCCTGCAGTGAGCACGTGCTGTGTTCACCTGGCTCTTGCGAGCTGTGTGGGCCAGCAGTTGGGCAAGGTGGGGTGGGCCTGCACGAAGCAGATGTCTAACACAAGTTTTAACAGTTCTGTAGGGAAATGGGGATGTGCTCAGTGCACCATCCTCTTTGCACATCAAGCAGAAGTTTTCCAAGTGTCAGAACGTGCAGTCAGTCACCAAAGTGTGTGCTGTGCCTGTGTGCAGTTGTGAATGAAGGTTTTTTACTTTTTGCTCCATATACAGCTTGGTACAATGACAACCTGATCCAACACTTGGGCTCCTAAGGCCTGGGGCAATCCGAAACATCCACCAAAATACTGCAGGTGATCAACTGAGCTGCCACTGAAGAGGACTCAGGGACACGTGGTGGAGGTCTCAGTACATCGGTCACATTGGTTCAATGGTCCGTGAGCAGAAATGGGCACAAACAGTCTCAGGAGTCTCATCCTGAAACTGAACCTGCTTTCCAAAGGACAAATCTACCCCCAACCTCTGGAGGCTAAAACAGCTGGGAGGTCATTTTAAATTTTCTTCAGTCCATACTCCCCTCTGTGGTGACCTGGCACATAAAACACAGTCCAGGAGCTCTTGGCTTAATTTTTGCTTCATTTGTATTCCTGATGCTGAAGCTAGAGATGTTCTGTCTCATTCAACCACAGCAAGTCTGCTGTTTAACACAGCACAGGGGTATGGGATAGGTCAACTCCGAGTAAATTGTTGTCTTAGGGTCCAGTAAGAGCAGAAAATGGCAAAGACTCCTCAGAAAATGAAGATAAATAATTTACTGGGCTCATCAATACTTTCTCTTACTCTGTTTGTTCTTAAAAAGAAATTGTGACCTGGCTATATGTGAAGCATATGAAGCATCCATAAAATAACATTCCTGTGCAGCCTACAGAAAGATAGCATCTCTTGTTTGGCAAAGTTTCTCAAACATTTTAATCACCATTGAAAATGTTGTAGACCTTAAATGGTCCTTCCAAACACATGGTCCTTCCAGCAGCTCATAGTAACTACTCTTTACCTACCACCTGTTTCACAGTGCATATAGATCCAGCTTCCTTTTTTACATCATGTCTTTATATGTATTGCTTTCTAATCTCTGTGTAATAAAATCAACATGAGCCATTATGGTTGTTCTACTTCTCTTAGCAGAGTACAGCTGTAAGTTACACGCAGTTTGGTAAATTAACACAAAACTTGAAACAACATTTAGAAATTAATGACTGGAAAGCAGGAATCAGGAAATTGCCTGTCGCAATAGAAATGAACTCGAAATTGTATTCTGTAAAGGGTTAAAAAGAAATCCCTGAGCTCCTGGTTCATAAGGAGATTGGAAGGACTCTGAGGTCTCTTTGCAGGACCTCACTGGGCAGCTTTTGCTGCTCCATGAGGCGCAGTTGTCTGCATGGTCAGGAAGTGGCAGGCCTGTTCCCAACATCTTTGCTGGGCTCTACACAGGAGACAGGCCATGGCAGCCAGGAGAGCCATGCTCCCCCTGCCCCTGGGGAATGCCCCTGTGCTGGGCAGTGGCCCTTGGGCAGCCATCGGGCAGCCCGGCTGGGGCAGGACACGGCTCTTGCTGGGCACAGGCTGGCAGACAGGCTGGGGTGTCCAGCCAGGCATCACCATGGAGATCCTGAGGAACGAGTTCTCTGCAGCCCTGAAGTTACAGCTCCCACGTACAAGTTTTGAGTGCATGTCCTGGAAGAGAGCAGCCACTCCACCTCCCCAGCCAGCCTGCAGGCACCCTATTACTCTCACAGTGGAAGGGGGGACACCATGAGAGATTGGTCCATCCTGGGCTGTGGCACGAGGAGAGCTGGTTCATGGTGCTCTCTGACTCGTAGCCCACCCTGAGACATGCAACTCGCCTGCCTCTCCTGAGATGCTCACTGCTATGAGGAAACAAACCCTCCAGCAGAGCGAACAGTTTCGTTTCAGATATGATCTGTTCGCTCTCACCTTTTCCTACCCACTTCTTTATTTAGCAGCAGCAACTTTCTTCTGAACAAAGACCAGGCCCAAGCTACACCCTTGAGCCATCCATCACTTGTGGCCACAGTGGTGTTTCTATTGTTAATTGTTTGTCAGGGTTGCTTTTGGGGTTAGGCAGTGCAATGATTCAGTACCACAGCTAATCAGCTCTGAAAATGTAATCTCAGAATAAATTAGATCAAAAAATGATGCTTGAGAAGTCCGTTGGTCTCTATGGAATCCTGCTGGACTCCCGCACAAACCCACAACTGGACCCAGTGGTTTCCTCTAGTTAAAGTGATTCCCTGCTGCTCCTGGGCTCTGCACTGCCATGGGACAGGGAAGCAGAGCAAGGAAGTTTGCACAACACCCGTCTGCTCAGTGTGTGGTGCTGGTCAAGGTTATTAATGTCTCATTTTTCATAAACGTAAAGAAATACAAGAACTATACCCACGTAAAATGAAAAAGAAAGGTTGCCTGTCTTTTTTTTTCTTTCTTTCTTTTTTTTTTTTTTAAGATGGCCTCTGATAACATGAATTCACCAGGGAGAATGTGGTTAAAAGCCCATTTTGTAACTAGATCCTAGATGCACATACCATCAATACTCCGACTCTGGCTCCCTTTTATCAGGCTAATCATAGCTGCACTGTTTTGTTGTCAAAACATCTCCTGTAGAAGTCAGACTAGAGAGTCTTTTCAGTAGCAAAAATGTGAGGTTAATAAACCGATGCTCCCTGTATGAAGAATCTCCTCCCTCCTAAGGGGGTGCTTTAAAAAAATGCAATAAATAAATAAATAACCTTGGCAAAGCCAGTTAATTTCCTGGGCTCTTCTTGGCCCACTCCCACAGTCCATCATATCATCGGCCACCACAGTAAGGTCTCAGTTTACAGCTGTATTCATGGGGCTGCAAAAGGAGCAATAAATAGTCTGCAAGGAGTAAATTCCGTGAGGAGCTGCGGCGGGTGGGAGCTCAGGAACAGCGAGAGCCGCCTGCCCTGCCTGACCACACCACTGGGCCAGCACAGGGCTCCAGGCTGAGTCCTGCCTGGTTTTGAACGTTTGTGGCATTAAAAAGGCGACACGAAGCTTATTGTGATCAGTTGCCTTGTGATTGACTTGGTGGTGTGAACAGATGTCTGGCAGCTTCATTTGGTTAGTAACTGATGGGCTCAGAGTCTGTATAGGAGCTAGATGAGGAGAGATGGATGGGTAGAAGCCAGCAGAAGCTTTGAGGTAAAGAAAGAGTTGCTTAGTTTGTGTGGCTTGGATGGTGCAGTTATTCTATGCAGAGCTGTGTCTGTGTGTGGGTGCCCAGGTGGCCATTCCTCCACTGGAGCCTCTAACGCCTCTCAGCGTTTGGAGCTGGGCACAGCCTGAGGAGCTCCTGAAAACAAGGTATGTGAGCCCAGGGTTCCTCTGGGTTGGGGTTTGCTCAGACTGTTTAATCTAAGTACAGGTGAAAGAACACTTCACATTAAAGCTGAAGTGATGGGCTGATGAAGCCACTCTAAGCCTGAACTGGTGAATTCCATCCAGCCCCATTTCTGGGCAAACGTGTAGGTTGTGGGTCTCAGAGTTGAGGAAGTCCCCCTGTGTGAAGGCATGATCATCAATTCTATTGCTAAAATCTCACAGACAGGAGGACTTGGAGGTCGTTCATGGGCTGTTTTGAAGACACGTTGTGCTGTCTTGAGGGTTAGGGAGCTCGCTGTGGCTGTGCCCAGAGTGGTTTCCCATGCTCCTGTAGCACGTGTGTGCACACACCGGGGCTGGGGCCCAGATGGGATCAGGCTCAGCCCTCCCTAAAGCTGCAGCTCATGCCCACCCTGGGTACCAGCTCCACTGCTTGGAGTGTGGACCCTGTGCTTGCTGCACACACCAGGGCAGGAGCTAATGATTAATATACATAAAGTCACTTGCCCTCTCAATGGAGATCAATAGCAGAATTGGAGACACAGACCTCTCTGTCAGTTGTTTTGAGCTGAATCCACGAACCCCACTGATCTGCATCTCCTGTTCCCTCAAGCTCTGTGCATGCATCATCAGCTGCCCATTGCACATCACACAGAGACCTCCAGTTCTACCGCGGCTCATTTTTTTCTCCTTTTGCCCCCTGACACAGGGATGCTTGCTTGTTCAGGCTTTTCTCTTTTATTTCCCTGAATTTTCTTCAGGAGCCTTTTCTGATTCCACCCCATAAGAAGTTACACATTAGACACTCACTGGCGAATATGTTGCATTTGCAAAAAATAATATTCCTCAGTTATCAACACATGCACTTGGACAAATACTGGTTTTGCCTTTTTTTTCCTTAAAAAAAAAAAAAAAGGAAGACCTGACATTTCCTTTATGCATTTATTAATGGACACAGAGGTGAAAAGATGAACTGTCAAAACAGATTATTTGTTGCCAAAGAAAGGTCTTGAAGACTGTGGATCTGATCCAGCAAATATGACATAGTGTTCCAGGCAGTGTAAGGACCAGAAGAGCTACAGATGCTGTTGAAAGGAGGTATTTCCAAATCTCTCAGCTTCTCCCCAGATCTACGGAGTGATGGAGTAGCAATAGCATGCATGGAGAGGGCAGAGCTGGGTTGCAAACCTGGGTACCAAACACACATCTGTGTTAGCCATGGCCAGCTGGTGTTGAGTGCAGGAGTCCTGCTGGTGTGTCTCCTGGTGACAAAACCTGCTGGGTACCAGGGGTTTGACACAGAATACACTGAGCTCTGCCAGTCCCTCACAGCCCTGGGCAGTGAGTGAGGAGAAGGATGAAGCAGAGCTGTGCTGGACACCAGCTGCTGCAAAAGCAACGTGAGGTCTTTGTTGGACGGATGGACTGTGAGCGGGATGATGTGCAAAGCAGATAGCACGTGGGGCTGGGTGGAGAACCACAGTGTGGACAACAAGGGTGTTGTCTATTCCCTGAATGTGTGCAGGGCGGAGTCACAAAATCGTGTATGGGAAGGGGTAACAAATAGCATGAGGAAATCATGTGGAGATGAGGGGAAGCAAGCTCATGTTCATGGCAGGAAGGAGAGAAAGGGTGGAGAAAGTGGAATGATGGGGAGGAAGGCACAGAAACACACAGGTCTACTTTTTGTTCTGATGAAGACTGACCTTGGACTAACACATATTTACAAATCTGACAAGCAGCAGAAAACATTTTGACACTATTACAATTATTGTTGAGATTAATATCTCTGTAATTATAGCTGTAGTTGAAACAATAGCACTCCAAATCTCCCTGTTCCAAAATGAAGCTTCCCTTTTTTTGCTCTACTCAGAGAGCTGAGATGTGCTTGTCCAAGGCTGATGTCAAGGTGTCACCAGGAGTGCACGAGGCCGTGGTGATGTCATGGTGTGAGAGAGTTACGAGCAAAGCACACAAACTTTATGGAATATTGTAACTTTTTTCCCTTCCATTTTAGCCATTGCCTAAACTGTAACCATAAAACTGGTCTTAAAATAGCACTGCAGGTTAAAAAAAAGAATCAGTACTGAACGAGATCTTGTTTTCCAGCCAAGCTGGTTCAAACAGCCTTTGCTAACAGGAGAACTTTGGGGGAATGCTGTGAACCCTAGGAAAAGGTATTGTACTTCAGATATCAATAATTTCTTATATTTTGATATATATTGATATTTTGATATCTATTGATATTATATATCAATAATTTCTTATCAATAATTTCTCATCTCCTTGCAAAGCCAGGAACCTTTCCCTACCTACACAGAGATATATTCTATGTCAGATGTAAGGCAAAATGGGCTTCGATTCAATATGTAGTTTAAGATTATGTAACCAATATTAACTGCTCTGTTAAAACTGTGTTTGTGGAAAACACTTGACTAAGCTAATTCGTGGTTTTGGGGAGGCTGCTTGTACAGACACTTAGAGCATGTCTGTTTGCCACGGGCCTGGTGACGTCTTCAGAGTGATCCTCACAGCCCTCCAGTTATAGGTTTCCAAACAGTAATTGTGCAGTAAATAAATCAAAGGTGTCAAAATATGTAATTGTAAACTGTTGGGGGTCTCGTGATACAGAAGACAAGGCAATCGAGTTCTGGCATGTATTCTGTACACCTGAGAAGATGTACCATGGAGGCAAGTCAGAACCAGACCACAAGGGCCAGGGGTTCTCTGGGGGGTCTGGGCCAGGAGTTTGGTGGCTGTGGGTTGCTCTGGCCTTGCTGACCAGCAGAGCTTGCTGGCTCGAGCCAGACGGACAGACTCAGCCTCAGGAAACTCAGGTTTCTTTACGCTGCACTAGAGATAATGCCCTGTTGCAGCTCCTGTGTGGCCACTCGGGTGTCACTGAGACCAGAGCTAGAGGTGGATCACCTCTCCCATGGCCAGGTGAGGACACTCAGCAGCTTTGTTACTGATTCTAGTGTCCAGAGAGTGAAGGCCACTTGAAAGGCATCGGCATCTTGCTTGAACTGAGCAGAGGTCGCAGACTGAAGGGATCCTTGGAAGGGTTTACACGTTTGAAAAAGGATGTGTGGTAGGAGAAGATTGATAATTCCTCCTGCCACAGATCATCCTGGCCTGTATCAGAAACGGTGTGACCAGCAGGAGTAGGGAGGTGATGGTGCCCCTGTACTTGGCACTGGTGAGACCTCACCTTGAGTACTGTGTCCAGTTCTGGGCACCACAGAATGGGAAGGACATTGAGGTGCTGGAGTGAGTCCAGAGAAGGGCAACGAGGCTGGGGAGAGGTCTGGCAAACAAAGACTGGCTGAGGGAACTGGGGTTATTGAGCCTGGAGAAGAGGAGACTGAGAGGAGACCTTATTGCCCTCTACAACTACCTAAAGGGAGGTTGTAGTGAGGCTGGTGTTGGTCTCTTCTCCCCAATTGCTGATGACAGGACGAGAGGAAATGGCCTCAAGTTCCATCAGGGGAAGTTTAGGTTGGATATTAGGAAGAAGTTCTTTACTGAGAGGGTGGTTGGGCACTGGAATGGGCTGCCCAGGGAGGTGGTGGAGTCACCGTCCCTGGGGGTGTTCAACAAACGGGTTGATGAGGCACTTGAGGCCATGGTCTGATGGTCTGATGGTTAGGAATAGGATGGGATAAAGGTTGGACTTGATGACCCTGGAGGTCCCTTCCAACCATAATGATTCTGTGATTCTATGATCACTGCGCTTTGCAAACCAGGGCTTCTTGGTAGTGATACAGACCCATTTGTTCAGCAGATTGCCTTTCTGCAGTATCATCTACAAATGCAGAAGAGGAAGGGTCCCATCCTCAAAAAACATGGTGGTGTAAGTAGAAGATGAGGACGAGAGACAAGAGTGAAAAGGAAACTGTGCTTGTCAATATGGTGAGCAGCCGCCGTGGCTGGAGAAGAGTGAAGAGCTTCTGCAAGTATTCACAGGGAATTCAGCACCCAGAAACAATTCAGACAGTTCCTTGGAAATAGGATAGTGAGGGATAAAGAACATTGTAGTGGACCAGCCACAGAGCAGCTTCTTACTAGTGAACAACAGTGTGTCGTGAAGGGCCTTGAAAGCCAACGCCAGGGACTTCTGCTTGATGCTGCAAAGGAGGTGTGGGAAGAGGAATGCAAGAGGAGGAGTGTAGGTCAAAATGCCAGTGAGGAAACCAACTGCTGCAGAGTGCTGGGTTGCTGTGAGTGAAGCCATCCAGTGGGATGGAGCAAATGAAGTAGGGTAGTGGAGTGTCTGACTGAAATCTGGGTAAGGAGAGTTTACGAGAGACCTCGACCAGAAAAGTTTCAGTAAGGTGTGAGTGGCAGAAACTGTTGGAGGAACGTTAGGATGCTATAAACAGCATTGAGCTACACGATGGAGCAGTGCCTGGAAGGGAAAGAGGGGAATTGAGGACTTTTTGGTACATTTTAAAGAAAGGAGATGCTAGAGGATGGTAGTAAAGGGGAAATCAAGTAATTCAAGGTTAAATGAGAAGAGGTAAGGTTAATAAGAATTAAAAGGGGTGAAGGAAACTGAGATGGCATGGAGATGCTGTTGGAAGGGAAATAGACCAGTGCCCTACCACAGACACAAAGAAAAGCAGGGGGAGGAAAGTGGCTGAGCAGTGAGAAGTGGCATCAGCCAGAGCTTCAGACATACCTTCTTCAGATTCAGCTGGATCTCACAGCTGCTGAGGTTGGAAGGTGACAGTATGGAGAGGTAGAGATAATTAATTTGCTGCTGTGTTAAGAGCTTGGGAGGGAGGAATTAGATGAAGTCAGTGAGCCAGGCTCTGGGCTGGTAGTCTAGACTGGGCTGAAATGAAACTTGAAAGCAAATGAGCAATTTTCAAATTGAGAAGAGGACAGGGAGGAAGAGACGTCTGCAAACAGGGGAGGAAAGGAAAACTAGTTGAATTATCTGGATGAGCAGTGACCAGAGGGAGAATTTGCACAGTGGAGACGTGAGGAAGAGCAGTGCAAAGTGAAAAACAGCAGATGAACCATTTCAGAGTGACTGAGAGAGTCAAAATGAGGTGCAGATCAACTGAAGGCTCTTGGAATGCCAATGTACAGAAATGCCAATGTAAGAAACTAGTTGGGTTCTCACATCCAAACCTGACAGCACCAAGAGTGGGTGGGGGAATCTGGGAGGAGGAGAAAGAGCTTTGAATGAAGCATGGAGGAGGAGGATAGGGGGAGGCTGGTCAAGAGAAAGGTCTTGGAAGCAACAAAAACAGGAGGGATCCCCACCCATTTGCACCATGTCTGCTCATGGTCCAGGAAACTCAGAGAAGATGCCTGATAGAGGAAGAGAGCACAGGTGAGATCCTGAGAGCTGGAGGAGCTGAGGATGAGTGCCTGGGGTGAGTGTGCAGAGCTGAGAAACAGCCAGGAGGGGGAAGGAATGCAGTGGTGGCACTGAAAAGCAGGTGGAGGTGAGGGGTAGGTGTAGGAGAGGGTGGTGTGCCAGGAGGACAGGGACTCCATCCAGAGTTGTCAAAGGAAGGGATGAGGAGTGTGGTGGGAAGAGGATAGGCTTGGCATGGAAAATGGGCAGGCATAAGGAAGATAACAGGGGCAGACACTGCTATGAACAAAGGGTGAGGTCAGAGCCATGGCTGGGTGGCAGACAGACGTGTGCACAAAAACAGAAAACAAGAGGCAGCTCCTGCCTGTGGTGTGGAGGCACGGTGTGTGGCTGCCTGCGATCAAAGTGATTGATTACAGAATCACACTGGTGCTATTTTGGCCCTGTGACTTCAGATGCTGTAATCTAAGCCCACCGTGTGCTTATCCTCGCGGCGAGGATAACTCTTGGGGCACAGGGATGCTCTTGGGGGAGACATGTGGGAAAGCTTGTCCCCAAACCGTGTCTGTAATCCTGCCACTCCCCTCATCCATCACCACGCTCATATAAAACTGGCAGTGTGCTTCCTGCTGGAGTGTTGTGAATGTTCAAAGGCAAAGTGCACTATTGTTTAATAGCCAATTATTCACTGGCATTGATAAACAGGCTCTGCTCGCGATTACTGCAGCAATTACTCACTCGCCTAATTTAGACATGAGGAAAATTTAATTCAGGCTTCCAGTTGATCATTTATATCTTTGGCTTTTGTAGTACACATCCCAGCTCGCTGAAAACAACCCCACCATAAAGGAAACTGATCTGTTCAAATTGATAAGGTGTTTTACTCTCGCTGTGTCGCTGAGGCTGAGCCCAGGCTGAGGGGCTGCAGCCCAATGTTTTTTACATTTGGGGGACATAACAAAATGACTCTCATATTTTTAAGCCTTAAATTGAAAACAGAGGGGAGGGATATTACTGTGGCTAGAAGGGAACTCCACGTGCAGCTAAACAAGCAAATAAAACAGGAGGATGTTTAAGTAATCTGACCTCACTACCCCCAGACCACCCTTCAAGTGCTGGTGGACCCATCTCCAAACAACAGGCACCCAAGAGGTCCAGGGAAGGCTTGTGGGGAGAAACGAGGGGACGCTGGCTCCCCAGTTGAAGAGGAAGTTGTGGGTGAGGTGTATGAACCTGGTAACATTTTCGTAATGGTGAGTGGCAACCCTTGTGTTTCCTCTTGCTCATAATTCAGGAGCAGTGAGATGGAAAGGCATCCACCTACCACGGCAACAGGGAAATGCGTTTATTTATTTTATTATTAAAATTACTCCACAGATTGGCTTTCTGTTGCAAAGGGCACAAGGGTTTTGTGGTAGCTGGAAGCTCCAGTCCTCAGCACCTGAGCCAAAGGGCAGTGCCTGAGCAGCCCCTTCCCTGGCCCGGGGTGGGGTGGTTGGACCATGGTGCCCGCTGCTGGCAGCTGCTCTGGGGGCAGCACAGGAGGTCCCCCCCTCAGCACACGTCCCACATAAGTCCACCCAGACCACGTGCGGGGTAGAACCTCCCTCCTGAGGAACAGGGGCAGATGAGACTTTGTGCCCTGTGGATGCCACCTTTGCCTCTAAGCAGGGTATGGCTTGCCTGTGGTTTTGTCTTCCAAATTCTGTCTTATTTACCCCAAAAGGTGTCACTGCAGTGAGCTGTCTGTGTGCCATACAGAGCCTGGGTGGGTTTTGGCTCCATCCCTCACATGCGATGCACTGGCTGAGCTCCTGTGCCAGGCAGAGGGGACGGAGGCCACCACTCTGGCCAGCCCAGGAGGTGACAGGGGGGCAACACAGCCAGGGCTGGGGCAGCTCTGGTGTTCAAAGCAGGCTTGAGGGAGAGAACTTGTTGAAAAACTGAAAGGCAGCAAAATACTATGTCCTCTCAGGGCTCTGATTTATGATGTGGTGGCTAGGAGTGTTCAGCTGAGGTAGCCAAGGCTGAACACAAGGTTGGTCCATTAATAATTTTATTTCAACTGGGAGACAGAATCAGGCTTTTCCCTCCTCCAGTGCAGTCAGTGTCTATCAGCAGTAGATCTTTATCACTCGTGGTTTGCCTGGGCTCTGCATCAGCCTGCCCTGCTGGAGGAGGAGGTTGTGTCCTGCTCCCTTGCTGCCACCAAGCTCCTCCGAGCAGTTTCCGTGCAGGCAGAGCTCTTCTGACTCCCTCAGGAGGCACCAGTGCTCCTGTGCCTGGGCTGGGGCAGGAGGGGACACTGCTCTGGGACCTGCTGTGACCACGGCTGCAGTGCATGGATGTTCTGGCTGTGGACCCTGTGCACACAGCAGACACAGGCAGAGCCCAGGGCACCCCCAGAGTCCCACTTGGGGGTCTGCACCAGGTGTGGGGCTGAGCACTGCCTGCCATGCTATAGCTGGGTTGGATGGAGGACAGAAAAGCAAACTATCACTCCAAGTTCATCTTATCTGGGACTATCATGCACACTCAGGAACTGTGTCACTTGGTTGCCCTTCTTAGCCGAAAGATAAATGGCTTCTAAAGTTTATTTCCTGTCTTTATAGCAACTGTCTGTCTCTTTATTTATTTTCACTGAAAGCTACTGGTGTGCTAAAAATAATTTGTGGAGCAATTCTTGTGGCAGATTGTATAACAATCCCGGGCTGGGGCCGGAGCCGTTGGGAAGTGAAGGATGATGCCTCCTCGGCCAATCTCTTCTTGTGAACTTCCATCATTTTTAATTTTCTGTTTTGTGCTGAAGCATTTTCTGTTCCTGGGGGCTGAGAAGAGCTGACGGCTCGCATTGTTGTTACCTTGACAGGGCAGTTATCACAGTCAGTCCACCCTCCAAGGCTTTTCCTCAGGATAATTATTGTTTCGGTGATTCATCTTGCAGACCCTGCCCTTCCTTATTCGCACAAAATATCCTGCTCCCTGCAATATTCCTGGGTCAGGCTCGTGCCACACACGTGATTTCCTCTTGGGCACACAGACACCACCAGATGGACGGAAAGGTCAGCCCTGGCTGGGCTGGCCAAGCCCACACTGCTCTGGTGGCTTCACATGGGGCGTCACCGGGTGGATGAGGCACTTGAGGCCATGGTCTGATGGTTCAATGGTCAGGAATATGATGGGATAAAGGTTGGACTTGATGACCCTGGAGGTCCCTTCCAACCATAATGATTCTATGATTCTATGACTTGTGCTATGCATGGGTTTGAGGAACTGTGCCCCCTCCATGGGACACTATTGGGTGGGTGAAGGTTTGTGGGTCTGCTCAGGGTGCTGAGGGACTGGCGTTGTGCATGGGACAAGGGAACTGTGCCCCCCCATGGGACATTATTGGGTAGGTGAAGGTTTATGGGTCTGCTCAAGGTCCTGAGGGACTTGTGCTGTGCATGGGACGAGGGAACTGTGCCCCCCCCATGGGACATTATTGGTTGGGTGAAGGTTTGTGGCTCTGCTCGTAGTGCTGAGGGACTTGTGCTGTGCATGGGGTGGGGGAGCTGTGCCCCTGGTGTTGTGCTGGAAAATTTCGCCACTCCTGTCTTCAGTGGAAAACATTATCACCAGCACATCCTGGCATGTAATTCACCTCATTTATTATTGTCCAGCAGTGGCTTAGTGCTTATGGTGCATTTCTGAGGTGCTTGAAGAGGGTTGTGGTTTTTCAAGGAAACATCACTCACAGGGGACAAGGGAGGGAGAATCCTGAAAAATTTTGGCAAAAATTGAGTTCAATTTTACTGAATGTGAAAAATACAACCTGTGCAGGCTTTGACATGAGTTCTGCACGGCCCAGAGGCTCCAGGGAGGGGATGATGCCCAACAGGCAGGATTAGCACCCAGGAGACCTGGGCTCTGCTTTTCCAGCCAGCTGGTGGGGCAGGGGCTGTTGGTACCTCCTGTGCTTCCCACTCCAGGTGCAAACCATCACATTAATGGCCTCAAGTTCCATCAGGGGAAGTTTAGGTTGGATATTAGGAAGAAGTTCTTTACTGAGAGGGTGGTTGGGCACTGGAATGGGCTGCCCAGGGAGGTGGTGGAGTCACCGTCCCTGGGGGTGTTCAACAAATGGGTTGATGAGGCACTTGAGGCCATGGTCTGATGGTCTGATGGTTAGGAATAGGATGGGATAAAGGTTGGACTTGATGACCCTGGAGGTCCCTTCCAACCCAAACCATTTGCTGGTGACTGGCAGTGTATTTTAACATGCCCATATCAGTGTGCTCACACAGCAGAGTATTTCCCTGTGAACCTTTGGCGTGCAGGTGGGGCGCGATCCCTGTGTCCAAACACGGGTGTATGGCTCTCGCTATCAAGAAATGACAACCAGCACACCCAGTGCTGACACACACAAAGGGAAAACCTGCACACGTACCAGCCAAAACAAATTGGCAACGTGCTCCTTGGGGCACCTGGGGAGCTGGCCTGCAGCCACCACCAGTCAGTGCAGCGTGGGAGCTGTGAGAAACCCCTAAGTATGGCACCAGGTGCTGCCTCTCCTCACCAGCCATTAGTTTGTGGGATCTTTGAGACAGAAGTGGTTCCTTTTGACTGATACTACTGTTTTCAATACCAAATTCATTCTGTACATGACAGTAGTCTTACTACCCTTCATTGCATGGGATAGAGTTATGACCTTTCATTTAAAAAAATGAAGTGGAATATTGTAGAGATTTTTATTCTCACATTTCCTTGAAAAAGTAAACATAAACAATGACCACGATGATTTGCTTTGAAAATTCTCCCTCAACCCTGCACTTGCATTTAGTTTGACTGTGTAACACCAATGATTCAAAGGACGTGGAGGAACAGACTAAATCTGTCCTTATTGCCTGGACAGCAAAAGATGGTAAATACTTTGAATTGGCTTCAACATGTCTAAAATCCTCTTTTTTGGCACAAGAGTTCTGAAGCAAAACTTTGGAGAGTGGTTCCCTGGGCAAGCATCAAATGGGTTGATGAGGCACTTGAGGCCATGGTCTAATGGTTAGGAATATGATGGGATAAAGGTTGGACTTGATGACCCTGGAGGTCCCTTCCAACCATAATGATTCTGTGATTCTATGATTCAAGGAAGGCTTTTCTCAATGCTGGAAGTATCAAAATCAGTTTATTTTGGTTGTTCAGGGTTAAAATGGAACCACTCGTGTTGTACAGGTCCATCTCATGTGGAGTTGCTTTGGGGTTTTACTGCTGTGCAATGAAAACAGCCAGGCAGTGTCCCCAGCAGAAGGCTGGTGGCTGAACAGACACATGAACTACCCAACCTAACAGAGCCTGTAAGTGTTGTGTCCAGTAAGAATCTGTAAATCTGAGGGAAGGGAACTGGAGGGGTACATTCACCCCAGTTTAGGCTCAGGTAGTAGAGAAAACAGAGTTTTGGTTGGTTGGTTGGTTGACTTGTGGTAGGTATTCAAAATGCTTAGGAACTGAGTTTGGATGAAGCTCACAAAGATGCAGATTAAAAGAAGATACCTATTCATTTTAAGTTAGGTATCAGATACAACATTTGAAAAATGTTGCATGAATTTAGGATGCAAATCTGTATTGGGTTTCTTCTAAAAGCTTGGCTGACAATAAGCAGGGATGTGAAAACTCAATGAATCACCTCTGGAAAAATGACATTTGCATGTTGTGTTCTCAGCAGACTAAAAATAAAGCTCGGTCTGTTTGTTTTTCTTTATGAAGTGGCCAACTCTAACACTCCCTTACCAGCCCTGGAAAAGAATTTACATAAAAGATGGTGATGCAAAACCTTATCTCATTAGGTCACCCACGGTGGTGAAGAAATGGCACAGTTTTTAAAGTCTCTTTCCCATCTTCCCTGCCCATGAACCAGATTTGAGAAAATACTGAGGGATGTGTCTGCACACCGTGTTACCAAACTGTAAGTATTGCAAATCTCTTTCCTCAACCTATGGTAACATCTCAGTTGTTAATCACCCATAACGTAACACTCTGAGAGGGAAACTGTTTTACACATTTAACAAGTTAGCAATATGCTGTCTAAAGAGCATGGTATTTTTCCAGGTGTAGTGAGCTCCACATCTTTAAACACTGCTGAACAGAGCTTGTGCAGACTCAAACCTTCCAGTTCTATTTAATGATGTTTTGTTTTACTAATTTTTATTTTACTGTAGGAAAAACAGTTGTCATGGCTTATCTGTCCAACAATGAACGTGTTTGGTGCTGGAAAGTTGAGGTCTCCTGCTTGTGCTGCACCTCATGATGGCACAGTTACAGCCTGGAATGGGCACGAGGTGAGAAAATACATGAGTTCACATGATTTTCCTCTCCCCTTAAAAATCAAATTTAAGGTCCAAATCTATCCTGCAATATTTATGCTCTCTATTTCTTGGTTTTTACAGACTCCTGCTCTGCTTAGTAAACAACTATTGTGATCTGAGAAAACAGATAGAATTTCAGCAGATAGAATTTCACACTAAATTCTCTTTAATTCAGACCCAGGGAACTCTGCTGGAAACACAGATGGCACACAGTAGTTGTGTACAAGCACGTAAAGGTATAGTCAGTTTTTCTAATGTCTCCATATAATGAAATATTCTCTCTTACACAGAAATCCCAAGATATTTGTGTTGATCACCACTTTTTTCAGGGCCTAATTTAGAACACTATAGATGGAACCAGTGCACCAAGGATGTAAAAGAGTATTTAATTGCTTCTTGATCTGTCTGAATATAAAGGCAGAAAGGAACAAAGATATGCAGCAGCTTGTACAATTCCTGTTCTATTTCTGCTGGTGAAGGCTCTCTGCACAGCAGAGGTCTCAAAGTCATCCAGTCACAGGATTTGTACTGAACCTAGGAGCAGCATTTGGTTATTTTCTGTTGCTGATTTTGATGGAGGAAACACTGGATTGGAGAGGAACTACATGGTGATCACCCAAAAGGTGCTACCTTTTGGTACTGTATTCAGTACAAATTTGCTGATCAGCACTTCAGACTTTTTAATTTTGGAAATTAGTTTTAATTTTGGCCATCCCATTAGTCACCCTAAAACTATCAAACACTATTCAAGAGCACTTCAGCTCTGCTGCCACAGCCGTGTATAAACGGGGTCTTTGAATCCCTGGGATATCCACCTGTGGGTCACCAGTGAAACCAACTGGCAGAGGGGGCAGAAAGCTCTGTACACAGCTGTGCTAAATGTGGGTCCAGAAATGGGCTCTGAATTTCACAGGACCATGATGCCGCTCCAAAAAACCAAAGAAAAGGGGATGGGGGGACTTTCAGTTTCTAAATTTGAACAGAAGTCGACTGGAAACTCCTGTGTTGCCTCTACTTGAAATCCAACAACCCCTGGTCACTGAATGAGACTGGAAGGGCCAGCAACCCAGTGGGTATTATTTTCTTTAACAAGGTAGTCTTGGGAAGGAACTTCTCGGCCACACTTCAGAATTTCTGAAACCCAATGGACTGCTGAGTCATAGCAATCCAGTGGGGACACAGGTCTGGCCAGGACTGAAATCCACACCAGAAAACAGATATTTTATTAAGAGTAAAAACTTCATCACACACCTGAGAAATATTTTTTGAAATCTTTGAGAACTTTGTATGGTCTAATTCACTTTAATACAAATAAACTAACAATATTGTAATCATTAACTCTGTATTAGATGGTTATTGATGGGTATCTTGCTGTTCCTGGCCAGGGTAAGCAGAAGTGGCCAAGGCCCACTCGGGACACAACAGGCCTTTCCCAGCTGTGAGTAGCTTTAAAAAAACCTTCTACTGCTTATTACTCTCTTCTCTAATAATTATCTAGATCTGTTGATTTACACAGGAATGAGTTAGCTGTTCACCCTATTTCAATTACTCGTGTAACAAATGTATTTGGGCTCAGAGTGAAATCCTGCCCTGAGATTCAGAGGATTTCCATTGAGTTCAGCTGGAACAGGGTTTAAACATGTCTGTTCCTGTCCAACGATGGCTTTCCAGAGCAGCTCCTTGGCAATTCATCCATTTAAAGGATCCGCACAACAGTTTTACACACTTCATTGCAAATTTTTGTGACAGCTGAAACTCTTTAAGAGCATCTAAACAAGAATCCTATTTCCTATATGTGCATCCTTCAGACACTCATAGAATCCCAGACTGGTTTGGGTGTGAAGGGACCTTAAAGCTCATCCATTTCCCCCCCCCTGCCATGGGCAGGGACACCTCCCACCAGACCAGGTTGCTCCAAGCCCCATCCAACCTGGCCTTCAACACTGCCAGGGAGGGGCAGCCACAGCTTCTCTGGGCACCCTGGGCCAGGCTCTCACCACCCTCACAGGAAAGAATTTCTCCCAAAGATCCAGTCTAAATCTCCCCTCATTCAGTTTGAGACCATTTTCCTTCATCCCATCACTCCATGCCCTTGTCAAAAAAGTCCCTCTCCAGCTTTTCTGGAGCCCCTTCAGGTATTTGAAGGTGCTCTAAGCCTCCTCTTCTCCAGGCTGAACAACCCCAACTGTCTCAGCCTGTCTCCATGGCAGAGGTGCTCCAGCCCTCTGAGTATCTTCATGGCCCTATATACCCTAATTATTTCACAGTAACTATTTATTCATCAGTTATTCTCATGCCTAATGCTCCAACTGTTTTAATTACCTTTAGGTTTTTTCCATTGGTCTGGTTAAGACCAGACCTCCCTCTTTCCCTTGTCAAAGCACCACAAATACCACCCATGAGTGGGTGCTAAGCTGTGCAGCAGGACGGCAGCTCCAGTGTTACTGTCCAGTAAGCAGAGGCGTGGGATGGTGTGGAGCAGGGAACAGTAGCAATACTGTTCCTTCTGCTCACCACTGGCACAGAGGGAGGTTTGTCAGATGTGTTGACTTTGCTTATTTGCACTGCAGTGGTAGTGCTCACTGCTGCCTCCCCGGCATTCTCCACAGGAGCTGCATTCCACTTGGGACAGTCACAGAAAAAGGAAATACACCACATTTGTTCAAAATGTGAATAACTGAGGGAAAATTGCTTTGTGGTATAGAATCATAGATTCATCGAGGTTGGAAGAGACCTTCAAGAGCATCCAGTCCTATCTACATCACCACTAACCCACATCACCCAGTGCCTCTTCAACACCTCCAGGGATGGTGAGTCCACCACCTCCCTGGGCAACCCATTCCAACCTGTCTATCCATCAGTTTCTGCAGCCACACATCACCCCTTCCATCCCAGCCCGTGCTATCAGGCAAGCAGAGCAGGTATGCCAGCTGATGCAGTGATCAGGACGGTATTACATCGGTCTCTACAGCTCCAGTGGGGTTTTTTGTAAAATCAGTATTGGGGGGAGTCTTTGACTGTGCTTGTTTGGGCATAATAAATGCTTTAGTTTTATGTACCAGGTGCTAAATGCACCAGTCCCAGCTTCATTGGGCAGAAAGCTGGTCATGAGCATTAGCTCTTTGACACTGCAGATGTGTTTCTGTAGGAACTGGGAAGTTCAAACCACATTTGCTCTTTTTCTTCCTTATCCCTCTCCATTTTAGGGAGCTACTGCAGGAGGAGCCACTTACACACTGAAGATTCCAGATGTGAATCAGGTTTCATATGCAACAGCATTTTGGGGTACTGGGATTGATTTACTACTCCCCACTACTTCCACCTACCAATTTGTGGGTAGTTGCTGGGAGTACAGAGACCACGGATATCTCCAAAGGGGATGTAGTAAAGGGTGTACAATATCTACTGTAATGTATAGAAGGAGCATCAAACTCCCTCACAGAACTGGGATTTGCAATTGCATGATTTGATCCCTCTCTCTGCTTTTATGCTGTGCTGGGCTTAACTATTCAGCTCAACATCATTTACATAGGTGAGTTTTAATGTCAACAGAAGTATTTTTCTGAGGAACGTTCTCCCATTTCAGAAAGGACCTTCTCAGTCACCAAAAATACAGTCCCTAGGAGCATGTATGACTTACAATAGCTTCATTTTGAAGATCACTTCAATGCAATGAGGCTAAAATGGAAAAGTGTCTGTCTTATTTTCTGATGCACATAAGCCCCTCTTGCTGTAGTGGTCTTAGGTGTCTGAAACAAACTAGTATGAAAATCAAATTCCAGTAAGACCATCTATGCAGTAAGAACAGGACTTCTTGCAACAAACCATAGACATCTGATGCTTCTGGTAGCTCCTGTCATGACCCATCTTTACAGAACTATGTCATTAAATATGAAACTAGGATTGTTAGGTGAAATCTGATTTCTTGATTAAATCCAACTATCTCACCTGCTGGACTCCTTGAAGCTCAGCAGAGGTCTGAAGACCACACCACACACTGATGCCTCTAGAACTCAGGGATTAAATTGCCTTTTGGGAGTCTCAGTTGAAACCACCAATACTCAGCTGAACTCGTCCCACTTGTCTGTTTTGACCAGTGTATCTGAGACTTTCCTTTTTTTTTTTTTTTTATTTTTCTATTTTCCCTTGCATGTATCAGGTATTTTATAGTTTGCTTGATAAATGCATACAGGTGGTTCATCTTCTTTTGCCCTTATCGCTGGGTCCAGCCTGCCAGTTACCAAACAAGAGCAAGAAGAGTGAAGACATGGCATTTCAAATGACCACAGTATTGGATCCAGCAATCAAGGAATCTAAACGTTACATGGAATTCTTTGGTGTGCATTGCTATATACATTTGATGTAGTTTAATTTCCTTGCATCTGTTCTCCCTGGTTGGAAGGAGGCTGGATACAGAAGCACAAAGAAAAACTAATGGCCAAGAATGCCAATCCCCTTCCCAAGGAAGGTGAGAAATCCCCCCAGAGCAGAGCCTTCTGAGGCAGGGTACAACTGCTGTGTGCACCCATTGGGGCAGCTGTCCTCTAGGAGCTCTATCTTCTGCACAGCACAAAGTCTAGAAAATACCCAGAGCAATTCTTGTCTGCCCCAAGCCTACCTCTTGACACAAGGCAGCACGAGGAAGGTTTTTAATGCACGAAGTTCCTATGCTGTGAACATGGCCCAAGTGCCCCGAGTCCCCTTTGGAAGCATAAGCATGTTTATTAGCAGTGGTTTTTTTCATAGAAAAAGCTCCACAGGTCTCAGGTTTCACCCTGCCAGGAAGATTTTGGAGCACACCTTCCTGCATGGAAGGGCACAGAACACAAATCATTCTCCAGGGATGTGGATTTGCTCTGAAGATGTATTCTATTTTTGGAGCCTTACTGGAACGTGTCCAAGACCACCATGACACGATTACTTCAATATGGGTGGTAAACATGCCTCTACTGTTACTGCAAACGTTTCTGTTCTGTTTGCTGTGCATTCTTTAACCACTCTTTCTTTATTGGGAGGATTCTTGCTGTGTTGCCACCTCATCCTTGGACCCCTCTCTGAATATACATTGTGGAAAAAAGCAAACAAATCCTGTGCTTTGCAGAGCAGATGCTGCTTGCTGGGTGGAGCTCACGGGTAAATCAAGGTATGAAATCAGCTGATGAGACTGCTAAACCACAGTCTAATTTATTTCTAGTTTGAGCCTCATCACTTAATCAAGCTGCTTCCAGTTACAAGGAAACAAATGCCTGTACTTGTTATAGGTAAGGCACAATCAGTAGTAGAAAGATGGGACTCAAGTGTTAGCATCCTTAGATAAAGGGAAGAACTAATTATTTTTAAAAATTAACTGAGTAGTAGTACTGCCTTCTTCTAAGAAGACCTGATCAAGGCCACGTACAGTGATGCATGTGAGGGGCTACATTTGATGTGGCAAGACTGACACTGCAGTAGCTCTCTGCAGGATTGGCTTATCACAATATACTGACAGCATCTGGGGACATTCATCCCAAAATTCAGGCACTTTTGCTTAAGCAACACTCAGGACTCTGTCAAGGGCTTCTGATTTTAACACTTACAAAAAAACCCCCAAAAACCAAACAACACAAAAAACTGGCTCTGATAAAAATGTTGAGATGTATATAACTTCACTCAGAGACCAAGACATTAAAAGCTTCACCTACTTCTAGTTTTCTCAGGTCTAGTGTTAGAGAAACCCAGCAGCAGAGAGCCAGTACCAAATGTTACAGTACCAGGAGGGCAGAACTAGGCACATCAAGCCTGAAACTTCCACACTACTCCAAACTTAACATAAAACAACTGCTCATTCTCATCTAGGACACAAGTTCTACTGATTTCTCTCACAAAAAGTGCTTTACAGGTGTGCTGGTACAATGGGAGTATCACAGTTGGAAAGACCAGCGCAGATTATTTGTCTTTTATAAGCGTACTCATAAAATGTTAAGTATATTAAAACTTTTAAGGTGTTTTATACTGCTAAAATCAAATGTATTGGTATGTTTCTCTGCCTGAATCTTACCCGTTGATACTTTACCAGCTGCAGTTAAGACCAGTAGAGCCCACCCCCTTGAAGTCTACATTTACATGCAGCAACTTAAACTTACACTCAGAAACCAGCTCTGGAGTAAGCAGAGTTCCTGCACATTCACCAGCAATCTTCTTGTTATGAATTCCCCACCTCTCTGCCAGTGAAGACACCAGTGAAGTCTTGTACTGAAGCTCTTTAACAAAAATCATAGTTAACACCAAAATATAGCTGGTTAACAGTAATTCTAGTTAACACTGTATTTTTTGTGATGTGGGCTTGACTTTATTTCAATAACATGGGCACTGTATTACTGCAAAATTCACTTCCCTATTTTGGAGAAAAAGTCCATTCACCATAAGAGCTGCACAAAATGCTGTATTTTATTAACTAAATCAAATGTGTACAATTAATTCATACAGGATGTTCAATGTAAGCATACTTAACATGATAATAATATCTATGATTCCATCTTATTGTCAAAAGTTTAAGTAGTAGCTGGTGTGAGCATAACATGTCTGTTAATGGCACAAGATCCCAGCAGATGGTCTCCATACCCCATAATACAGGGTGTCCAGCTAAAGCCCCACCAGAAGTGCTGCTAGTGCAGTGTAGTTACATAAAAAACATGGACTACTTTTTAACATACAAATTCCATGACAGACAAAACATGCAATCATTCATTTTAACTGACTGAAAACTTTCCTCCTGCAAAATTGCAAATAATCCATGATGGAGAGTTTGTTTTATTGGGAGTGCCTGTACCTGCTGAGAAGCCACCAGCTTTCAGGTGAGCTGTAAGCTGATCTTTCTGGGGAAAGAAAACTTCAGTTTTTTCCCTTAAAATGCACAAAGCAAAGATTTATTATAGCTACCTGTTTAAGTACATAGTATTGGTGCTGCAGCTGAAGGTTAAGAAGTGCATGCCACCTCCACCCTAGTCTCAGAAAGCTCTATCTTACTCTTGAAGGAGTTGCCTTCTGAACATAGTCTCTTACTTGCAGGATATCACAACCCAAAGTCACTAAAATGGCAAGTGCACCCTGAAAGCCAGCACTTCCCCATGCTGAACTCCAGCCAGCAGTACTACACTTGAGTTTGGTACCGAGCTTGCTGATAAACCATTTCAATAAGCCTCAATATGCTTAGAAATACCTTGTCATTTTTCTTCACACACCAAAGCTGCAGAGGTTAGGATGAAGCCCAAATGGTCCCGGTGTTATAATAAAGCCCTAAGAAAGGCAGCAGGTTGTATAGTTACCTCCTTGTGAGCAAAATCCCTGCCCTAAAACTATGCAACCTACTACCTCTTCCTAGGAGCCCAATGCTTCCTTTTTGCAGTTCTTCTCACTTAGCAGCTGTTCTGTGCAGTCACTTTAGCTCACCAGCTGCTTTTGGTCTTCTGCCTCTTAGGCTTGGGCACGTGCTGTGAGTTTACAGCATTATCACTGCTTGGCAAGTGGTTAACCAGGTTCAATGCTCAGGGCTTAAACACTCACGAATGGCTCCGTTTTCACTCTGACCTACCATGCTAAAGCTTGCAGTCCCAAAGAGCATGTTCATTTTCTTTGTTCCTATAGCAAGAGGCTAGCTGGCCACACCAGTGCAGAAGCAGTTAGGCTGGGTACACCTAGGATGCCAGGAGGAAGAAGAATGGAGTAAACCTAAATTGTCTTTTCATAAAACCAGTAACCACCTCAGAGAAAAATTACAGTGCTGGATCTTGGACGCTCAAACTTCACAGCTTTACACTCCCCAAAAGAGCTGAGCGGTCAATTTTGGTCATTCAACACTTTAAAATTTGCATTACATTAGGTCTCACGGGCTAGAAGAGTTGAAGAAAAATAAGCAGATTTATTAGTAAAGTATAATTGTAGGTAAGTTTTTCTCCCAACTTTTCTGAGCAGTTGGGAGTCATGGAATTTCAATGCATTATAGAAACTGGGGTCTCAAAACAGCCCAAGTCACCATGTACAAGTTTGAGCTACCTGTATTTTTACATTGCAAACCAAACTGGTTTAGAGTAATTCCCACGGGGTGTTCCAGGTTCTATCTAGGAATAGACACATTTTCTATATCCAGGCAGCACTGTGCCACACACCTCGAAAGAAAAGTCACATTAGTCAAAATATCACTTGAGGGTTGCACCATTCACACTGGTTGTTAATCCTGCAAATTCTGTCACTGATTAACCTGATACTTTACAACTTTAAATTTATCTGACAGATCTGTTTCTACTCAGTGAGGATATAACTGACTGCAACGGACCGCGGTTTGGTTTACTCCTCAGGGAAGGCAATAGATTGTATAGTTATCTCCTGAACAGGGTAAAATAACTACCCTACAACTATACAATCTACTACCTCACTCTGACAGAGAAGCATATACTTCAGCAAAGAGCTTAAGTAGCTAACCACAGTTTCATTCTAAAGAATAATTGATACTTCAGTTAATGATGTTAAACCACACAACAATCAGATCAATAATGTGATTACCCCACCATACACATAGAGGAAACAATTTACTTAATTTTTTTAAATAATAAAAAAAATTTACTTAATTTTTATTAGAGGAGAAAAAATAATGTAGAATGATAACCTAGCTTTTCCAAGAATTAGAAAAAACCTACACAAAATTACCCACAGCTGTTACAGACACATTTTCTCCTATAATACACAAGTACAGAAGCTCAGTAGAACCCAAAATTTAGTTTAAAACTGAAAAGTTTCCATTGTTGATTTTCTGCTGCTTTAGGAAAGACAGTAGATTGTATAGTTATCTCCCAGTTGTGGGTATGACCCTAAAACTATACAACCTACTACCTCATCCCACAGTGCAGGCATCTTCAGGGTCGATGTGGAAAGTGTCGCTCTAGTAAAGACAAGTTAGGCTAGCAGCAGGCAGCATCTACAGTGTGAAACATTGATCACAGGAAAAACACTCTCCTTACTCCACCCAGTCATTCAAGAAAGTTATTTTAAAAATAAGATTCCTTAATTTCAAAGTTTTACCAATTGCTTGGGTCTTAATACAATTCACCAAGTTGTAGTAGTCATAGCAACTACAGTCATTGAATTTCTCTGTTGAAGGAGAAGGTACCATTCAGTAGGAAAGTCTATCAGAAACATTGTATGCAGACCTAAATTTCTTCCTCTTTAGAACTTAAAAATAATAAACTCTGGGCCATAGCTATGCAGCTAATTTACATGCATCAGTATGAGACCCTAATATTTATAATTCTGATTAAATATTATTAATATTACAATTACTTTTTCAGCTATTGTACCAGTTGATAGCTCAAAATCATGCACTGTCAGAAGTAGTATTTTGTGCTTCTTCTGTTAGTCTTAAATTACATGAAGTCCCGTGCATAGGGATTCTTTTATTATACCCTGACATTTACTTGTTAAACTGCCTTACCAAAAGGCCACTTAAAATACACATTGTTTTCAGATCAGAAACAAGTGGGTTTCTCTAATTGCTGATATAACCTTAAAGACAATTTCTACATGAACACAGTTCAACATGACCTTGAAGTAAAAACTCTTAGAATAATGAAATCAAAATACTTGCCAGGCAGATGTGTGACTTACATTCCCCTTCTTAGCAAGGACATCTTGAGAACAGAGCTGGAGAGGAAAACTGACAGTTTTGTCAATGTCATTTGTGAGATAGTTGAAGACGCTTACAGAAAAGCAGTTTTTAAAGCATTATTTCATGTTTTACTAGTACTCTATCCCAATTCTAAACTGAGGTTTCCAGACTACTCTTCAAACAAAGCCCTGATAGAACAAGAGTGCCCTAATGTATGTCAATGCCCTTGCCAAAAACCACAACGCGTGATCCAGTGCATTAATATACAAAGGGATGACGTTATTCCTTAACAGAGAAAAAATAAGAGTACTTTCCAGCCCCCTCAATGCTCTACTCCAGAAACCCTGCTACAAACATTGGTGACAAATTTGGGTGAATCACTCTTAAAATCTTGCTTGTAAGTGGTATAAAGCCCATTATTTGCTTCTGCCAACTCACACCCTACGAGAACATAGGCTGTAGCATGCACAGATGGACTCAAGCAGTTGGTCCTAATGCCCCAACCAGAAATAAATTAGAACAGCAGCACTGGGACAAAGTCAAACCATTATGAAGCACTGGCACACATCACACCCTGCAGAGGTCCTGCTGTCAGGCAGACCGTCAGTAGGGAAGCTGACAGTCCTTTCAGACCCCTCTTCCTGCATCCAAACCTGCAACAGCTGAGCAGAATTCATGTAAATAACCCATTTCTCAACGAGAAGGGCAGCCTGCTGGGTCTGGCCGGTGAGTTTAGCTGCACAGAGAGCCAACTTGGTATCTTCACTCTATTACTTAGCGATTCCATGAAGCCAACTGAGTCCCAGATGTTTAGTTTCAGAAGGAACTTCAAACATTTTCAGCACATCAGAGAATCATCATTTCAAAGTGCTTTGAAAAACTGAATAGGTGTTACCACACCAAAAGCTTGTATTAAAAATGTAAAATGGACAAAATACGAGACAAAACTTCTGAGTCTTAAAAAAAAAAACCCAAAGCCTGAGGGACACAAGGATTGGAATAAACCTAGAAACCAATCTGCTGCATTTCACCACCTTGAGGCAAAAGCTAGCTATAAACCTAACCAACTTGAAAAGATGTATCAAGCAGCTTTTATTTTATATTTCTGTTGACAGTAGGACTTCCCAATCAAGTTCTGTTCTTAGAAATTCTTATTCATTTTTTACTGCCACCACTAGATCTTCCTGTTCAGTACCTGCAACCTCCTCAGTCTTTAAGAATCTGCCTCCTTTCAGCTTCCTGAATCAAGAGCCTTTCATCTACTACAGGCAGTCATCAAGGTAAAAACAAAGTCCTTGGTTAATTTTATGAATACCTTCTAATTGTTATTCTGTGGTTATATACAGTAGCCTGGCTTCAGATCATGAAACACACACAGGACACAAGGCAAACCTCATTCTGTGACAAATACACCTTACACAAGGTCATCAGGTATCCCATGCTCCAACTCTTGCACAAAAGCAATTTTACTGTTACAACACTTGGGTGTCATTTTTATTGCATTTAATGCTAGAAGGGTGTAGAATTAAAATTCTAGTCAAAAAAATCTTCTCTTGGAAGGAGTTCAGGCTACCTTTTGCTTTTTTAGTTTTTGCTGTGTATTCATGCAAAGCCTAGAAAACTGATGTTCTGCTTTGTGCTAAACCTGCAGCTTTGGGAGCTTCTTGTGGGCTATTCCTAATGGTTTTTAAAAACTGCCACACCTCAGTTGCAGAGTCCCCTTTATGGAATGAGACCTGCCAGGGCTCCTCTGAGGCCTGCTGTTCTCTGCTCCCCTGGTATCATGCCTGAAATTTTTCTGGCACCCAGAGGAGCCTGACGTCCAGCCTGCTTGATAGACTGCTCCTGGCACAGCCTCTACTGATCTGCTGTGTTCTCATCTGCAATTGCACACATCCCTGCTGCTGCAGCCAGCCCTGCTGATGATATCACCCCTCAGCACAGCACAAGGCTCTCAGGGTTATCCACCTGCACGTCCTCCCCTTCAGCAACAAACACTGAAGACTACAATGAGACCTCAAGCTTTTAAGAATGGTTTTAAACACACGGTTAATTTGCTTTCCTCATTAACAGCTGAGTTTAAAGCACTACTTTTCCAGCCACCACGTTTTAAAATCCCCAAAGCAGCAAAAGTGAAGCGAATAACACTGCAATTGTGCAGCTGTAGCACCTTCACACAGCACCAGCAGGTGACTCTGCTGAAGCTGTGCCCCAGCTCCAGCCTCCACACAGCGTCCACCACACGGTGGAGCTCTAGGGCTGACAATACCCACACTAAAACCAATTTCTCACAGTTTTACCCCAGGATTTCAGCAGCACCCCCTCCATTAGGGACTCCATGGACTCTTTTGGTGAGTGGATTCCCGTTGCCTTCTCCAGCCAGGCCTGCAGCACCTGCACATGCAAACTCTCAAACTCAGGCTGGTTTGTTCCACGGGTTCTTTTGTTTGAGTGGTGGGGACCAGTCAGAGGGAAAGGAACCACCGTGCTCAATGCAAACTCAATTCTCCTCACTTCACTCTACTCCTGCACTGTGTCATCACTGGCCACATGCACACCTCACCACCTCTGTCCAAAAAAGGCTCTGTACTATCACATAAGCTACTGACAAGAAAGTTTTAGTGTGAATTCAAGATTTTTCCCTCTTCTAGTACCTTCCTTTGTATTAACACAGTGCTTATCTTGCTAGAGCCTTGCTCCTAATCCATGTCCAAGCGTAGCACCTAGATGGATCTACAGCACTCTGAAGTGTGTTCTCCATGATCACCCTGAGCTACCACTAAGTTTAAAACCTCTGAAATTATCCTGAACTGCATAGAAAAAAGATCTCAAAGATTTCCTTGCTCTTGTTTAGTAAGCCCGAGTAGAAGATAAGCACTCTTAAGCTATTCCCCAACCTGTGAAAGAGAAAAATATAGCTCAAATGACAGTTGTGATTTTTATTCATTGCTCTGCTGAAGGAACAAACTGTACATTTGGAGAAATAACAAAAGTCCTGCTTCCTCTCAGCGTGATCCTACAAGACAAATGTTTTATTCTCCCAGTGATTTCGTCCACTTTACAGCACAGAAGAAACCAAGCTAAAGCTGGAAGGGAGTTTGTAGAAGGAATAGTCCCTGCACAAACTGTGCTTTACTGACACCTACTATGTGCAATGTGGATGTGAATGGATACATAAACCTGAGGTGTGCTGGCGCTGTAGGACATCCTTCTGTGACAACAGCACTTGGCAACTGTAAAAGACTATTTCACCCTAGTGCTGAAACTCAGCTTTAGAAATTCAGTGGATAAAATTAAATGTAACAGAAGAGTTAAAAGGTGCAAGTTAAAAACCTGTGGGGAGGTGAAGACCAAACAGATCAGAGTTTGTTGGTTTTTTACTTTGTGCCGAGCAAATTCACCTGCACTGAAAATGGGCACTGACCAAGACAGCAAAACTTCTTCCAGGTTGCAGAGTTTGCCAGCTGATGTCCAGGGACCCTTCTGTGAGTCCCCTGCTCATGCCCAAACACTCCATATTTAATATCTTTATTGGGCACAGCAGTCCATTAGCAGCAACACAGAGGAGTGAAGGTCAATCACAGCAGAGTACTTGTCTGAACTGGCAGATTTCACAGAGGAGAGAAGGAGCACAAGCAGTTTCAGCACACAATGCCCTGCAAATGTATAGATGTGCTTTACCTCTAAGCACCAGCAGTACCAAGGCCACACACCTGTCACACCTCCTGTGAAAAACTATGTGATCATAATCAACAATTTCTAATATGGACAAAGGACCAAAGTGATGCAGATCCCAGCATCTTCCTGCACACACACGTGATTTCACAGTGTTAAATGACATGTGCATTCCACTGCTGCAAATACCTCAATGAAACTGGGAACACTGTGCAGTACAGAAAGTGACCACACTAAAATATTACCAGATTTTCACAAACCCTTTCTGCCTGTCAGTACACTGGCAGAAAATATATATATATATATGTAGATATATGAGCAGACTTAGCTAGCTGCAGCTTCAAACAGCACAAAGGTCTCAGCACCCTTCTCAAAGGAGAACATAGTGTTGGTGACTTGTTCCTGCTTCAAACACGAAGGTACACTCATTTTAAATATACACACACGTGTATTTACTCACTAGATTTGTGTCTCCTAGGACATGCTACCAGCAAGCAGGCTAACATCTTCTGCATTAATGAAATCACACAAATTCAGCAAATGATGAAGTTGGTACATGAGAACAACGTTTTCTGTGTTATGTTGTTAATTGCCAACATAATTAAACACCTATTGCCCTTTATAAGTCCTGGAAGCCTTTCACTATTTTATCACAGAATCCCAGACTGGTTTGGGTTGGAAGGGACCTGGTCCCACCCCCTGCCATGGGCAGGGACACCTCCCACTGGACCAGGTTGCTCCAAGCCCCATCCAACCTGGCATTTTGCAAATGAACTGATGTTTCCACTGCTAACAACAGAGGAAAACACAGAAGGCATTTATCAAAAGGGAGGGACAATAAGGATACAGCTTGACAGGACCAGTAAAAAAACAAAGTGGGTCATTTCACATTTTATCTAAGCTTCCTTCTGCCAAGTCTCTAGTCTTATTAAGCAAAATAACTTCCTAGCATGACCTGTATGAACTGAGGTTGTGTTTAAGATAGCACATCGTGGTGAAAGGCTCAGTGAAAAAAAATTACAATCAACAATTTTATATATATATTTAAAAAAAAAAATCTCAGTAGAGACATTTATTAAGTCTCTCTTCATGAAGTTAGCTATTAGAAGGGAAAGAATCACTATGAAATCCATTACTGCATGTTGACTACACTGGAAAAACTGCAGCAAGCTTAACAACCACTGCCAATAACCCGTGGGGAAAGTTCAGGCTGCTTAACAGTGGGGTGTTTGCTGTGAACAGAACACATCAAATTGGACACAGGAGCCACGGCAGCAAATAACTGTCTTGGTGAAGCCACAGCAGCACCTGGGGGAGCTCACTGGCTTGGGGGACCAGGGAGAGGATGCTGTGTCTGGGTTAATTGAGTTAAATCAGTATTATTGCTTTGGAAAGGACAGACTCCCTGTCTCAGAAGTTCTGTCGCTGTTAAACCTGAGCCAGCCCCGTCCTGCAGGAGCTGTTTTGCACCCTCGGAGAGCCCCAGCACAGAGCAGCGTGGTCAGAGGGGCTCAGCCGTGTGGGGGAGGCCACTCTGTGACCACCGGCTGGGCTGCCACCCCCCAGCGGGTCACAAAGCACCCCCTGAGGAGCAGCCCGACCACCACCGGGTACTGCGGCCCCCGGGGGTCCCCTGAGGCGCCGGGCCAGGGCACCTCCCCGCAGGGCCCTGCGGGGAGGTGCCCTGGCCCGGCGCCTCAGGGGACCCCCGGGGGCCGCAGTACCCGGTGGTGGTC